>JARHVA010005803.1:772500-1096098 GCA_037957365.1 Torreya grandis
TTTCATCCACTATTTTTGACTTGAGCCATCAATGAAGCACATATTGAGAATTTTTAAATTTTATGAAAAATTATTTGATAAAAAATTAGGAAAATTATCTAGGTAAATCATCCATCTCTTGCTTTATTATTTCTAAATTAATTAACTTCAATATTTATCAAACCATTTCAATTTATATCAAATCTCTTTATTTCTATATTTTACATAATCTATATTAGTGCATAGTTTCCTTTATTGTATATCCCTTAGGTGTAAAATAATTAATTTGTTTTGATGACCTCAATCATATATTTGAACGCAAAAACGCTAATTTTTATTCTACATTAGGGTTTTAGATATATCCCTCTTAAATTTTATTCTTAGATCCTTTTCATATTAGGGTTTCAATTTTTGGCATTTAAACCTTTAAAACCCATAATATGGATGCAATTGAAAACACCAATGATGGGAATACTACTTGTTTTGATAAATATATCAACATATAAGATAATAATTATTTTCATTACCATTTTTATAACATAGATAATACTGAGCTTATATAATATATTGAGATGAATCCACATATGATTTAAGCATTGTTGCATGTAACTAGAGATGAAAATAGAAAGTTAGCTAAGGAAACCAATTTTAAGGAATCACATAATGAGTATTTTAATTATAAAATCCACATTTTATAGGCTTATATCCTCTTTTAGGTGTTGAGACTACTATTCATACTAGTCTTAGTTGTGTCTACACCTATGGTTACATAATTGATGCCTACTATACCTATTATGGGGGAACCATAGTTTATTCCTCAAATATCTATGGGAATTTATATGCATCATACCCTTTCTTATGTGTGCTATATTCCTAAAAATCATGTGACACAACCTATTCTTAATCTATCTAATATGGATAACACTCATACCAATCAAGAAATCATACAATAACTTTTCGATCCTCAATATATGGTTTCTCAAATAGCACAAGGTTATAATAGAATAGGTCATATAAAAAAATATCAAGCATTATTATATACCCCATTGACCTCACATATTTACACCTATAATTTACCTATTTTATTTTTTTCACCTAGGCTTACACCATTTTATGTTAAATGTGATCTATAACAACATATTAGAGCCTTCCATGGAGCATGCTTATATTATGCATCTAATGATAAGTTACTTATAAATATTTTTCCTAAGATTATTAAGGACTATGCATTGTGATGGTTTTATGACCTTCTTACTCAATCAATACACAATTTAAATCCTTTTTATAATTAATTCTTGGATCATTTATCTATAAAAATTAATGAGAAGGTATATTTCACATAAATTGTACAACTCAGGCAAAGAGCTAAAGAACAAATCATTGACTATGTGCCTCTTTACAAGACTATGATTTCAAAAATTTAATATTATGGATAAAAAGAATTAAAGCCTATTTTAAAATAAATCCTACTTTATACCATTTATGAGTCTCTTCTATTTAATTATTTCCAATATTTTGATGGCATGTGCCATACAGTCAAAGAATGTGAGGTCAGGCTTCTTTCCATGAACAAATAAAATTATGATAAGAATATTTTAACATATTTTAATGTTGAATTTAAAAGAAAAGAGAATTTATAAGCTAATGCCAATGATACTAAAAATTATTCTAAAATAATATTTAATATGATTAAAAAATTTATTAATATGTTTTCCCTTTATGCTTCTCCATAGAGGCCATTTACATGATTATCATAACCTCCTCATAATGTGTTTCAAAAATTACTTGACTTCAACATAATATCCCTTCTTTAACTTATTGATATTGACATGACAATGCCAAAACCTAAGAGATTTAATATTAATTCATATTTTGATTGGAACAATTTCAAAAAATATTTGCCTAATATATTTTTTGCTTTATGATATAAGATTCAAGACCTACTTGAGAATAATATTATTAAGCTTAACAATAATATAGCACTTAAAATTGATTCAATTGTAAAACCTAATTCAAATATTGAGATAATTTTTTATCCATTTTTAAATCATGAGGCATAAGAAACCAAGTTTAATCTAAAGGTACATTTGACTTAAAAGGTATACCCTCCTCTAGCTTCATATGCTCCTATAACTGAGGAGGGTCATCTTATAGATGGTCCTATTAATAAACTTTTGAATATGAAAATAAAATAACCTATAATTACATTAAATTACCATGATATTATTGATGATTATTCTACCAATGCACATTTATTCATACATTATTTTATTTACATAGATCCCATGCAAAGTGTTATGGTGAACAATGAGTCTTAAGTCTTGGGTATACACAGAGATTTCATACTTAAAACTAACATAGTAAAAGGATTTGATGGATGGAAATAAAAACCTATTGGGATATTTTAGTTACCACTTAGGATAGGACCTAAGTCTATTTCTAATTAGATTTTAGTTTTACCAAACACTTACACATTTAACATACTATTAGGATAACATTTATACATATGATATGTGCAATCCAATTTTCATTACATTATTTTTTCAAGTATATCCATATTGACACAATGGTTGAAATTTTAGGTGTTCTATATGAGTTCCATTAAATCAGCAAGTGATTGGTTTTCCTAGATAAAAAAGTTTTGAGGTCCTCTACATCAATAACATATTTGAGTTAAACATGCATTATATAGTTCATCGTGTCCTATAAAACTCTTATGCCAACCTTTTTAAAGTGTTCCAAAAAGAACATATATTATTTTTTGTAACATTAAACTAATTACACATGTTAATTTCTATATTAGACATATATGTTACATACATGACTATTTTAAATATACTAACAATTTTAGTTATTCTAGAGCACATGACTATTTTTTAGATTTTGATAATGATACACAAGCTACACCTTGGCATGTAAAATTTATGCCAATTGATACATGACATCCCATTGAACCTCCAATTTATGGGATCATAGGTTAGTTTTGGCATAGTTTATTGCAAATATCTTATTATTTTTTAATTTCTTGATCAAATTCTCCCAAGTTTACTTATTGACCTTTTTATTCTTATATATGTATGTGTGCATATGTTGTTGCTTTGAAAATTCTTTTGGCCCTTTATTTTCAGTTTATTATCATTTTTTTTTGGCCATTACATCTTAATTTATTTTATTTATCTAGACATTCATGTTAGATAACTTAAAATCACATGTGCATATACATCCATTACAATAATATAATTTTAGTTTCCATTATTTGAAGCATATTACACATTGATATGACATACTAATTTCCCACTTATCTGTAATAATTATTTGTGCTTTATATTTCCATATCACACATTTTATTTACATAATAGCATATATTTTATGCCTACATACTTTATGATATTCAAACATTGACTATTTCCCACTAGTAACATGCACATTGTCATGATCCAATCTTGAAATTTTAAAAACTGTGGATTATCATTGACATGGGAATTTGCATAAAATTTTCATTTTTTATTTTTATTATATATCATATCATGTAATTGATTAGATACTTTCATTATAATGTTATTCTATCATTATTATGAAAATAACTATGTTAGAATTTTATATTTTAGTTGATTATTTAGCTATGATTATTAAATATTTATTGGATATATATTGTTTACATCTTATTTCAAGATTACAAGATTTACCACGAGCTAGGATTGGTTAATGGAGTCTATTTGGTAGAATTTTACTAGTTTCAAGTCAATTATATTCCAAAAATGATTACTATGACAATTTTTCAAAATAACCACAGTTAGTATGTAGATTGTCATTTGTTGACTGCATTTGATTTTTAGTCTGATTTTAATATTGAGTATGTATGTCTTGATCTCTTTTGAGTTGATTTATATGTTATGTTTATTTCATCATATTTATTAATCATATTATGGTTTGAAATATTGTTAATAATTTATTTATCTAGATTCATAATAGGGGTTTGATGTCATACATGCTTATTCTTTCACTAACATCACTTATGAAGTACGTATTTCTGTTTAGGATCAATTCCATCTTTATAAAGCAATGATTTTTATTATCTTATCCTAGTGACTTGACATCTTGGATGCCATTATTACCATTGGTAATTTTTATTTAGTCTTATCTTTAATGTTTTTAACTCTTTATTGTTATTATCCCTAGGTTTGGATAAGGATCATATGGGGCTAGGGTTAAGAATATATAAATAAATAAACACAAGAGTGATAGATAGATCTATAGTAGGCTAATTAATTTAAAAACTAAAATAAACATATATTTAATTTATTATGTTGAGATATGATAAAAATGGAAATTATAAATATGTTAGATATTAGAATGATAAAAAACAAGATTATTAGTTAGTTTTGATGCTAATACAAATTTGATATGGAACATGTTGTAAATATACTAGATCTAGATTCTGGATCAGTCATCAAATTCTTGAAATATGCCCTTTATAGCTGAAAACAATTATATCAACCTCAAATGGTTATGTTGATGTTTTTATCTAACATAGATGTAAGTGTACAGTATGAAATACATGTTAAAATTAGATGTGACCACCTAGAATATTCTAAGTTATGTGTCTCCTTTAATTTGGTATGCTTAGATCTAGATCATGGGTTGTCACTCTTTATCAAATAATAAAAAACCTAGTTATTCATCATCATATTGGTTATGGTAAAAATGGGTTAATGGGCACATGGTGTTGAGCTTCCCCAAAAATCCTTCTATCAATGAGTATTACCTATATAACCAATAATCTAAATAACACCTCAAACTTATATAGTTCTCCCCTTCATATTGACTTGTGTGTTAATCATGCAATGTGTGATAATAAATTACAATAATCACCTAGCTTATAACTTGGTAAATGTGGCTCATGGAATGTTCCTTCAATAATTTGAGCTTGTAGATGTTTTGTCCTTATGATTTACATTGAAATAGGAGAAACTATGGAAGCTTTTTCTCACTTGAATACTTGATTGAATTTTTTTGTAGTTACCTTATGAGTTGTTTGGTTTATGTTATATAATAAATTAATGAGGTTTGATATTATATTTATAACAATCCTTTTGGAGGATAAATAAAATTAAATATCTTAGGTCAACCATAGGAATACATTTCATTTAAAAATTAGATGACTTTAGGGCACTAGACACTTACATTAGGATAGGACACTTGCATCGATGTATGTGTATAACTAGGATGCAAGTTTTTGGGTAGATAATAAACACATGTCCATAACTTGTAGAGATGGAAAATAGCATTGGTCAGATTAAGAGATAAGTAATCATCACATAAAGATAGTATATGTGAGCCTTTTAGTAATAGGAAAGGTCTAGAAGTAAGAGGAACAACCAAGGTCTATATTTTCCAAATGTATAAGACTTAAGGTGATATATAATTAATAAATAGTGTCTACATTTACCCCTTTTAATGTAGTAAATAAATTTATAGTTTAAAGGAAAAGGAATGTGTATTTGGGTGTGTATAACACACCTTACTTCTGCTTAAGTCTAACTTAATGGATTTGTTTGTGATTGACCTACAAATAAGATCATGTTATAGTATATGATCATTTCATATAATATGAAATTGAAAGCATTAAAATTATTGAAATTGAAAGAAATCAAATTTTAGGAGTATACTGAGTATTGATGCAACTATTTTGGCTTTTGGTAATTTGATTTGAAAGTATGTATCATTATGAATAATTATAGATATGGTTAGGACAAATATAAAATATATAAAGTGCATATATCTAGGGAGATATATATTTTAGGACACATGCCCCAAACTTTGGATAAAAGGTGAGTTTACCCCTGACAGTTGAGATTAACCTAACTATACAACCTAATCATACTTATCACCTAATGAACATGAGTGGACCAAGTTAACTCAAATTATAAATATATGTATGTTGGATGATTTAATCAATTCCAATCTATAAAATTATCAAGATTAAGTGATTTAATCACCTAAACCATACCAAAAGTGAACCAATTTTTAGATAATCAGCCACCCTTGACCAAGGTCTATTTAAAATAAGTACCTAAGTCATCTAACCTTGTAAATGATCTTATTGAGAGTCATCTCTTAGTGTCATGGTTTAGTCTTGTTAGGGTTGTCTCGATGTCTAAACAAGGTATTATTAGTATGATAAGGTCTATGACATGTGACTTATCTAATTAGTATTATGCCATGATCATTTATGAAGTCTTTTACATTAATTTTTTTGGTAACTTTGGATATTTTAAGGTTATTTTAAAAAAGTTAAGGTATACTTGATCCATGGTGAAAATAGTGATGTGGTGATATTTCAAGATATCATGGTGCTCCATAATTAATAGTAGATCTAGAAGCAAAGATAGTTAGATAACATTATTGTCTTTACAAGAATTTTAGAGAGTTTAAGGTATTTTTGTAGATATTAAGGTTTCATTTATTTTGTTTCTATTACTTGTTGTAATGTGGCAAAGTGAGATAGTTTGAAGAGGTAATACCATGGTAGAGGTCAAAGGGGGTATTTTTGGGTAATTTTACACTTGCTTGAAACTTATTTGTTCATTTTTTTAGCCTTAAAGCATATCATAATGTGGTGAATGGTAGTAAAAGAGGTAAATAATTATATTTTTACATTAAAAAATCATTTTTAAGTTAGGAAAACTCCATTTGTAATATTTAACATAGGTATAATAAGGTGTTTCTTCAAATGAATAGATTTCTTGATGAAGGGTTTATGGCATTGATAAATTAGCTTTAATATTGGGTATATGTATCATTTAAAGGTTTTCAAAGTTTAAAATTACCCTCTAAGCCTCTTCAAGGCTAAATCTAGCTTCTTCAGACTCAAAACCATAGACACCAAGAACTACATCAGGGCATTCTTTCAAATAAGTAAGTTCCTCAATGCAATCAAGGCATGTGATCATGTAAACATAGTGAAAATGTAAAATAAAGTTTATAAATAGGTATATTAAGGTGTATACATTAATGAAACTACCTCATCTAGTATTCTTAAGCTTAAAATCATGCTCACGTAGAAGTTACAGGTCCAAAAAGGGTAAAAAACCATTTGATACCACCATTAGGTCACTTATAAGAAAAGAGGACTCAACACATGTAATATGAACTAGACCTATAGTGGCAAGAAAACTCATGTTTAACTATAGTTTGACATGATAGGAAAGTTTTACAAGTTTTCAAGTGTTTTAAAACATGAATAATGATTTAAAACTAGTTAAAAAAATGTTTTTAAACCTTTCCAATATCCTCAATCTTATAATAAGCCAAACACAAGACCTAAACAAAGCAATAACCTGAGAATGCATACCAACTAGACTATGTCAAGTCTACAAGTATAGAATAAAGGTTCTTGGAAAGATTTTATTGTTTTCATTTGAGAGGATGCCCTAAATTAATAAAAATATAATCTCTTTTGTCTCCAATATCATTTATACACCTCTAAAGGCAAAAGAGTCACTCCAAAAATAGGATTTTGATGAAGTTTAAGCTTGGAATGCACATAGTTTTAACCTTTTAGGGGGTTATTAGCAATTTTGTGTTGTTATCATTTTAGAGGATGCCATAAAGTAATAAAAATAGAATATAATTAGTATCTAATATCATTTAGACACATATAAATGTAGAAGAGTCACTCCAAAAATAGGATTCCATTGAAGTTTGAGCTTAAAATGCACACTATTTTAACCTTTTAGGACTTAGTGAATGTAAATCCTATGTTATTAAAGGGATGAATATACTAAATAAGTGGATAAATATGTAATAAATATATCCACTAATTTTTAATAGAATTTATATAGTTTGAACTTTCTAAAAATAACAATAAATAATGCAAATAATAACTTAGCTAAAAAATGATTGAGATGGATGATTTGGAGGCTAAAAACTAATTTAGAGACTGGTATGAGTGTCATAAATATGATCCAAGTGTTAAAAAACCTCCTAGATAGTATAACGCTAATTGGATAGTAGTGCCATGTGGCAGTAGTGTCCTTATTTTGGTGGTAGTGTCCTCTATGTAAGAATGTCCTGAGATTTTAATTGCACCTATGTCTAGATCTATAAAGTCTATTCAATCATGAATGAGTTATTAAAGAATGTAAGTGGATTATTTTTATTTAATTTATGATAAAACCCTAATATTTCATGTTTTTAGGTCATCTAGTTGATACAATTAGAAAAAGTGTGTTTGTTAGTGGGGTAAGCTGGACATCCTCAACACCCCACTATGAAAAGAGTTTTCTATATACTGATAATCCAAATAAGGATCAATCCTAATGTAGTTATCTCCACCTAATTTTAGGTAAAATTTTAATTAAATATAGTATGATAGTTAAATTGAGTGCTTTGAATGTGCTTAAGATTAGAAATCTAAGTAATTTGTGCTTAAGAATGTTGAATATGTTAATATGTAGAAGTTGGGAATATTAAGGATTAATAACCTTAATTTTACATAACTTATTCTAATTTTTCATACATAATTGGCATTTAATTTCCATCTATTAGATAAAGTGATAAAATTCATGTATATATATTATTTTGGTGCTTGTGTGGGTGCTAAAAGAGGTCTAGGCTGACCCTAGGAGGTCTAAAATTTAAAAAGATATAGGTTTGTGAAAAAAGATCAAAAGGAAAATAGCACCAATATTGGGACATTATCACTATGTGGCACTACTATCCTTATTATGCTTCTAGTGTCTAGGTGGCATAACCTTAGGCACAAAGGGCCAATATGCAAGAATGAGGGTTTGGGACTACTTTATGGGTGACTAAAGATGCTTGTGGCCCACACTAAGGCTGAATAAGTTGAAAATAAGCTCTACAATAGGTCTAAGACTAAGATAGGGATAGGTGGTCTCAAATATAACTCTTAACATTTGAGTGTCACGTTAGGTGATTAAATTTCCCCCCTCCCCACTTTATTCTAGAAATATAGTAAAGAAAAATGACTAGGATAAAGGAAAAAATGTGTACCTAGACTTAATTAAGAGGTGAATCCTATGATTCTAGATCTAAGTATGTGAATCATGATCCAATTCATGTCCTTTAAGTGAAACATGCATATATTATTCCTTACTTAATAGATATCAAAAGTAGAGACAAAACTGAGTAAAGAAGTAAAATTTAGTAAAGGGATAAGAGAGGAAAGGAATGAATACACCTCACTAGGTATGAAAACCAATGCATAAACTTAGTGAAAAGTTATGTGTGTGCATGTGTATAGTGATCAATAGGTGAATATATTAGACTAATTTGATGGCCTACTCAATCCCCATATATGGTTGGTTGAATAACTTAATCCAATTTTGATTCCATCATTGCCCACCCCTACTTAGTGGATCATGACCTATGAATAGCTTGGATTGGACTGATGGTGTGTCTAACCCTCTCATGTATGTGGCTCAATAACTCAAGTATACTATGACTCCATAATTGTATACCCATGTGTATTATATTTATCTAAAACTAAAACCATGTAATATAACTATAAATATTTAATTGGATATATCTAACTAGAGATGTCGACTCTATAACCACTTGGGTATATTAGGCAACTTCGAACCACTCAAGAATGCAAACCTCTATAGATGGAGTAAGGTATGAAAATGGTTTATAACCTAAAACATGAAATATAATGTGTATAACATAGATAATGGCATGGATTTTTTCATTCTATCTAATCAACTAGTGTATAAGTGAGCATACAAAAACAATATTTTGCACACATGACCCCAAATTTTATATTTGAGCATATCGATTATAGACTAAGTTGTAATAATTTATATATGAGTATCCAAAATAAAAATAGGAATGGTAATACTACGCATAATACCCCTAATCTGAGAAACTAGTATGAATCTGAGCTAAATTGGTAAATCTATAATTGAACTTGTGCAAACCTGGATTATACCTACTATACTTTTCTAGCCAATTTATTTTTTTTAAACTAAATATAATGAATAATTGTTCCATATCTTAAATAGTAGTGCCATGTGGCACTAGTGTCCTAATTTGGGTGATAATATTTGGATGCTCTAATTTTTTTTCAACTATAACTAGTATTTGTGTCACTATTTTCCATTGTGTTTACCTAAGTATGATTTATGTAACATGAGTTGATGTATTGAAAATTGTACTCTAAGGGTATTGTGATAGATTTATCATTCTGAAAAACCCCTGTGAATGTTGCCTCTTTTGAGGGGAGTTGTTGAACCTATGCAATAACTATCCTCAAAAGAAAAAGATCTAAAAAATGTGTGCTAGCTAGATCATATATGATATCTATGTAATAATCCAATATAATGTGCATACATAACATCAAAATGTAATATAATCTGAGTCTAAGTTTGTAATGTGCATGTATGTTATGTATTGCATTCACAAGGTTGTCAAGATAGATATAAAAATGTATGTAACATCAAATCTGAGTAATAACTAAGTATCTACCAAGGGTATGGGACATGATGTCCATCACATCACACAAGTAAAAAGTGGAGATGCATGAGGTCCTTCATGGCATCTAAAACTAGATTGTGTAATAAGAAAAGACAAGGGTCGTGGCCATGATGCATACAAGAAATCACACATACAACACACATGAGGAATGCAAATTAGACTAAAGGGCCACAACACAAGGGACATATGTACATATCACTGAATTTGATATATTAATACATAAAATGATAGGTTCTAGCTTAGATCCACATGGAAGGACATGTTCAAATGTTTGCACACACAATCAGGAAAGAACACACAAGGACATGGGCTTATTTTTTTTTATGATTTTTACACACACTAGAAAACACATGCAAGGTAACCTATAACATTTTAATATATATTTTAAAGGTTAACTTCACTCTAGGGAGTGATTTTTAGGTATTATGTCATGTAATGACCAATGGTTGAATAGTTATGAGCAATGCAATTGTTAAACCAATTGGTTCAGATATGGATATAGATCCTAGATATACTTGAATGGAATGGGGTGATGATGGATTTAATCTAAAGTGGATAGGACTCAAATAAAATTAAAATAGAGGGTAAGGTAAGGTATAAAATAAGGTCTATGAACAAAGAACATAAATCCTTTAAAACTAGCTCCAAAATAAGGAAAAACACCAAAGAACTAATTCTTATAGACTAGTTCTTTAGCATATAGAACTGAAAACATAGTGAAAAGGTCTGAGGTATATGATGTATTTAACTCTAAATTATTAACTAATGGTTGCTTGTTATCAATACTATTGTAACATATCTTAATTTCAAGATTATATGTAATACCAAAGAGCATCTTTAAATAGCTATGTCTTGGTCTAGGAAGTTATACCAAATGGCATTCCTACATAAATTCCAAAGAGTAACTTAGATATATTATTACTATAAAAACATATCTATCAACCTAAATTGATACTACACATTCTAATTGATAAAACCTTATAAATTGATTAAAAACTACTTAAAACTATTATTGCATATGTTAAGAAATACTAAGTTACTAGTTAGATAAAAAAACACATACTCAATATAACAAAAAAAGAGATAAACATATAACATAGACTTTCAGAACAACTTGAAGGATTTATTATATATATTTAAATTTCAAAAATTCTCCTCCCTTTTGAATATGGGAGATACATGTATATATAGGCTTGGGATGGGGGCACCTCATCACTTAATCCATTCTCAAAGTTTACATCTATTTTAGAAAATATCTCATGAAGGAGTACATATGAGACACTTGGAAAAGGATGCCACCAATAGACAAAAAAATTTACAAAAAAACTTATGATACCACTAAATAACATCATTTTGTCAGGGATTTCCTACAATGAAGTAGTTATAGTAATGGGGAAATGTACTCTAGTGGTTGTTGCCATTGAATTTGTTATAATAGTGGGACCAATCATTAAAGATGTTAGTGTATTTGAGATGGTCAATGGGGGTGACATGGCTTGAGAAGCCTTCTCACTTTGTCTAATTTTTAAGTAGAGAGCATAAATCACTTCAAAATTATTCTCAATGGTCCTAAAGTGAAATAGGGGTCTCTTGAAGAGCTAGGGAAGCTTGTCCATTAATTTTTTGTGTGCCTTCAATGCAACCTTGATCTTCACATAAAGATTATCAATAATAAAGACCTTTCCTTATAGAAAAATTTATCAATTATTTTAGGCCATCATGGGTCTTATATATCATGCCCTCAACCTCTGCTCTAAAATTATTTAATACTATTTGGATGAGGTATTTAAATATGGTCTTAAGGACTAATTCTCTTAATTATACCATTGACTCTCATTTCCCCCAAAATTTTTATGGCTTTCCCATCATATATAGTGATTTTCCATACTAAATTTTCCATCTCCTAATTCCATTCAATCAAGTTATCTCTTCTAATGGCCACATAGTTTTGGGACCATGCAATATCTAAGGTAGTGATTAAGTTTAGATGATTTTAGGCTTTGTATATGGCTACTCAACCTATAAAATAAATATTGGCCTCCATATTATGCATGTATTATACTAGGTAGAAGACATACACCCATTTAGGTTATGATTATTTCTTTACATATCTCATTAATTAGAGGGCATCATATAGCTTCTGGGTGGCTCCTTACACAGTACGTATGAGGTCCCTTGGAGGCTAAATGGTGCCTCTTTCATGTAGGTTCTCAAAAGATTGATAATATCCCATAAAAATATCCTTTTATTACTCCTAATATATATTAAAAAAAATTATAGGGGTCTTCCATATAATTCACTAAGTCAGAGGGGAGAATTCTAATTTTTTTAGCTAGTTAGAACACATCTTCTCATAATTCTAACTCCACTTGCTACCCTTCAGCCATTATAGTTTTTCTCTTTATCTTTATCATAGTATTAGTTTCCTTTTAAAAATAAAAATTGACTAAGGATTTCTCCATAATAAACAAGTCTTACATGCATACCTCTGCTTGTTGCATCTTTTGGATCCATTCAAGAATATTCAAGGAAATTAATTATTGTGAAGGCTCTACCTATTCTATGAGAGTAGAAGAGGATATTACCCAAGGGTAAGTATGGGATTAGGAGAATATATTTCTATATAAGGTAAATGAGGAATGGATATTCTCCATCTAGTGATGATTTTGGGATCCATTGTATAGTTTATTAGTTTCCTTTTCTCTTACCCCTTTATTGATGTAATAGTGGTAGACTTTGCTTGATCTGCTTGGCCAATTAGAAGGTCTAATTGGGTGGATGGATAGGGAGGAGTGAATAGGAAAATAAATATGGTGGATGATACTAGATTATAAATGTGCACATATTTATTAATTCCATAAGACTGAGGGCTACAGGCAGTAAGTAATGAATAAGTAGGAGGGGTTTTGAGAAAGTTTTTTGAATAATCAGTTATATATATATATATATATGATCATCCCCAATAAGTCATTTTAAGATTTTTTGGGGGTACCATATCCCTAATTATAAGGGTTGTGATTGGTATTTTCAAAATTGGCCCTATAGTTACCTGGGCCTTATTGGTTTGGGCTGAAGAATCTAAAGCATGATAAATAGTTGATATAAAAATAATTGGGACAAAAGTAGTTATTGAATAGATGAGGAATGATAATCTTGTGTACTCACCCTTTATATATCATTAATATATGAATTTATTGTCATAGATACCACTATTATTCTAGGAAGTATTGAGGCTAGATATATATTCATTGACTTCCCTTGTGCTGAAGTTGGAGGTTTTGAATCCACTTCATCTCCATTATCCCCACCTTAGTTTTGAAGAAATTCACTGGAGCCTAAATTGGTCTTTACAATTAGTGTCCCCAAACTAAGCTTCCTATATCAACTATTCAGCCTCTATGTCACTCTTTGTGGTCTCACTAATGGCCTTAGATAATGAGGTTTTCATCTTGTATTCCCATTCTTATTATATGAACCATTCTCAATCTATAAGATTTTATTTATTATCTTCACCATTATCCAATATTTATATGGGTTATGCTTCCCTAGATCCTTTTATTTTATCCTTCCACCCCCCTTCTCCTAAGATGGTCCCTTTATTGGAGTGCCTTGAGGGGAAATATAAGGGGACTTCACCTTTCTCTAGTACACAAGAGGGGGCCTAGTGGGAGTATTAGTTTTTATTGATGGAGGGGAAACAATAACAAGAGAATCCTAAGGGATATTGGGTAGCAATAAAGTGGTGGAAATAAGGGTTGATAGAGGTGATGATGCAATGGTTTGGGTTGGGGATGGAAATGGAAATGGAGCCAAACCAAAAATTGGGAGGAGGAAAGATGGGAGACTCACGAGCTATGTTATAGTGATTGGAGAAAAAGGAAACATATAAAATGGTCTATTAAGCTGAGCTATGCTTGCAATACTTAATTTAGTGGTAGTTGAGTGAGGAGAGGTGGATACTATGGTGGTTACTACTATGGTAACCACTAAGATGGGATATTGAGGAGGCCCATGGGGAATTCCTTATTCACTTCCTATACAAGCATGCCCAGATGGTCCAGAATACTCCCATCATTGAATTCTAGACTATGAGAGAGGTCTAGGAGGGGGTTTTGAATCCCAATTATCTTTTTTTAATTATTTAAGCATATTCCTTGGTGGTATTTAGATTATACTAAATATGTATAGCCACCACCATCAACATATTTACCTTGTTCATCCTATCCTAAACTTTTGTATCATTTAGGGAATCTAGGAACACCTCATCATGTGGATATAACACATGGACATAATCAATTTTTACCCTATATTTGAGTCTATCTAGATGGTTCCTGATATTTTTCCTTAGATCTTATTTCCCATAGGGTTTCTATTTAAAATCATAAGATGGTCACCAAGTATAAATGTTTTCATTTGGTGTATTTAATTGAGCCAATATTGATAGACATTGGGTGGACTACTCCCCATCTGACACTCCTTAGATTGACATCTATGAAATCTACTAATTAAGCTAAAATTTCTTATTTTACCACCTTTTCTAGTACTAACCATGGAAGATACATGGGAAGGGCCTTATTTCCCTCTATTATAATTATTATGTAGTCTAGGTAGAACTAATAGCTACCAATCCTTCCAAGAGTTCTTTTAATATGATTAGATAACCTAGGCATATCCTTGAAATAAATGGCCTTGTACACCATTTGATATAAGGTCTCTATTAGCCTGGTCATATTCTTCCTAAATTTATAAATGCGGATGAGATTAAACTCATCAAAAATTCTATTCTTGGGATATTTAGTGGAGGTTTCCCAAGGTTCTTAAAAATTTGAGTGGATTGTTCCAGTTATAGCATCAACTAGATAAGACATCATATAAAAATTGCCATCTGGCTAGTTGTCTGGATTACTAACTTTGTGGATAAAATTAGCAATAATGATGTCCATAATGGTGATGAACTTGGTGGAAGTGAGTATGGTTCCTATAAGGGGAATCCAAACCTCATTGACATAGGTTATAATTGAGAAACCATATATTTTGTTTAAGAGGTCCATGCCAATCCTAATTCCTAGCATGAAAGTGGAAATTGGGATGATAGAGATAAGTCCCTTGACTTTGAAGGTGGTTGGGTTATGAACCCACTCCTAAAACTTACTGATAACATTATTGACCAAAATCCATTGGTTAATCAAGGCTTGGTTATAGGTCACCTCTAGCTAGGGATTCATTAATACTTATTAAAGGCATGCCCACTAACATAGGTCATAGGTGTGATATTCTGATGGACACACAAAATTTTGATAGAAAATTAGCTATTTGTAAATAAATCATAAACTAGGTCAATGTAGAGCATTACCTCTATTTTTTTTGCATCATGTAAGTCCACTGATTTTATTACCACCAAGTCCTACATGTATCTTCATGTGAAATTCAAGAGTTATTCCTTAGGGCCACATGGATATAATACCTCAACTTCTTCCCAGATAGCCAAGTAGTGCTTAAAGGCATGATTGAGAGACACTTGATCTAACTTTATATATTTATATATATCAAACCTTGTAATGGAATACGTAGAGGGATGAGGTGAAAACTTTGAATTGGAAGACATTACTATGCACTTAAGAAATAGTTATTTATAACTATGTGAATATTAGTTAATCAAGACAAAGATTGATTTCACACTTACAATTATTAATTTGATGGCAATGTTATTTCAATTGACTTGGTTAATTACATATATTATCCTTTGGATTTGATTTATTTTTTAAATTAAATGCAATTGGATAATTCATGTAGATTAATGGATCCAATTGATTTGGCTCCTTTTTTATTTTATCTATTCTCATATTTTGAATTTTTTTTATGATTCATCATCCTTATATGAATCCCCTTACCAGGTGGCTTTTCTTTCTTAGAAATGAGTGTTTTTCATCCTTTATTTGACACTTATCAAATTTATACTTACCCCAAAAGTGTTTCTTTGTCTTTGTCAGACCCTTACATAGTTTTAAGGACACATGGCTAAAATTCACCTCTCAGTTGCCTCACAGTTCTTTCTCTACCTTATTCTACATTTATTACTACCTAAGGACCTCAAAATGGTGACGCTTGGAAAAATCCTATGATTTATCTCTCTAGTTGTATCTGACTATCTTTCATACTTACACAAGCTCTAGGTGAGTGGGATTGTGATACTTGGTAACATCCTAGTGCTTTAGTTCCTTGAAAGTGTTGTACTCCTTTTGATGTGTAGAATATAGGTGAGTAAGATGATGACACATGTCATCATCTTGATGCTCTACTTGCTTAGAAGACTTAAAAACCTTTTATAATGCTTTGATGACCTTAGGTTATTGATATTGGGACATTTGGATGGTTGTCACTACTTCACTTTCCTAAAAGTTTCATACATTAAAACTTTGATCTTGTTAGTCATTAGGTGAGAAAGATTAGGACTCCTAGAAACATCCCAATGCTCTACTTACCCAAAATACTTGGAAACTTTTATAAGTGTTTAAATATCCATGGTTTAATGGGTTGTCACTACATGGCACTAATTTCTCTAAAGATTAAATTGTAAAACTTTGCCAAGTTAAAAAATGATTATGAAGCTATGAGATGTCTGATTTTACATATAATAAATAATAGACAAAATTTATAAAAAAAATTGTATTCCAAATTAAAATGTTGAATAAAAGAGCCAAACATAAGAATGTCAGGCACAATCTCAAAGAACTTGCACATTTAAGAAACTTTTGAAAACCATTAATAGGTTAGTATAGGTAGAATAAATAATGAAAGCATGGATAGCTAGGGAAATGGAAAATATTATTACCATTAAATCAAATACTCTTAACCAAAAACCTAGGCATAAGAATGCTTAGGAAATCCTATCATTGTTAAGCACATAATAAACATCAATAAATGATTCACCCACCATAGCTAGATCCTTTCAAGCTAAAATAGGCCCCTACTAAAAAAAATTAAATGTGGCTTGTTGGACACAACACACATGTCCAAAGCATACATTTTGTGAAAATAAGTGATCTAGATCCAAAAAGAAATGACATAATCAAATGCCCTCGACTAGAAAAATTACAAAGATACAATCAATTCTAAACTAGGAAAGCTATAAATGAGAGTATGCATGAACAATTAATAAAAATATGTGTAAGATAAAAGAGTTACATATGTTGAGTCTAAATTAGTAGTATCTATAAAAAATATGAGTAATTATAGCATGATCAATATCAATATACACTAATGTTAAAGCTATGATGTAGATTATATGAGGATGTGACTTAGTAATCAAAACTATGTATAAGGTGCCCCCAAATGATTGAATGTGTCAAATTAAGAACCTATATATCTATGTGTATGCACCTAATGGTTAGATAATAAAAAATCTAGATCAATGTATTGGACCTGAGTCCTATAGCAATCTATAAGCATTTGGCAAGAATAATTAAAGAATATATGTATGATAAAACTGATTATAGTAAGATAGCTAGCATATGTAGTATCTAAAAAATATAAGAGATGAAAACATGGAATTACATACAATCTAAATTTTAGGTATTTTTTGAGTAAATATGAGAATGTTTTTGTGTTTTGGCAATGTACAAGCAACATGAAATGAAACTATGTACAAGGAGAAAGAAATAAGGAAAGTATGTACAAGTAGGTCGGAACAATACTAACTAATGAGTCTCATGGGAGACTCACTATCGATATGACATGTATCAAAAATAGGAATGGTAATATTTTGTTCATTGTGATTTATATGTTGTAGTGGAATTGTGTTATGGTATGAATCTGGCTATTATTCATTGTTAAAATCATAATAATCTTAATAACCTAGAATGCTAGAGGGAATCACCTCATATTATTTAATTGACCTTTTTGAATTATGCTTTGGAATATTGATTATGATTTTACCCTTAGGAAATGTGATTATTGTAGGCATATTTTGTTATAGAGGTTCTTTTTCTTGAAAGCCTTTTTTGAGAATTCTTGTTGGCTTAGCATGATTTTGACTTTGTAACTTAAATTCTTGATCTTTTTGTACTATTTATTATGTATCTAGACTTTTTGCCTTGATAAATCATATATGTGAATGATTTTCCTTAGGGTTTTCAATAAATTCCAAACCTTGTCGACAAACATTATCAACTACTAGAATAGGAGTAGTGATGCCTTGTGCCTACTTCCCAAACCTTGATTGTGATAATCAAACTATTTTAGATATTTTTGACCAAACACATACTACTTTTAAAGTTGAGCCTCATTTTAGGGAGGTATATTTATATATTTTACTTCCTTTACCTATGTTTGTTGTAATATTTCTTTCTCTAATTATGCTTTGTGAACCTTTTATTGTTATGAGTTATGCTTTGGTAACCACTTTTGTACTATTTCTAAATTTGATCCTTTTATTTTACAAAAGTACCTTTGTATGTTGTTTATATGATGTGTCCATATTTAAGTCATTTATATCCATTATTTGTCATAGTTTCCATTTTAGTCCTAAACATGAATCAGTGTAGCATCCATGTATTATATGATATGCACAATAATATTTGGATCAACTTAACTTTAATCATTTCCCTTATTGTCTCACTTGAAATATTATTAGACCCTTGTAATATTTTTAAATAACTCATAATGGATGCATTGTGTTATATTTTATGATTTGGATATGAAAGAGTGTTACACAAAAAATTTCTAGGTGTATATGCATATACATGATGAACACTAGCATATTTTGAAGACTTTATACATGTAATTTGATTTGCCAATAATGTAATGTATTCACTTAATAACTTATTTTGATTATGTAAATTTTATATTATCCTACTCATACTGGTAATTTTATCCCTTATAGAATCACAAGTGTCAACCTTAGTTGCTTTTGATTGAACATGTAGGAACACACCTTGTAGGAAATAGGTGTGGATAGGCTGAGCATGGGAACTAGGAATAATAGTATAGGTTACATCATCTTATGGATAAGTGATTACATTAACTTAATTATAGATAAAGTATTTATCATCCTCATGGATATGAGGAAGAAAAGGAGATTTTTCATGTGCATAAGATATGACATTGAAAAGTTGAAACCTAGCTGTTAGCTTATGTAATAGATTCTATATGTATGTAAGGATTTATTTCTTAATTGAATTATATATAAGATAAAAATAATATGCTAGAGATATAATGAAATATGTCACACATTTCAATTGATATAAATTATCATGTATAGATGTGTTTATGTATATTTTGAGTTCATTCCAAATTAAAATAAATAAGAATACAAATGATAGTATTAGAATTTGCACCAAAAATTGATAAAATTATTCTGTCATGATTATCATGATTATATCACATAAAAACTAGAAGATATATAGATATGAAATCTGAGCATGGGTCTTAAAAGGCTATAAACATAAATCCTAGGGTTGTCTAGGGTTAATCTTTATGAAATATTTGAAGTAAGTTCGGTTCACCAAATGTTTTAACCTTCTTAAAATTATTGAAGGTAAATCTAATGTTTTTAAAGGGATGAGTATAATAAATTAGGGTAGAAATGTGCAATAAATACAACCACTAATTTGTAATAGAATCAACCTAGTTTAACCTTTTTTTAAATATAAATAAATAATGCAAATAAGAACTTATCTAGGAAATGACTTAGACAGATGATATGGAGGCTAAAACCTGAGGTAGAGATTGGTCTGAGTGTTGTAAACAAGATCTAGGTGTCAAATTCCCTTTCGAATAGTCATGCCATAGTTGGACAGTAACACCATGTGATGCTAGTGTCCCTATTTTGGTAGTAGTGTCCTCTATGTAGGACTATCCTAAGCTTTTGGGTACACTTGTGTCCAGATCTATAAGGTTTATTAATACATGCAAAAGTTATGAAACCTTGTAGGTGGCCAATTTTGACTAAATTTATGAGAAAACACTAATCTTCCATGTTGTTAGGGCATCTAGTTGATATAAATATACAAGTGTGTTTATTAGTGGGGTAGGTTGGACATCCTCAACACCCCACTATGAGTATGGTTTCATACATATAAATACTTTAAAGAGGGATCAATCCCAATGTAGTTATCCCCACCTAAGTGATGGTGCAAGTGCAAGTTAATCTAGTATGATAGTTTACTTGAGTGATTTTAATGTGCTTGAGACTATAAATCTAAGTAATCTGAGCTTAAGAATGTTGTCTATGGTATTATGCATAATTAGGGTAAAATAGGGATTTATAACCTTAATTGTGCATATATTTTTTTGAGTTTACATATGTAATTTACATCTAATTTTTAGCTAGTGGATCAAAGGCTAAAAGTCACGTATATATATTATTTTGGTACTTTTATAGGTGTTAAAATAAGTCTAGGTTGCCCCTAGGAGGTCTAATATTTTAAAATATATCCATTTATTAAAAAATAAAGGGAAGGAAAATATAGATAATATTGGGACACTAACACCATGTGGTGTTACTATCCCTATTATGGCACTAGTGTCTAGGTGGCAAAACTTTAAGCAAAAAGGGTCAAGATGAAAGAATGAGGATCTAAGACTAATTTAGGGATGATTAGGGATACATGTGGCCCAAAATAAGGTTGGATAAGTGTGAAAATAGGATCTAAGATAGGTATAGGACTGATCTATGGATATGTGGTCTCAAGTAGCACTCTTAGCACTCAAGTGTCATTTTTAGGTCATTACACACACCTACAGGCTTACACACCATAATATGGAAAAAAAGATGCAAGTTTTGTTTTGATCATGAGGTTTTTAATGTCATTAAAGGTATGATAGACATGGGGGAAGATTAAAAGATTTTTTAGACTCCTTGTCATGAGAATAAAACATCATAAATTGGCCATTAGGGCCAAAACCCCTAAACTACCAAGAAACCCCAATAATGGCTAAATAAAGTTTTAAGGATATTAGAGGGGTTAAGTGAATTATAAAATCACATTAAAACTTCATATAGTATGTATTAGACCCAAGATAGGTATTTAAAACTAGAAATAGGCATGAAAATATATTTTTTGCACCAAACACTTATCTTGACCTTCACCTACAACCCTACAAGCTTAAGAAGGTAAACTTTCTCATGTAAGAAGTTAGATGAGAAATTTAATGGGGTAAAATTACATTATTGGATGTTAATAAGTTTTATTCCCTCCAATTACCTTTTATTTTTTAATCAATTAATGGGTTGTACTTTATGAACAATCGTTAAGAAGTTAAAGACCTCAAAACTGCTAAGAAACCCTTAAGAGAGCTCGATGACTATGAATGATTATGTAAGTGACTCAAATAGGCCTAAATTTATTTTAAATACCTTATATGATATATTAAAGTCTCATGAGCACCTATTATGGAAATAATTTGGCACGTGTGAAGATAAGGAAATAGAAAAGAGACCTAAAACTACTTATTTTGATTAGTTTGTAAGGTGTTCAGTGTGTTTAGAATTTTAAACTAATTAAATAAGGTTTCCAAGCTTGGACAGAGGCTTATTAATCTCCCAAAATCCATTAAATAGGTATTCATGATGATTTTATAGTTTTAAATTCACTCAACAAGCCAAGATGAAGATGGTCCCTTGCTTGTATTAAAAGATGAGGTTTTAGACCTTATTATATTCATCAATGGAAATAAAACACTTCATAACACCCTATAGACATCTAATATCATCCTTTCATGAATCTCTAGGTCATATTCAAGCATCAATGACTTCAATTAGTGTTGAATAGCTTATATATAGGTAATCCACTTGCTTCATGGTGTTAAGAGTCTTCAAAGATAAATGCATGCCTCTATCAGTTGTTTCAAGCTTATTCTAGGGTAATTTCATTACACATCAAGTTCTTACAGGTAGTGATGAATAATTTGGCTTGGTAAACTTTAGTCTTACCTATAATAAGCCTAGAGAGAAGGTTTAAAATTTTCTTTCAATAAAATGTCTCTTAAGATACCTTGTAACAATTGAACATCCTACTAGAGACACTAAAAAGACCTAAGACACCTACAAAATTAGTGTTGAAGATTCCTAAACATGGATAGATAATAAATTTATGATGATATAATATATTTTTAGAGGTTTCATGATTTTCTATGAGATATTCATGAGGTTTACAATAATATGGTGGTAGTCTTAAAACAAATACTAGACATTGTATGAAGGGATAGACTTGTCTTCATTATAGTCCATTTGATCAAGCAAGCTTAGAAAATTACATGTTATATTTATAAATATCACAATATGAAGAGGTTTAATCCTTAATTATCACCTTCACCAATATTAAATATGCATTTAAAGAGCCAATAATGGTGTAGAAAGATGCTAAAGAGAGTAAGTAAGCCATGTGTTAAGACCTAAGTTTATAACTCCCCAATCATGAAAGGGTAGTTTTGAGAGATCAAGGATGAGTCATATAAGGAAAAAATACACTTATATGCCACCTCTTATGAGTCCATCATCAATAAAAAATAATACATATTAAATATGAAGGATGGGACTATTTTTCACCTTTTATTGGCATCGTAACTAGTATTATGATTGTATGAGAGCCATCATAGGCTTCTTACACGTCCATCTTCTCTCTATCCTCTAGATTCTCCTATATATATTCCCAAAAAGACATTGTAAGGATATTCCATGTTAGTATGGTGAATCCTTGTTTAAATTCATACTTGTTTTTTTAATTTTGAAGTGAATTCAAGTTGTTTATACATCCTTCATCTCATATTTAGTGTTTTTATGGTTAATTATTGATGAATGATAGTGTTGATGTCCAATCTCTTTTAATTTGTCCTCTTCATCCTTTTCATTTTGTGAGTAAGTTATCTTCTTGCAGGTCATATTATGTGTGTCAAGTATTTTTGAAAATGTTAAGTGTGGAACACCTTCACTAGTGTCTATATACCTCTTTATTGTCCTTCTTAATTGGTATATCAACTATAACTTCCATATTAAAATACTTATGCTATAAAGATTGTTTATATTTGTGTGATTAGATTCAACCTTATCTTAGCTTTTTTATGAAATCATAGACAAGATAAGGATACCTATAATTTGTTGCATCACCCCATTTTTTCATTGATTTCAAGTTTCTCTTTCCATTTTCCTTGAAATTTGAGTAGGTGTAGGGATAGTATGTTGTAGCATCAATGGAGCCAACCCTCTATTTAGTCATAAGCCACCCTCAACCTTAAATATTTCTTATTGTGTCAATTGATTGAGGAGACATGTAAAACCTCCTCAATAGGTGAAACTCAAAGTAACAACACCAACTAATACAATAGATTTTCTCAATACAGTCCATAAAATTGCAACTTAGTAAGTGATGACAGTCCATAGAAGTGTTTTGAAATCTAAAACTGATTTGATTTTTCCATTTTAGTTACACATTGCATAGCATATACACATTAGATATGTATCATGATGAAAATATGTATAAAAATGGTACCAATGTAGAATTCTACCTCTGAATTATATAACTATGCAATTTTTCCCATTTGAAAATTGTGTAATTGTGTAAAACATGCTTCTAAAACATGCCCCCACTATAATCTAGAATTTAAAACTTATACAAGTGTGGGGAATATGTTTCCCAAAAATTCCCCCACTATATATTTGAATATAAAAAATGGTGTAAGTGTAAAATTTTTGGAATCCATGCCTCTATTGCATACCCCCACTAATATACCCCGCTTTTGAAGTGTGGGGAAGTAGAAATTGGTAGTCATGATGATGGGGTTAATGAAGAATAAGTTTAAAACATTATTGAAATGGAAATATAATTAAAAAAGGAATATTTATTCTTTAGTGTCCTCTTATTTTATCATTATATTTTTTCTCAACCTACCATGTTGGATTATACTTCAATTCAAACTTGAAAAATAAAGAAAATGAGAAAATGGGGTTTTAAAGCCTTGTATTTAGGCTTAAAGACTAAGAAAATTGAATAAATTTTCCTCAATATGTATAAAAAACTTTTAAACCACTTTAAACACTTATCAAACATCCTAACACTCCTTTACACAAAGTTTTATCAGTTTTTACTATTTATTTTTGGAGTTATAGATATTTCAGTGATTTAAAATCCTATGTTAGGGTTTACTGACTATACACAAGAACAATAATAAATTCTATTAAAATTAAAGTTTCAAGATATATTTTGGAATATTTTTTATTTAAATATATTATCCACATATATTCCATATTATATCACACACTTTTAGACCTTAACCAATCCTTAAAGGTTATGAAAAACAATTATTCTTGATTATAGAAAATACTTTTCTTGAAGGTTAAAACCCTGTATTATCTCTTCAAGCCTGAAACATGAATAAAATTCATATAAAACAATAAATATAAATCAAAATAAACAATAAAATCTACTTACTCATGATAAAATAAAGAAAGTGAAGAATGGAATTTAATAATGCACCTTTTCTTTTTTTAGGTGCAAATGTGCTACAACAAGTCTATCTAAAACCCTATTTTCAAAACTTTGTCCTCATTTTATTCCAATATTTTAGGGTTTTTGTCTTATTTTAATTTCTTTATTATCCTCTCCATTTAATCATATCTCTCCTATCTCCCCCTTCTTCGCTCCAAACTCCTTAACTATCTAACTAACTCATAAAGTCAACCTAAATCATAAGCTTAGTTGAGTTTAAAATAGTTATTAATGAGTTAAGACATTAGGAATATTATAAAATGTATTAATATATTAATTGTCCCATATATTAATTATCATGACCAAATAATGCACTAGGATATGAGATTAGCTTTTAAAACACCTAAAACCAATTCAAATTTCTATTTTTGGTAGGAAACTTGAAAATAAAATAAAATGGACAACACAAAACAAATTGAAACATGGAAAAGATTATTATAAATAAAATATTACCTAAAAAACCTATTTAAGACCAAAAATTTCAAAAATAAAAAAATAAATATAATTCTCTTGTATAAAATCACCTTACCTCAAAATGATAAGATAATTGTACAATATATGTATGAACCATGTAACATATAGAAAGAACATGTCTAAGTGGATACATCATTGAATCAAAAAGAATGTGATCACACCAATTCCTAATATTCATGATGTGAATCATGGAAACATCTAGAGAGTAATAGTAAAAACTCACCAAGAAACCAAGAACACACACAAGAGCACTCAAAATCAAGTCAAAAGATAATGGTCCAAGGAGACCTCAAGAAAGAGGCATATTCAAATGCCACACAATAAAAAGGACATGACTTATTAAAATTTCCATAAAATAAATAATTACATATTAAATCATACATACAACAATAAATTGCATACCTAAATTTCAAATATGAAAATAAAGACATGAGGGCCAAAAATAATGGATCTTATTTAAATTCTCAAATATGTAAGACAATATCAAGGTAGGATACTTAAATATGTGCATGAATGAAAGCATAAGCAACCAATACAAACATAGAATACTAATTGATGGATCATATGTGTTAGAAAATAATATTAAGTACATAGCATATCAATTAAAATATGGAAGATATAAGCATGGATAAAGGCATGTGTAGGTACATAATCTTAATCATGATAATTTGAAATGATCATAAAATGATATAACCTAGATGTATCATGATGAAAGAAGTGGATGCCCCCAATGTCCACATGACATGAGTAGATGGAAGGCCCAACATCCAAAATGTCATAGATCATGTTTTCATGTATGCTTGATCATATTCAAAAGATTCATTGAAACATGTGTATATATTAATAAATGATATGCTATCCACTAACATGGAACTAAAAACATAGATTCCAAAGAGCCAATAGAACATGTAAATGTTTAAAATATTTTTAGATTTTTTAATTTTTTAATTTTTGGGTATTTTTGGAATATGTAAAAAAAAAATATATCCTATAATATCATCTAATGGATTCTCATAGGTATATCCCCATTGTTAACTTAGTGCAATAAACTAGTAGTACTACCAAGGAACATGTATTGGTGCAATATTTATCACTATAAAATATATCATACTCTATATATGTATAATATTAATCTATGGTCATGAATAAATATGAATAATGGTTTATGGAACCCACTTTTGAAGGGTATGTGGTTTATTTGGAACAATAGTAATAAGAACATGTCTAGGTTCTCTAGATATCTAAATATGGTGTGTAGTAGATGAAGATTCTAGGGAACACACTATGGATCTTTGATGTAATTATCACTCAAGTACTAAACTCATAGTAAATGGGATTTATTTGTGCTTACACTTTTGTGTAATATTAACCTTAGGATGTTTGATAAGTAACTACCTAGGTATAATTTATCTTGCTCAAGAGGATGCTCATATAGGACTTTATAAATTGTAATTACCTAATTGGAATAAATGTATTTAACACACCCATGTATTGTATAAGGTAATTCTTGAAGTGTATGTATCCAATTTCATCCAAATAAAATATTAAATACACCATGGAAGGAATAAATAAGAATTTAGTAACCACATGTGTGGGAACCACCTATCAAGGTAAATCAATCTCACTAAGAACCTATTGTGAGGTCCCATCAAATGCTCTCACTAATATTTTCAAAGGATGTAAATAATAATTTGTATAACCCAAATGCATAAATAATTTCATATTACAAAGTTTATCTCTTGAACCATTGTCAATCATAACATTATGTATAGGTTGGTGATCTAGATATGCTCAAATCAATAGGGAATGAAGATCTGTGTCATCATCCCTAATATCACTATCATTAAAAGTAATGTAAGGTCTCAATACTATATGAGGTATATGATTCATATAGGTGCCAATAATACCATTCAATGGGTGTTACTAATTAGATGGAGGATGCACATTATATGCCATTTTCACTTATGGATCCTTATTTTAATTATCTTGTAAAGTATTGTCAAATATTTTCTATTTTTGGTGATCACCAAGTTTTGAAGTTGATTCCTTTGGAAGATAATTAAATATGATATTTTGGTCATTGATGAGGACTTGAATCTTATGCTTCAAAGTAAAACATTTTTTCATAGAATGCCTAAGGCCTTGGTGATAGTCACAATAAGCATTCACATCATATCCTTTAGGTAGATGTATAATAATATCAACCTCTATAGAAGAAGGGAGAGATATAAGATGACACTCTATAAGAATGAAATTAATAAAGAGGGATACTTAGGTAATTATGAAAAATAACTTTGTGGTGCATTAGATAACTCAAGATTATTAGGTTACTATGACACTACATTAACCAAGGTGGTATTTTATTTTTTAAGATCAAGAGGTTTGACTTTATAACTTGGTTTCATAGTAAACTTGGTATTATTTGTATATGTAGTCATTGTGTTTACTACATACTTAATCTTATTAAATGAAATAAGATTCATTTCATGGTCCTGAATAACATGGCATAATTCATCAAAGATTTATTTTTTTTGAAAATAATACATTCATGTAAAGGAGTAAGCAATATTTTCTTGAATATGTCTTAAATATCTTTATTTGCCATAGGATTGGTCAATTTACCTAAAATTTTATTATACTCAAGACATATTCATTGATAGGTTAATTATTTATCTATTTGATATTTGTAATTTGGGCATAGGAAACCTTTTTGGTAATGTTAATAGAGAAGTGTGCCAAACACTAATTTGAATGGGGTTTAAATGTGTTTACTAATTGGGTTGGTAAATCATAGAACCACCTTAAAGTATAGTATTTTAATCTCCTTGGAAATAATTTGGTTAAAATTTTATAATTGGAGGCATAATCAAAGCATGCCACATGAAAGGATAGAATTTGTTGTTTTGGATCACCATTTACATCATAAAATGTATACATAGGTGCAATAAAACTAGTTGGAAATGGGTGCAAATATATCTCTAGTGCAAGAGTATTATGCAAACCTCTTTTGAATCAACAACATAATGTGATTTCATATATTTTTTTTCAATATTTGTAACCTTTGTTTGAAAAAAAATTATATTTTGGATAAGATATTTCACCTATTTATTTTTTATGTTGGAAATTTGAGAAGTCACCAAAAGAGGTGTACACATAGGTTGGGTAGTTATATGCATTAAAACCATCAATTGCATTGAAGTATTAAGTTTTTACCTGTAACATGTGGTAATAGTAGTTTTGGGAAAAAAAGGTTGAAATACATAATCCATGTCCACATTATAAGTATGAAGTGGTAATGTGTTCAAGGGAAGGGGTTGTGGTATATCAGGATGACCCATGGATCTAATAACATGATTAATAGATGAACTTGCTTGTCAATCTATGTTTTTTTTTTTTGTTTCGAATATGGTTCTTAGTATTTAATCAAGATGTTTAGTGTTTTATGAATACACTCAAGAAATAATGCAATTGCTTTCACTTATTTTTTTAATATATTTCCTTATGTTCATCATTTTTATTAGACTCTTGGTTTTAATTATCATAATATTCTTCTATGACAACCTCATTAGTTTGTTTTTCATTCTCAACAATTTTATCATTATGAAACATAGGATTCAACCCATAATTAGTTTGAAACATCTTAAGTGGTGGGAGGGGAGCCATAATGTGTTAAATAGGCACAACTCCCAATTTAGGGCTTTGCATAGGTTACATGAAATTTAATATAAGAAATGAAAAGGTATACTAATCTTAAACCCTAGTTGATTGAAGACCCTAGAAATTAGAAATATTTGCATTCATATAAATCAAGTTCACTAATTTTTCAACTCTAAAATCTAGATTAAGGCATCTAAAGTTAAAATGGATATATATATCCTAGGGCACAAGGTTAATAAATTATCAAAAGGTTGCATGTTTGATTAAATTTAGTTTCACCAAATGTTTAGCCATAGGTTTGGATAAGGATCCTATGGGGTTAGGGTAAGAAAATAAAAATAAATAAGCAAAAGGGTGATAAATAAAACTATAGTAGGCTAATTAATTAAAAAACTCAGATAAAACATACACTAAATTTATTATGTTGAGATATTTTTAAAAATGAAAGTATATCTATATTAGATATTTCAATGATAATGAAAACAAGATACTTAGTTGGTTTTGATTCTAATACATATCTAATATGGAACAAGTTAGAAATACACTGGATCTAAATTTTGGATTGATCATTAAATTTTGGAAAAATGGCCTCTATAGTTATGGACACTTGTGTTGATGCTTCTATCGAGATTGGATGTAGATTTATAGTATGAAATACCTAATAAAACTAGTAACCACCTATAATATTATGGGTTCTATGTCACCTTTACTCTAAAGTGCTCATATCTAAATCATGGGTTATTACCCCTTGTCAAATAATAAGAACCTATTTCTTCATCTTCATATAAGTTGTGATAAAAATGAGTTAGTCGGCACATTATGTTTATATACCTTAAATAACCATCCATAAATGAGCATTGCCTACATAACAAATACTTTGAAGAGGGACTCAGAATTATGTAATTCTCCCCTATGTGTTAGCTTATGTTTGAATCATGTAGTGTGTGATAAGAAAGTACAATAGTGACCTATCTTTTAACTTGGTCAATGTAGATCATGGATTTATCCTTTAGTAATTCACACTTGTATATGTGTTTTATCTATGAATGATATGGAAATAAAACAAAATAATGATATTTTTGCTCACTTGAATTCTTGATTTAATGTTTTTGGTAAGTTATCTTGTGATCCATTTGAATTATGTTAGGACCTTATTTAATGAGGGTTGACTTTGTATTTATACCAATCCCTTTGAAGAATATCTCACATTAAATCAATTAGGTCAACCATAGTAATATGTTTCATTTGTAAATTGGATGAATTTAAGGAACTGAACACTTGCATTGGGATAACACACTTGCATCAACATAGGTGTCTAACTAGGATGCAAGTGTTCAAGTAGTTAGAAAATAAGCATAGGTCTAGAAATTTTAGATATGGAATATACACATATTTACAACATTATGGGTAAGATAAAAGGCCTAGGTCATCAAAATAACATTGGTCAGACTAAAAGCTAATCAATGAACACATAGAGAAAGCAAATGTGATCCTTTTAGTAGTAATAAATGTCTATAATTGAGAGGAACAACCAAGGTCTATATTTTTCAAGTGTATAAGACTAGGGTAATATATAATTCATAAATAGTGTTTATAGTTGTTGGCTTGTAAATTTATTATTAGGTATTTATGTTTCTATAGTGAATATTTTGATTGCATGGTCATTTGGACCTTAATCCATCATTTGAATATCATTTTGGTCATATATTTTTATGTGAGTTTAATCATTGACCTTGGAATTTAGGCATCATGATGCATGATAATGATATTAGATCATTTGACTTAGGGTTTGATTGGAATGATGGTTTTGTTATTTGTGAAACTTATAGTTTGTTTTTGCTTCTTGTAAGTCATTTTGAGTTTGGCTAATTAGGTTTTCAATCCTAAATTAGATGTGGATCCTAATATGGGTAGATGGGGTTGAGAGTATATAAATGAATAATAACAATGGTGATAAATATATCTATAGCATGTCAATTAATTATAAAACTTAGATAAAACATATATTAAATATATTATGCTAAAATATACTAAAAATGGAAAGTACACCAATACTAGATATTTTAATTATAATATAAATAAGATACTTATCTAGTTTTGATGCTAATATGGATATAGATCTAAAACAAGTAATAATTAGACTAGAAGAATGTTTTAGAATAGTTTTTAAATTTTACATTAATTTCCTCTATATCTATGGACACTTATGTCAGACTAAGATAGTTATATTAACACTATTGTCTAGATTAGATGCATGTGTCCAATATATAATAATTTTTTAAATAGGATGTGACCACCTAGATGCTTCTAAGTTCATCATCTCTTTTGATATAGTGTATTCAAATCTAGGTCATGGACTGTCACTTGTTTTCAAAATATTAAATCCTAGTTCTTCATCTTCATAGTGACCATGGGAAAAATGGGTTAGTGGGCACACACTATCGATCTACCACAAAGACACCTTTGTCAATAAGCACTACCTACATATACAATACTCTAAATATCACCTTAGACTTATGTAGTTCTCCCCTACATGTTGTCTTATGTGTGAATTATGCAATATATGATAATTAAGTGTAGTAATGACCTATCTTGTAACTTGGAAAATATATCTCTTGGGATACTCATTTATTAATTTATACCTATAGATGTGTTATTCCTATAACTAATATGGAAATAAGATAAAATATGAAATCTTTACTAAATTAAATGCTCTTCAGTATGAATTTATGCTAGGTGAGTTTAGAGTGAGGAGTGATCATGCATATATAACACTCCTATCAGGATAATATCTCACATAATAGTACTTAGGTTGACCACTAGGATACATTTCATTTGAAAATTAGATGAATTTAGGGAACTAAACACTTACATCAGGTATGTACACTTGCATCAACATAGGCATCTAACTAGGATACAATGTTCAGGAAGAAAATTTTTAGGTATAGGTCCAGAATGTGTAGAGGTATAAGGTAATCATGTTTTAAATGTTTTGGGAAAGATAGAAGTCCTAGGTTATTAATACAGGACTGGTTAGAGTGGTTGGACTAAGAGAGAGGCCAAGGGGAATAAGAGAGAAAAAATTAAATACTTTTACAAGTGGAAAAGGTCTATAACTAAGAGGACCAACCAAGGTCTAAGTTTTCCAAGTGTATAAGACTAAGGTGTTATATATTTCATAGATATCACCTATGTTCCCCCTTTTAATCAAGTAATAGAATTATTAGTTTAGAGGAAATGAATGCGTACTTAGGTGTGTATAAAATACATTGTCTTTACTTGAGTCCAACATGGGTGCTTTTATTTTAATTTAATTAAAACAAGATCATTTTACAGTATATAATTAGTCAATATAATATGAAATTGAAAACATTGAAATGTTTTAAATTGAAATAAATCAAGGTTTAAGAGTACACCTATGTATCAATGTAATTGTCTTGCCTTTTGGCAAATTGAATTTTAAATATGTATGATTATTAATCACTAAAATTGATATTAAGAAAAGTATAAATATGGAAAGTGCATATATATAAGTAGATAAAGAGAGTTATTAAGGACCATGCCCCCAACCTTGGAGAAAAGGTGGATTGCCACCTATTAGTTGAGACTAGCTCAACTATGTAACCCAATCACACTTATAATCTAGTTAGTGTGAGTGAATCAAGTCAACTCACACTATCAAAATGTTGAGGTTGGATGAAAAATCCAGTCCAAAATATAAAATTGGAAATAATGAGTGATTTAATCACCTCAACCATACCAAAAATTGAACCAACTATTGTAGTAAATTGGCTAAATATATTCTGTAAAAGTCCAACCTAGTGGGTGATGATAGTCCCTAAAAGTTTTCTAAATATTAAACTAATTTGATTTTTCAATATTAGGCACATATCACATAGCATTTTCACCTTAGATATGTCTCATGTTGAAATTGTGTATAATAAATGGTACCAATGTATAGAATTTTTCCATAAATGTGTATCTAATTCATATAACTATGTAATTTAGTCAATTTAAACTATGTAAGTGTGGATAACATGCTTTAAAATCATTCCCCAACTATATTATAAAACTAAAAATTGATATAAGTGATAATGTGGATGACATGTTTCTAAACATACCCCTAATGTAATATAAATATGTTGAATATTCAGTAAGTGTGGAGAACATGTTTCTAAAACATGCCCCCACTAAATCTAAAAATAAGAATGTGTGGAAGCCATACCTCTATGACATGCCCCCACTAATATGCCCTACTTTTTAGGTGTGGGAATCAATCAACTAGTAGTTACCTTACCTCAAAAGGATAAGATAACTATGTAATATTTGAATGTAGCATGTAGCATATGGAAAGAACAAGCTTAGGTATATGTATCATTGAAGTGCATATAATGTGATCACATCAAGGCCTAAGATTAAAGATCATGGAAACATCTATATAGTAACAATAAAATCTCAAAAATTATTCAATCACACATGCAAGGGAACTAAAAAATAATTCAAAATACAATGGTCTAAGGAGACCACAAATAAGGGGCATGTTCAAATGCCACACAAATGAATGGACATGACTTAGTTAAATGTCCACAAAATCAAGAAGTGACATATTCAAATGTCAACATACAATAAGAAATGACATATTCAAATGTAAAATATTCAAACAAAGGCATAGGAGATGTAAACAATAGATCATATTCAAAAGCTCAACAAACAAGATAATTGTGAATCAAGACACTCAAGGAATTACATAAATGAAAACATAAGCAACTAGCATAAACATATCATAGTAGCCCATGGATCAAATGTGTTATAAAAAAAATTAAGTAAATATCATATCAAGTACATTGTGAAAGATATAATAATGGATAAATGCATGTGTAATTACATATTATCTCAAAAATGATAATATAAAATGATCATGGAATGATAAAACTTGGATGTATCATGATCATAGATGTTAATGCCCCCAATATCCTAGTGATGTGAATAGAGGGAAATCCTAGCATTAAAAAGTGAATAAAGCATGTATCTATGCATGCATGCATCATACTCAAATAAAATCATAAACACATATGTATGTATAATTAACTAATATGATATCCATCAACATGCAAATAACACATAGATTTTAAGGAGCCAATAAAATATGTAGATTCTGAATATATATTTGGATTTTTTTATTTTTTATTTTTTTCTATTTTTGGTATATGTTGATATAATGGATGCTCTTATGTATCTCCTTAATTGGTACTTGGTGACATAAAGTGGTGACATAAAGTGGTGGTACACAAAAAAAAAAAAACATGTATAAGTGTCATGTTTATCATGGTAGTATCTATGATTCTCTGTGTATGTACAATGGGACTTTATGGTCATCAAAAAATATTAGGAGTAATAGCATTCATGGTGTAGACACTCCATTTTATTCCCAACCATGTTACAACTATAATTCATATTGATTTATATAAAAAGGTGAAAATTAAGCCAATAAATCATTGAATGTCCCAATTTCATTTGCACATCAAAAATTAGTACCTAGAATCATGTTGAAGTATCCCTATTTGGGGTATTATCATGTACACAATAGTAACCTCTCATAGATTTATCTCTATTCAAATTACAACCTATAAAATTGATATATTGGCCTTAGGACTTACTAAGTGGGGAACTTAAATAATTCTTAAAATGCAAAAAGGCTAAGCAGAATGAATTAACTAAGCAAATCCAATTAAATGCTTAAGTTAAATTTCCATGTGAAATTAGTGAATATTAAATTTTTTTAAATAAAATTGATGTTGTGATGATTTCATCATCCTCAAAGTCAAGGAATTAAAAATATCAGCCTTAAATTTAGAAATAGAGAGCCATGTTTAATAAATGGGATCTCTATACCACATATTAACTATATGTCCCCTATTTAACTTAACCAAGACTAAAATAAACCTAACCATGGTTAAATATAACCTAAATTCATAAGGGTTAGAGTTAGTGGGAGAACCTATAAATATAAGTGCCAAAACCATTATTCACCAAGCTCTCAAAGCCAAACTTATAAATGTTAAATTGTTGAGAGACAAAGCTTTCTTATGTAATGTTATAATTCAAAATTATTGATAGATTGATTCATCTTTCATAATAAAAGCCAAAAAAATCCAAGCTGACAAGGAGAAGTGATACAAGGAGAATCATTGTTAGAGACTCTTTGATCACATGACCGAGCACATTCTTCCAAGGCCAATGTGCAACTCTTTCTCAAAAGGAAATGGAAAAATACTTGTTTTTACTTTTATTTTTTACTTGCATTTTTCTATTTCTCCTTGAGTAGATAGGCTTGAGGTTTTATATTCCTTGTGTTTTCATTGATGTTTATCATACTAACACTTGACTAACTCCCCTCTTAGATTCCTATCTCACATAATGATATGCTCAATGGGACTATGCACTCCACATGCATAATGAGATCATCTTTAGACCTCCTTAGAGCTAAGAATCATTCATTTAGACCTTTTTTTCATGAATTTTATCTAAATTTTATATGTTTTTCCTTTAACTACATAATGGAAAATTCATTCTTATGAAACTAAGAATTCATTCCTACAAAACTATGAATTCGATAGGAAAAATACATAAATCATTAAGTAAAACTATGAAATAATTCTTTAGAATCACAAAAATATCTATATTTGAGATTAAATATACTAAAATATGAATTTTGGGATCGAATTTATGAAATAATCAAGGCAAACTATGAATTCACCCCACAAAAATCATGATTTTCCCTTTATTTTATCGTTAATTATGAAATTGTTTATAGTTTCAAAATCATTATTTAAGTTACAAAATTTTTATTTTGAGTTATAAAATTGTTATTATAGGTTTTGGATTTTTTTTTTAGTTGTGAAATCATATTTCTTACTATGAAATCGCTATTAAATAGCAAAATTGCACTTCTGTATTTTATGAGTTTTCTATAGGTTTTCCTCATAGTTGCAAAAATGGTGAACTAAAGTGTGAAACCATTGAGACAAGTTGTGAAATTGTTCAAGAACTATGAAATCACTCTTTGTAAGTCTATATTAAATTATAATTTTCTATGTTTTTTACATGCCTAAATAATTTTATAGTCACTATGTAATTATGAAATTGTCCAAACATGTAAAAACATAGAAAATTAGAATTTAATTAAAACTTATAGAGAGAGATTTCATAGTTATTGAAAAAAATTTCAACTTATCTCAATGATTTCATAGTTCATCTCATTGATTTTTTAACTATGAGGAAAACCTGTAGAAAACACATAAAATAGAGAAGTGTAATTTTATTATTTAATAGCAATTTTTTAGTGAAAAATATGATTTTATAACTCAAAAAGATAATTTTTAAAATTATAACAACTCAAATTCATGATTTCACAACTTTAAATAATGATTTCACAATTATAAATAGTTTTGCAATTAACCATAAAAAAAAGGAAACCTATGATTCCTGTGGAATGAATTCATAGTTTGCCTTAATGATTTTACATCTTTGGGCCCTGAATTCATAGTTGAGTAGAGTTGAACTCAAACAAAAATGTTTTATTGATTCTCTAAAATGATTTCATAGTTTTAAGCAATGATTTCACTATTTTTCCTATCGAATTCATAGTTTTTTAGGAATGAATTCATAGTTCCATAGTTAAATGAAAAACACAAAAATGTTAAATAAAATTCAATAAAATAGGTCTAAAATGAATGCCTCTTGGAATCAAATATGTTCTCATTATGCATGTGCAATGTGTTGTCCCATTAGAAAAGCCATTATGTGAGATATTAATCCAAGAGGGGAGTTAGTCAAGTGTTAGTATGATCAACATCAATGAAAACACAAAAAATATAATAGTTCAAGCCTATCTACTTGAGGAGCAAGAGAAAAATGCAAGTAATAAACAGAATAATAAAAAACAAGTATTCTTCACCTTCCTTATGAGAAATAATGTCGCATTGGCCTTAGAGGAATGTGATTAGTCATGTGCTCAAAGAATCTTTGATAATGGTGCTCATTACATCATTTATGCTTATAGCCTTGGCTTTATTTAGCTTGGCTTTGTTAATATGAAGAAATCTATCAGTAATTTTACATTATAACATTACACAAGAAAGCTTTATCTCTCAAAAATTTAATATTATAACTTTGGCTTTGATAGTTTGGTCAATAATGACCTTGACACTTTTATTTATAAGTTATCTGACTAACTCTAACCTAAGTCAATTTATGTTAGATTTAAATATGGTTAGGTTTAGTTTAACCTTGGTTAAGTTAAGTGGGGGGAAAATAATTAATATTTGGGATAGAGATATAATTTATTGAGCATGGCTCTCCATTTCTAAATTTAAGGCTTGAATAGAGATATTTTCAATTCTTTAAATTTGAAGATGAAGACATCATCATGACCTCAATTTTATTAAAATTTATATTTTATAAAATTAATATTCACTAATTACACATGGAAATTTCACTTAAGCATTTAATTGGGTTTACTTAGTTAATTTATTCTGCTTAGCATTTCTACATTTTAAGAATTGTTTAAATGCCCTATTTAATGGGTCCAAAGGAAAATCTATCAATTTTCTAGGTCATAATTTTATTATATATGAATATTTGATAGGTTACTATTATGTACAGGATAATACCCCTAATAGGGATGCCTCAACACAATTTGGGGTGCTAATATCTAATGTGTAGATGAAATTGGTACATTCAGTGATTATTAGGCTTAATGTTGTTACTTGTATTTTCACCCCTTGAGGAGATGTCTCATCTCTCTTCATCCAAGTGGAATAATGTAAAAATCTCACAAGTTTTGGGTAACCAATAGATGAGATGAATCCCTAGAAGGTCTAGTTACCTTGATGCACTCTTTGAACACTTCTTTACTTATCAACTTTGCATGAAAAGAGTTAAGAAAATAAAATAAAAATCTAAAAGGTGATGAACCAATAATTATTTTCTTCCTATTGAATAAAATTATACTACTTAGATCAAATCAAAGATTTTTCACATGTAACTCACTATTCATGACAAATTATTGCATTAATGCTTCATATGTTAGGTTCAAGAGGTATGTTGATGCTTAGGAGGGGTAATGATAATATTTAGAGAATAAAACCATAAACCACTTACAAAAATATTATACACTAAGAAATAGCACTAAAAAATACCTACAATAATTACTCTTCTACAAACTTAGTGGACAATGAAGGATAACATGTTAGAAAAGACTATCTTCTACTAGACAAGATCAACAAGGTTACAACAAGACTCAATTATTTAGAATGTAAGTAGGAAAATTTACTTTATTATTTATTAAAGAGACATTTAAATACAAAAATTTCCATGGTTTCATAATTAACCAATGGAGGCTACCCCAAAAATCTCAAGAAGTCACTATTTATAGCAATTGAGAGAAATTTGAGAAGAGAGAAGTCCAAAGGTCACTTAGACACTTTTTAAGCTGAGAGGAGGAGTTAAATGTACATAATAATTAATTATAAAATAGACCATGCAAGGTTTTATAGGACAAATGGATCTCTAAACTATGCAAATCATGAGATGTGGCATGAAGATCCTTATTTTGCACAAGAAAATTTCCTTCATTATTTAGCTATGTTGAAACATCATAAAACTTAATAGGGATAGGTTTAATGATTTAAATAAGAGATATGGATTATATACATGATTTTACATGTATTTTATACATTCCTAATCACATGGATTCCTCTGAAAGTGAGCTGTCACTGCTTGCAGTCAAAGAAACTCTCTTTTTCACACACCTTACACACTTGACTTCCAAAATTTATTTAGTTTCTCATGAAAATCCATAAAATGGTTTAATGACATGTTTAATGTCAATTCATGGCCTTAGATTTCTCAGGTGCACCTTAAATAGACTTCCATTTGAATTTTCCATACTTATCACCATCTTGTTCACTTTGCTAGTTTTGACTGGCTGAGATGAAGCTGATGGTAGACACACTTAGGAGTATTTATGAAAAATTAAATGTACATGGGGAGTTATACCAAGTCCCAATACATCTCTTAAAGCTAGATGAATCTATTGATAGTCTTTAAAACCTATACAATACATAAAATAGTCAAAATAATAGATTTTACACCCTATTCATACATGTAAGGTAGCACAAAATTTTATTAAGAGGAGACATAAAGAGTCATATACAACAAAAAACCAATTTCCATGTAATTATAGTCCATTAGGGTAGCTTTATATCTTCATTTTCCCAATCAGGTCATTTTCAAGGGTTTAGTAGGGTTTTATGTCTTTTAAGCTCTTAAGATTCATTCATAAAAATGGAAAATTATAATTTAAAAAATATTCACAAAATATTGATGCTTATTACCACTATTAACCACTAAAAACTTTTCTTAACTCCATACACAACCTCAGAGAAGATGTGAGCATCTAAAGTTACCCTATCAAACTTTGACCTTCATTTTACATACCCTTGACTTATTTCTAAGCTCAAAAATGGATTAATTATTATTTATCTGAAATGTGTAAGATTTAAAACATATATTATGACCCTATAAACATTATCCAATAGGTTATAATTCTCTCCTATAGTTGGAAGTGAAAGTGACTTCTCATTTCAACTTTAGGCCAAAACCCTGCCTAACAAACCTAACTACAACCTTGAAAGTCTAGACCTCCATGTTGGGCTGAATCATTTTATTAAAGGTTAATTATGCTGGTTTATATTTAATTCATTTTATCACACCTTTTTTAAATTTTCAATCAGCTCCTGGTCCATCCTTTTATCTCCCTTTCTTAGAAATGTAGGGTTTTATGCACAAAGGGAGTGCCCTCTGTCTGAGACAAAATAGAGGGAACTTACCCTATTTTATCAGATAATATGAATTTTTAAAGAGTCTATAAATTCTTTTATGACCCTCTACACAAAAATTTATCCTTTTTTCATATCATTTTACCTTCCAACTCTCTCAAATTCCAAGACAGACTGTGAAAAGGCAAACTGTGTGTAGGGTTTGCTCATGTAAACTGTGTGTTATACCATAGAGTCTATTTTATATGTTATTTAAATTGGTAAGAGATTTTTTATATCATGAATATAATTATTTAATATTTTATAATTTTTTCATCTCTCTAACCCTCTATGTACCCTTATATATACCTTGAACTCACAAGATTGTGTGCATTTCTTGACTGTGTTTCTTGCTTTGGAGAGGCACGTGTGGGTTATTTTGCATGTTTTAATCTTGAGAAAATGTTTGTAGAATTATTTAAATTTTAATATGTTAATTATCATATATTAATACCCATTTAACTATTTCTTATTTAATACCAACACTAAAACATCATCCTTTAGCCCACTGTTCACCACAATCAAGCATAGACAACTATAAATTTTTTTATTTCATGATAAATTATTAATAATATCCAATAATAAAAAATTTATAATTCCATGTTTAAGCCTCTATCATGGACTTTGTATACCTATAGTTAGTTGTAGTGAGTACTTTCAAAGGTAGGGACACCTATAGGTGTGTATGGAACTTGAAACACCACATATCATCTTATTTTGATGATAATTTAGATCAAAATTTATCCTTTAAAATGTTTAAAACATTTCAATCATGGAAACATGGTCTATTTTTTTAACCTTGGGTGAAGAGATCTCTTTGGGGTTCAAACCTATAGATGTCACTGCCTAAAATTAGTGCATAAAAGTGCATCTTTGGGCCTTTCAATAACCACCTTTCACTAATCCTCTCCCATCCATATTTTTTAGATCTCTTATATTTCATGGAGTATACAATACATATTCATCAATATTCATCAAAACTATTTATAACCTAGCTATAATATATCCACAAAATAGTGAAGTGCTTTGTGTTTGCCTTTTAGGGAAAAGGTCCATGAATGTAGTCATCTCATGTTTGAAGGTGGTTTACACTTCCATTTTATAAATTTAAACTTAAAATAGGTATAAAATGTTCAAAAATACATTATATGACTCCAATAAATGTTCCATCACTTTTTTCAATGCTTTAAAATGACTCATCATCCCTCTATTAACACTGCCTATAGGTGGACATTGGCATGTACAGGTAGTAAATGTAGAATTGTAGGTAGTGTTGAAGATATACATGTTTTTTGTAAAATTTAGGCTCTCTAAAATTTTCAAAATGCATAATATCATTAAAAAATATTTTAAACAATTTTTGAGGCTCCCATTCTAACATGATACCATCCTGAGATACCTGTAGGTGCACTTTGAGTTGCATATAGACAATAATCATGAAATGGTCCATATATTAAAAGAATATACATTAATAGTAAATTTATATCCTATAATTATGTTTAAATGAAACATTAGGATGTTTCAAACCTTTATTCAATATTTCATACCTAATTTTCAATATTTCACCTTTTTATAAGCACCTATAGGTACATATCTATGGTGACTGTATGTAAATGTTGTACATGATTACAATAGTGCCTTATTCCTTGTGAAATTTGGTGAATATAAGTTAATTTTATATGTATTAATGATATTTATCAACATTTTAAAACTCTCTATTACTCCATGGACATACTAAATATCCTAACATAGTTCACTTAGTTGATTTTGCATTACAGTCATGGAGCAAACTGACTGTATCTCACTTATGATTGAAACTATATCAAATATTGATTTGGAGAATAAAATTTAAAGGTGAGGGGACAAAGAGGTAATTTTAAACATATGAATTAACCTATAAATACTCAATGAAGTTATTTCTAAAGCTTGAAGATTCTAAAAATGATGGAAATTTACCTACAACATAAAATGGTGTCTTCTCTTACAACCTTGAGATAGTTGGCTTATCCAAACACCTTGAAACATGAAATAAAGCATAGGAAGAATTTTATTAGAGATAAAAAATCATATATAATCAACATCATCAACTGGATTATATGAATTTATCCATATTATAGCAAAACCTATAGGGTGTAGGAAATAATTAGCAAAAAAACATAGTTAACATGTTAGAGATGATTAATAAATAAAATTTGAAAAATCATTTAAATATTGTTATTAAAATTAATCTCTCTAATTTTAATTTTGCCTCTCAAAGGTGTTTTTCTAAAACTTCTCCAATTGGCCGTACTAATCACAAACCTACTAAGTGATTTTGTGTGTCTACAAGGGTGAAGAAGGAATAGAATAGTTTCAGACTTTTTTATAACTTTTGAAGCATTTAAATAATTTATATGAGTATTATTAATATTAATATTCATCTCAAAACCATATCTCCTATGTCAGACTCTCTTATGGGTCGTACAAGTGCCAAACTCTTCCTTTTTTAGTTGATTTCTTGATCTTTAGTTAGATAACCTATAATTTTCATATGGGAATAACATTCCTAATAAGTAATATGACCTATTATATGCTTTAAGGAAAAATAAGACACTTGGACACCTTAAAAACTATGCCACTTGCATATATGACCCCTAAATGGTAACTAAGAGACTCAAAATGACACATGAACTAATTAGACTATGATCAAGGCTAAAGTGGCATTAAATTACATAAAATAGAATATATCACACCATATGAAAAAATATTAGACCCTTATAAACATCTAAAGATAATTTTTTTACCTATAGGGGTCCTAATTTGACCTATAAGGTCAATTTTGGTCAACAAAATGGTGACTCATAAGGGTAATATGCATGCTATACTAAAAATCAATAACCTTATCTTATCCATGGGCCAAGGGAGTCAATTAATTATTGAATACAACTAGTAAGAAATTTCCTTAAACATACACAAAATAACCACACCACACCAAACAACATAAAACAAAGCAAGACACCAACAAGACTCACACATTTGCACAAGCACTTAGGAAAAACAAGAAAAACATAAGCTATGTACAAAGATAGAGGAGGAATTTAGTATAAATGTTTAATATATATCCCATTAAATGGGATATGAAGCTCATTTCCATCTAACTTTGAGATTTATAAAACATTGTTTTGTTTGCATTGAGTGATAACATAAGGGCCACTCCATAAAGCATCAAACTTTGTGTGTTTTCTAGGCTTGGCCCTACTTCATCTCACTTTAGAACAATGTCTCTTTATTTTAATATTCTTGGCATGGATTTCATATCAAAATATCTTTTTGTTTGATCTTTGTGAGCTCTCATAGTGTTCATATCTTGATCCCTTATTTCTTTAAGCTCCATCAACTCACATAATCTGAACTCCATTTTTTAATTTTCTATCAACTCCAAATGGTAAGTGAGATCTAAAGCTGGTAATTCAAGTGAAATAGTAAATCTATATTATCTTCCATAAACAAGTGTATATGGTGAGTTTCTAATGACTCTCTTGGGGGTGATTCTATCAGCCCAATCAGTTGTATTCAATTTGGAATGCTAGGTTCTTTGGTTCTCCTCCATTATTCTCTTGATAATCCTAATTAGATTATTATTATTGGACTTAGATAGTCCATTATATTATGGATAATATTTTTAAGAAGTACTAAGATAAATACCATGTTTAAAATCCCACTCATTTGTCTTGGTTCCAAAGAATGTTAATGAATTATCTAAAATGATTATTGAAGGAGCCCCAAATATTATCACTATTATTTCATATAAGTATAAAACTAAACTTTAATTTACTTTCTTGAGAGTGACAATCATATGGCAGCTAACACCCACTTGTGAGTAGTACTTGAAGGTGGGCTGATTAAGCTTATGAAATCTAGACCCCATTACATAAAGGTTAGTATACTTGTAGTGGATGAAGAGGTAAGGTTTAAATCTTTTGTTTTCCATCAAATAAAGCACATTTATGATATTTCATTACCTAATCATGAGTATCCTTAAATAAACTAGGCCAAAAATAACCAACTCTCATATTCTTGGTAGCTATAGTCCTTAGAGCAAAGTGACCACCTGTTAATGCATCATGAAACTCAAATAATATCTTCTCAACCTAATATAATTAAACACATCTCAATATTAAACCTAATAAATCTTTCCTAAACAATACTACATCAATAAGTACATAAGGAATAGATTGTAATATGAAGTACCTTATTTTGGCTCTATCTAGGCCTTATGGGCATTCACTAGTTTGAAGAAAATTGATCATGTATTATGTCCAAATCTTTATTGGTGAGGATTCAGATGTCATAGGATCATATTTAAGGGTTAAAAAAACCTCCTTTTTTTACTTTAAATCTAAATCAAGGTGTTCACATAATTCCTTCCCTTTCACTAGCTTGGTTGTCTTGATTTCTACATCATACTCCATTACTTTTGTAATCCAACTAGATCTTTTTCATTAAAATATCTACTCAAAATGAAGTCTTTGACATTAGGATGAGGTAAAAATATATTAATATTTTTATTATATAACATGTTCCTAAATCTATTTAGGATTCTAACAACTGAAAATACTTTCTTCCCTACATAAGTGTACCTTACCTCATAGCCTTCCAATCCTTGAATGAAAAAAGTAATAGGTTGCTCCAAGTTTTCTTGATTTGATTAAGTGAGCATGGTATAAATTACTTATTCATTTCCAAAAGTATATAAGTTTAAATCCTTTGAGAAATCAGGACTTGCGAGAGTTGGAGCTTCAATAATAGCTTGTTTGATATCTTCAAAACTCTCTTTTCTTATCCTTGTCCAAGCAAAAAATTCATCTTTCCTTAGCATAGAGGTTATAGGCTTGACTAAATTATAAATATCAGAAATAAATCCCCTTATGTAATTTATTTTTCCAAAAAAACTTTTAAAACCTTTCTTATGTTTGGGTAAAGTCAATGCCAAGATTGCACTCACCCTTTCAAGATTTATGGATAGACATTTATTTAAAACATTATGTCCCAAAAGTTTTCCTTCTTGAATAGAAAGCACACACTTATTTAAATTAAGAGAGATTACAAACTCTCTACATTTATCAAAAGTCTTCCCAATATGATTTAAATGATCGTTTGCATCCCGGAAGAAGACCATGATATCCTCAAGATACACTAGCACAATATCATTTATTAGGCCTTGAACATTCATATCCATTTCACCTTGGAAGGTTTCCCTAGAATTAGACAAACCAAAAGGAATTTTATGATAATCATATGTGCCCCATTTAGTGGTAAAGGTTGTCTTATATTGATTTCCTTCCTTTACCAAAATCTTATTATACCTTGAATATCCATCAAGGAGTGAGAATCTTTCACTACCTACCACAACTTGAAAAATTTGCTCCACAGAAGGAAGAGGATAATGGTCCTTCAAGGAAACTATTTTAAAATCTTTGAAGTAAATTCATAACCTAATATTCCCATTATTCTTCCTTATGGGGCTAGGTTTTCCAACCAAGATGAATGCTTAACAATAAAAATGATTTTAGACTCAATCAACTTTGTAATCTCCTTTCTCATAAGAGGCTCAATCTTAGGATTGATTGGCCTTTGATTTTTATTGATAGGCTTAGCATTCTTATCTAACTCTATGGCATGTTGAGCTAGATTTGTATTAAAACCTTTTAAATCATTGTATTCCCATGTAAAGATATGAAAAAATTATTTACGTAATTCAATGAAATCATATCTTTCTTTTCTAATACTCACCTTCCAAAGAGAAAGCAACTTATCTTTGAAGATTTTTACTCTCTCATAGTTTTCTTGTTTAGTATACATGATTAACTTTTCCTTTATTAACTGATCATCATCATTGAAAATAATTTTCAAGTGTGACTAAGCCCTTAGGGAGCTTTTTTGTCTTAAATTATACAATCCACCTCCATATTGTTATTGTAGTTTGGATTGGTTTCTGAGGAAAACTCAAGCTCCTCTTGTAGAAAAAGAGCTATTTGATAGTCACTATCAAATAATTTCCAATTAGTGGCATTATCAAGTATATAGGGCCTTAAAATCAATTTGATATGAGCCTAGTTCTTGTCATCTCTTATCCCCTTTGGAACATCAAACTGAGCTCCAATGGCTACCAACCTATCAACATGTTTATTATCTTCTCTTGGTATAGATTAAATTTTTAAAGCTTGGAAATATTATACAATATCCCACACTCTATGCTTATATGATTTAAGAAAAGAGTTCTTAGTCATATTTTTACCTCTCACTTGATTCACAATTAACTCACTATCACCATAAACCTGTAGTTCTTTCACACCTCTTTTTCTATCCCACTCAAGACCATGAATGAGGGGCTCATATTCTGCTACATTACAATTACAACTGAAGTGAAATCTAAAATTAGAGTAAAATCTTTCCTTGGATGGAGATAATAACATTTCTCCACCACCTGATCCAACCTTATTTCTTGATCCATAAAAAAATAGTTTCCATAGATCATTCATAGTCTCATTTGGCTTCATCAAATTTGGAATGAAAGAGCCTTATTCATGAAGACAATACACTCTAATAATATCTTATTATATTAATATATAAGGACCATGTTCATAATTTTTAGCTCCCCAATCATCTAGATGTATATCAAAAACTCCTTCAAGAGAAGAAGTTGGAGATTTATCCATGTGAAGTTCTTCCTCATCAAGAATAGTATAATTGCCATTTACAACCTTAGGCATGTAGGACTCTAAATTATTGTGATGAAGAGGCTATAATTAAATATTTAACTTCATAACATACATTTTTTTTAAACTATGTATGACCAATTTTTTTCCAATTATCCACCTATCTTGGCTGTAAACTCTCTTAACAAATAAAGATCAAAGTATGGGGGCAAATCTACAATAACCATATCATGACAGATGGAGAAAGTAAGACAAGTATGTAAAATCAAATTCATATTATTGACTACTCTCAAGGTATTTATTGGTGATCCATCCAATTATAGGACTCTTTTATCCATTGGTTCATACTTGAAGCCTAGTTTATCCACTATTGGCTTGGGCATGACTGAGGTATTAGTCCCACTATCTATGATACAATTATGAACTAAACAATCAACAATGATCAAGTATAGATAAAAAAAGGATTCATATAAATTTTATTTATTTATCCATATATGGGTTGAGTTCCATTCACCAAAACAACATTTTATAATCTTGTTGATCCAACTGGTTTACTTAGTCCAAGTAATTCGTTTTGGAGAATATCATTTTATCTCGATATTGTCAGTGAGTCCCATAATCAAATATTCATGTTTGACTTATTTATTTGATCAAAAATATTTATACAAGGATTTTTCATCTTGAATTTATCTTTGGAATAACTAGTACCTTGTGGTGTATCATGTGAAGATAGATGTGTAGGAGCTAATCTTGAATTCTAAAATTTTTGCACAAGAAAATTGCCTTCATTATTTAGCTCTATTGGAATGTCCCAAAAATAACTAGGGATATTTTTCATGATTTAAATAAGAGGTATGGATTATATAAATTCTTTTTCATTCATTTTATAAATTAATAATCACTTGGATTCCTCTGAAAGTGAACCATCACTGCCTATAGTCAAAGAAACTCCCTTTTTCACACACCTTGCAAACTTGAATTTCAAGATGGATTCAATTTATAATGAAAATATATAAAATGGATTTAATTACATGTTTAAAGGCCATATATTTCTTATGTGTACCTTAAATAGGCTTACACTTGAAGTTTCCACACTTATCACCATCTTGTTCACTTTGCTAGTTTTGACTAGATGAGATGAAGCTATTGGTAGACACACTTATGAGTTTTTATGAATCATTAAATTTGAACTTGTAGTTATATAAATTCATAATACATATCCTAAAGTTAATTACATCTCTTTAAAGTCTTTATATCTTACATAATACATAAAAATAGTCAAAATAACCAATTTTACACCCTTTTCATATAGGTAATGTAGAAAAAAAGTTAATGAGGAGGATCCATAAAGAGTAATATATGACCTCAAACCACTTTTCATGTAATTATGGTCCATTATGGGAGTTTTTATCTTCATTTTCCCAATTAGGTAATTTTCAAGGGTTTAGTAGGGTTTTAGGTCTTTTAAGCTCTTAAGCTTTATTCATAAATATGGAACTTTAGAATTTTAAAAAAATCCCATAATATTTATGTTTATGACCCTTATAAACCCCTTAAAAAAAAATTTATCTCCATGCATAACCTTGGATAATATGTGAGCATCTAAAGTTACCCTATCGAGCTTTGACCTTCATTCTACATACCCCTAAGTTGTTTTTTATCTCAAAAATTGATTCCTTGTGATTTATAAGTAATGAGTAAGTTTTAACACATATTTCATGAACCTATAAACATTATCCAATATTTTATAATTCTCTCCTATATTTTTAATTGAAAGTGAATTCTCATTTGGTCTTTAGGCTAAAACCCTACCTAACAAACCTAACTATAACCTTGAGGGTCTAGACCACCCTATTGGTATTCATAATCTTGTGTAAAGTTACTTATTATGGTTTAGATTTGATTCAAATTCCCAAACCTTTTTTAAATGTTAAATCAGCTCTTGGTCCACACTTTTATCTCCCTTTCTAAAAAATGTAGGGTTTTATGCACAAAGAGAGTGCCCTCTATCTGAGATAAAACAAAGGGTACTTACCCTATTTTTTTAGATAGGATGAATATTGGAGTAAAATTTAAAATTTATTATGAATATATATTCAAACATTTATAACTTGGTCATATTATTTTACCTTATAACTCTCTCAAATTCCAAGACAGAGTGTGGAAAGGTAACCTGTGTGCAATGTTTGTTCATGTAAGTTGTGTGCTACACCATAGAGTCTCTTTTATATGTTATTTCCATTGGTAATAGAATTTTTAGGTAATTAATATAATTATATATATTTTATAAGTTTTTTCATTACTCCAACCCTATATATACCCTTACATACACCTTAAACTCATAAGACTATGTGCATTTTCTAACTATGTTTCTTTCTTTGGAGCCGCACCTATGGGTTACTTTGAATTATTTATTCTTGAAGAAATGTTTGTAGACTCCATTAAATTTTTTTATATTAATTATAATATATTTATACCCATTTACCTACTGATTATGTAATACCAACACCAAAACATCATCCTTCAGCCCATTGTTCACCATAGTCGAATGTAGTCAGTTGTATTAAAATGAGTATAAACCTATAGATGAAGAATCTTATTGGAATAGGTTACACATAAATTTTTTATTTCATGATAAATTTTTAATAATATCCCATCAACCAATATTTATAATTTCATTTTTAAGCCTCTATCATGGACTATGTATACCTACAGTCAGTTGTAGGTGAGTACTTTAAAAGGCAAGAACACTCGTAGGTGTGTATGGAACTTGAAACACCACATATAATATTATTTTGATGATCCTTTAGATAAAAAATTATAATTTAAACTATTTATAACCTTTAAATAATGCAAACATTTTCTAGTTTTTCAACCTTGGGTGAAGAGATCTCTTTAGGGTTCAAACTTGTAGATGTCACTACCTAAAATTAGTGCATAAAAATACATCTTTGGGCTTTTAAAAAACCACATTTCAATAATCCTCTCCCATCAATATTTTTAAGATATCTTCTCTTTCATGGAGGATATAATACATAGTCATCAATATGCACCAAAAATATTTATAATGTATTTATAAGATATCCAAAAAATAGTGAAGTGTTTTGTGTTTGCCTTTTAGGGAAAAGGTCCATGAATGTAGTCATCTCATCTTTGAAGGTGTTTTACACTTAAATTTGATATAATGACACTTAAAATTAGTATATAATGATCAAAAATACATTATATGACTCCAATTAATGTTCCATAATTTGTTTCAACACTTCAAAATGACTCCTCATCTCTCCATTAACACCACCTATAGGTGGACATTGTCATGTACAAGTAGTAAATGTAGAATGTAAAGTAGTGTTAAATATATACATGTTTTTGGTAAAATTTAGTCCCTATAAAAGTTTAAAAATGAACTAATATCATTCCAAATTATTTCAAACAAATTTTAAGGCTCACATTCCAACATGATGTCATCTTGAGATACATGTAGGTGTACTTTGAGTTACATATGGACAGTAATCATGAAATGGTCCATGTATTCAAGGAATCTACCTTAATAGTCAATTTATCTACTCTCATGATGTTGAAAAGAAATATTAGGATATTCAAAAGCTTTATTCAAGATTTAATACCTCATTTTTAATGTTTCACCCTTTTATAGGAACCTATAGGTGAATATCTATGGTGATTGAATGTAATTGTTGCTCATGATTTCAATAGTTCCTTCTTCCTTATGAAATTTAGGGAAGGTTAGTTCCTTTTATATGTCTCAATGAGATGTATCAAAATTTTAAAACTCTCTATGACTCCATGTATGTACTAAATATTCTAACATAGTTTAATTAGTTGAATATGCATGACAGTCATGGAGCAAACTGACTACATCTCACTTGTGCCTGTAACTCTATAGAATATTGATTTGTAAAATTAAATTTAAAGGTGAGGGAAAAAATATGTAATTTTAAACATATTAATGAACCTATAAAAACCCATTAAAGTTATTACCAAACCATGAAGATTCTAAAAATGATAGAAATCTACATGCAACACAAAATGGTGTCTTCTCTTACAACCTTGAGATACTTGGCTTATCCAAACACATTTAAATATGAAACTAGGCATAAGGATAATTTAGGAGATATATAACATAATATATAATCAACATCATCAACTAAATTGTACAAACCTATCTAAATTAGAGCAAACCTTATAGGATGTAGGAAACTATGAGTAGAAAAACAAAGTTAACTTGTTAGAGATGATTCATAAAGAAAATTTGACTAATCATTTAAATCTTATTATTAAAATTAATCCATTTAATTTTAATTTCACCTCCCAAAGTCATTTGGTCTAAAACTTCTCCAAATAGCCATATTAAGCACAAACCTACTAATTAATTTTGTGTGTCTAGAAGGGTGAAGAAGGAATAGAATGGTTTTGGAACCTTTTTATCACATTAAAATCATTAAAATCACTTATATTAGTATGAGTAAGATGAAGTGTCATTTCAAAACCTTCTTCCACATGTCACACTCTCTTATGGGTCGTATAAGTTCCAAACTCTTCCTTTTTTAGTTGATTTCTTGATCTTTAGTTAGATAACCTATAAATTTTAGATGTAACTAACATTATTGATAGTTAATATAACCTATTGGATGTTTTAATGAAAAAAAAGACACTTTGAAACCTTTAAAATCATGTCACTTGCATATATGAACCCTAAACAGTAACTAAGTGACTCAAAATGACACATAAACTAATTAGACCATAATCAAGACTAATGTTGCCATTAAATTACATCAAATATACTATAACACACCCTATTAAAAAATATTAGACTCTTATAAACATCTAAAGATCAAGTTTTTACCTATAGGGGTCCTACTTTAACCTGCAAGGTCAAATTTGGTCAACACTTAGGTTACACTATTTTTTATAAATCAATATAAAGTCTGGTTATAACATGGTTATAGCCAAAATGGGGTGTCTACATGTGGAACTGATCATTTAGTGTTCCATGTTTTTTTTTAGAATAGTATTAATTGGAACATGTGTATGTGATATGGATATCTTAATATGGCATGTATTAGATAAGGATTTTACGGAACTCACTATGGATCTCTAATGTAATGGTCTCTCAATTACATGATTATTCATAAAGGGGATTTCCTGTTACTTTCCCTTTAATGGTGAATTATCCTTAGTAGGCTTGATCATTAACTACCTAGGTATAAATTTCTCTTATTCAAAAGGATTCTCATATGGAAATATAGAAATTATAATTACTTAATTGACCTGAATGTATTTAGCACACCCATTAACTATATAAGGTATTGATCAAAGATAATTTATCAAAGGGCATCCCAATAAAATATTAAAGACACTCATGGAAGGTATAATATAAAAGGTAGTAATCACATGTGCAGGAGCCACCTGTAAAGTTAAGTAAATTTCACCAAGAACCTATTGTGAGGACCCATTGAATGTTCTAATTAATATGGTAGAAGGGTGTAAATCATGATTAATATAACCCAAGTGTGTAATTAATGTCATGGTGAAAATGTTATCATTTTCACCATTATCAATGATGACATTGTGTAAAGGCTAGTGGTCAAGGTATGCTAAAATGAATAAATAATGAAGATCAAAGTCATCATTCTTAATCTCACTATCATCAAAATTAAAAGAATATTGATGAACCATAGGATGTATATGTTGTGAGTAAGTACCAATAATAGTTTGATGGAAGAGGATGTGTGTGATATACCATTGTACCTCTGCATCTTTCTTAGAATGATCTTTCAAAGGACTATTAAGTATCTTCTATTTTTGGTGATCACTAGGTTGTGAACTTGATTCCTTTAGAGGATCATCAAATGTAATATTTTGGTTATCAATAAGGTCCTGGATCTTATGCTTCAAGGTAAATCATATGTTCATAAAATGCCCTAATACCTAGTGATAATCACAATAAGCATTCACATCATATATTTTAGGTATATGCTAACTAAAATAAACCTCTATATTATGAGGGATAAATAGAAGTTGAATATCGAATAGCTTTGGGAAAGCTAAAGTGAGAGACTCAGGAAACATGTAAATTATCTCCTTGGTGAATTGGATAAAACAAGCTGATTAAGATATTGTGAAATTATATTAACTATGGTGGTTTTTTATTTTTTAGGTTCAAGAGGTTTTACCTTATAACTTGGTATTGTATGTAGATGTAGTCAATGTGTTTGCTACATGATTAAATATGTTCAATGAGAGAAGTTTCATTTCATGGTCTTGAACAACATGGCACAATTCATCAAAGGATTTAAACTTTTTGAAAATGATGGAATCATGTAAAGGAGAAATATAACTTTGTTTGAAAATGTTTTTAAGTTTTTTAACTACCATAGGATTGTTTATTTTGGCCAACATTATCTTGTACCTCAATATATAATCATTGATAGGTTTATTGGTTCCTTGTTTGATTTTTGTAATTTAGGCATATGAAACTTTTTATGTAATATTAATATAAAAGTGTTGTAAAAAATTATTTTCAATAGGTTTAAATGATTTCAAAGATTGGAGTGTTAAATCATAGAACCACCTCAAATCATAGTCCTTGATATTCCTTTAAAATAATTTGGTCAAAATTTTATCATTAGAGGAATAATATAGGCATGTTTCTTAGAAAGATCTAAGATTCTACTCATGATCACCCTTGCCATCATAAAATGAGAACTTAGGTGTAAAAATAATAGTTGGTAAAGGGTGAAAATCTATATCAAATGTAATAGGGTTATGTAACACATCTTGGGAATTAATAACATGAGGATATTTTCAATCCTTTTATTCAATTTTTTTAACCTTATCCTCTAAGTTATTTATAATGTTAAGGAGTGTTTAGACTATAGACCCATTGGGGTTTAGACTATCAATCTAAGTAATCACCAATATATATGTACACATTATGTGAGTAGTAATAGGAATTTAAACTAGTATTTGAGTTTAAGTATTTGTTATCCCCATGGTAGATGTAGCAATAGTAGTTTCAAGAAACAAAGGTTGGAAGACATAATATGTGCCTCCACTAGATGTAGGTAGATTAATTAATATGAAATCAGTTGTAATACCATCTAATGACTCACCATCATGAGGTGAAGAATCCTTAACTTTATCATGCTTACTTATCTCCTCTCGTGTAGCATACAAAAATTCATCTATTAAGTTATTATTTTTAGTATGAGTGATCAATGATTATTTATCTTCCATTTGAAATCAGTTTTTTGGATTAACATTTTACATTAGATTTACAAATGAAAAATTAAAAATTTACAACAAATAAAACTATTAATAAAATAGGAAAATATAAAACCCTAAACCAACTAGGGTTTTGATCTCAAAGTTTAGCACTAAATGTTTAACCCTAAATTGGATTTGGATCCTAATATGGGTATATATGGTTAAGAGCATATAAATGAAAAAGCACAAGGGTGATAAATAGATCTATAGTAGGCCAATTAATTATAAAACTCAAATAGAGCATATGCTAAATTTATTATGTTGAGATATGATAAAAATGGAAAGTATAGATATGTTAGATATTACAATGTTAATGAAAACAAGATACTTATTTGGTTTTTATGCTAATAAAAATATGGATCTAGAATAGGCAAGCAATAGATTACAATGATTTTTTACAAAAAAATTCAAAATTTAGATTATGTACCTCTATAGCTTTGGATGCTTGCATAATATTGTGATGGTTATGTTGATTCTACTATCTTGATCAAACTTAGGTGTCTAGTAATGAATAATTATTAAAATAAGATGCAATCAACTAGATGTTTCTATGTTCATCATCACCTTTGCTCAGGTATATTTATATCTACATCATATACTATCACTCCTTATCAAATGATAAAACCCTAATTCTTCATATTCATAGTGACTATAGTAAAAATGGTTTAGTGGGCACATGGTTTTGAGATACCCTAGACACCCCTCTATTACTGAGCATTATGTACATAGCCAATACTCCAAAGAGGACCTCAGACTTATGTAGTTCTCCCCTATGTGTTGGCTTGTGTGTGAATAATGTAATATGTGATAAGCAAGTACAATAGTGACTTATCTTATAACTTGGTAAATATATCTCTTGGGATTCTCCTTTAGCACATCAGACCTATAGATGTGTTTTTCCCTATGATTGATATAGAAATAGGAGAAAATAATCTTTTCTTAATTGAATACTCTTTGGTATGAATATAGGTCTATGCTAGGTGAGTTTAGAGTGAGGAGTGAATGTGCATATATATCACTACTATCAAGAGAATATATCACAAAATATCATTTAGGTAAACCATTATGATATGTTTCATTTACAAATTAGATTACTTTAGGGAACTAGACACTTGCATCAAGTAAGGACAATTATGTAGACATAGATGCCTTATTGGGATGCAAGTGTTGGAGAATAAAAAAGTAGGTACAATTTTAAAACTTGTAGAGGCATAATATAAGTAGGTTTTAAGAATTCTAGGTAAGATAGAAGGTCTGGGTCATCAACATAATATTGGTTAGACTAATAAATAGGCCAAGGGACATAAGAGAGAGTAGATGCAAGACTTGAAAAAATGGGAAAGGTCTATAACTAATTAGAATAGATAAAGTTTGAGTTTGTCAAGTATACAACACTAAATTGATATATAGTTCATAAATATCACCTAAAATGGGTAGAAACCCTAACTACCACTATCAAACTTGTGGATTCTTGTCTACAATTTCTTGGTATTTAAAACTTTGATGGATCGAATAGTAAATTTATGGTGGAGAAGATTATTAAAACTATGTCATTTTTCACTCTATAAAAAAAGGGGATGTGGGGGAATAAGAATTTTATGCCTCCATTATGTTACACCATGACCCAAACTATTCTAGTGGGAAGTTACAGACTTTAACATAGTTTTGAGAAATCATTTTTTCACAAAAGAGAGGATGTGATCTAGAGGTGCATATAGTGAAGTGTGTACTAGAAAAGTGAGGTAAATCAAGATATGTTTCACCAAGAAATTAAGTGGTATATTCAATGTTATTGTGTTAAGGACAAAGTGGGAAATGTGAATGAGAAGTGATTTGTTGCTTTTTGTTGTTTGTACACATTTTGAAAATATTTTTTAGTTATGGCACTGGGTTATGCCAAAAATTTTACTAAATATTTGGTTTACTTTTAGAGTTTTTAGTTTTATTCAAATATTTTGTTAATTCAACACTAAATGTGCATGGATGGAATGTTTCTTAGTATTCTAAAATTAATAATTAGGGTATGATTTTAATTTAGTGTTTCATGTTGGTTTACTTGCTGGATTGTTGTTTGTAGATTATAGACTCATAAATATTAACCACTACCTTATGAGATAGAATCCTCCATCAAGCTAATGGTTAGGGTAGTTATGTCCACCTATAGAGGGCTCATTGGACTAGTTGAGTGTGATTTTTACATATTTGTAAGTAGGTTTTTCACATGATCATGTATTGATAATTTTTTTGGGATCAAAATAGAGGTGGAATGACTCTTTGAGTTGAGCTTGTGATTCATGTTTAGATTTTCATGAATTTACTATTAATTTTAGTATTATTTTTGTAAATAACTCTAAGATTTATTATATTATTATTTCATAATTTTGTGTGTATTTATTTCATTTTATAAAGATATTATAGATACAAAAATTTATAAATTTAAATGGTGGCATTTTTTGGTTGTTTCTTTAGTTCTTTTACTTGATTAAGCTTAATTTTTTAGTAAGAAAATGGAAGGACATGCTAAGTTTAATGGAAATCTCTTTATGTATTGTATCTTTTTATTTACCCTCTGTACCAATTGTGTTCTTGGTAATTGGATTATTTGTGTTAGTTTGAGTTATGATTATTGGTTTTAATATTTCTTTGAATATGCATTCTTAATGATTGGATGGATATTTGAAAGAGTATATGAGGTGTTTAAGTTTAACTTGGTAATTGAATAATTTTTCATATAGGAGAATTTTTCTTATTAATTATCCATTCATGACTATATCACTTATTTTTACTATAGATCGAATAGCATTTTTTTAATTATTGGTGTTTTTAATTAGAATAAAAATATATATCTTATATTGTTCAAAGCATGGTTATGCTATTATTAAATATAAATAGCAATTAATTTTTTCAACTAATTATAAGTATTTAATTGAATCCCAAATTATATGGATGTTTTCATTTAACATGGTTACTAGAGAGTAAAACTCCAAATAGAGGTCTGAGTTGTATGATTAGTTTTGAGTGGTTCTGATGTTATGTTATAAATTTTAAGCATGGTTTTTATCCTTGCCTATAATTGAAGTTTTAAAATATTAAGGTTTGAATGTGGAATTTGATTTTGTTTTGGATATCCATCTGAGTCTTAAATCCATTCATGGATATTTATAAATCATATAATTTTTATATTTTAAGAATGTGTAGTTTCAATACTAGTTAATTATTTTATAAATGCATAAGACCAAAATGTTTATATTGTAAGAATTATTGAGGGTCTTATGATTCTTATATATTAATATATTGAGATTTAGAGATTTTAATACATGACTTGGATAATTTGGTGGTTGAATATAATTTATATCCTTCTTTTTCATTTGTTAGATTGTCTGAAAATAAAAATGAGTAATCTATTTATATTTACACTGGATTAAAATGTTTAATTATTGATAATTATCTCATATTATAAAAAGGAGTGTAATCTATGATAGGGGATTAATTCTTGATCTATAAATTATTGACTAAGAACTTATTAGTAAGATTACTTATAGACTTTATAAGTTAGACTTTAAATAGTTTTACTCGGATGGTTAGTTGGAAATATTCCTATTGAGTGGCTTATTTCTCTTCTTGATACTTAGTAAAGTGGAATTTAACAAATAAATGTTTACAACTGGTTGTTGTGGACTAAAATGGAATATAATTGGTTTCCTTATTTATCACTTCATTTTTTTAATCCATTTAATTCGATGGATTTATTTGTGTTCCACTCATATTATACATTTAATTCAATCAAATTTTATAAGGATGATAACATGGTCTTGAATGACACTTATATATGTTATGGTGAAATTTAATAATCCTTACAAATTTTTGGGTTAATAATGAAAAAAGTGCCCCAAAATGATCTTCCTTGGTGAAACGACTAAAGGCCCTAGGAACCATACCTAGGATAAAGTTCTAAAAAGACAAACCAATCATCCCAGTGAAGGACACTACTAATGCTAATGACCCTCATGAAGGACCTTCCTCCTAGTTCTATTATGGTTTCCTATTTTTTTCTTTCATTTTAATTATTTTTACTCTTTGTTTTTTTGACTTCTTGACCCTGGTTGGCTTGTTAAAACTTTTGTCATGCACTCTTGTGGTTCTAGGTCCCTCTAAAACCTAGATTTTACCATATCAAATAAAAAATAATCATTTTTGTTGTCTTGAATATTTATTTCTTAATGTAATTATTTTGAGTATGTTTCTATTTAGTTGATGATAATAATCTTTGCATTTTGATTCAAGATTCATCTAGTTGTCAAAGAAAAATGTATTCTTTAATTTCTAGGGTTGTGTGAATGACAATCAAAAGTTAAGCTTTGAAATGATCAAGTAATTTTTTTTCTATTTTTTTAAGATTAATGTTAAGGACTCAATTACTATTGGATAAGAATTGTATAAATAGAACATCTTGTGTGTGAATAGAGTCATTAATTCATTTCTTAGTCATATTTGCATTGTTTGAATTATATGACTAAATTTATATATTTTTGAAGCTTGCTCTCTTGGCACTCAAAAGAGGATAATTTTTAAAGGAAAATAATAGTGTTTTCATAAATATAATCTATGTAAATGAGATTTATATGATGGAATAATGAATAAACTTATTTTATTTTAAGATTTTTAATAGGTTGTGATTGATATGATGGAATATTTGATACATAATAAATGAAGTTATGACCCTTAAGATCGAAGTGTAAATATATTGATTGGGTAGAATTATATGAATATAATATAATTGAAATTACAATATGATTTATTAGGCTAACACTCTAGTAGGGAATTGCATGTAACTTCTTGTTTATGAAGGGGTAACTATTATGATACTTTGTGGGTGTAAGTGCTGACTCAATTTGTATAAATTTATGTCTATTTAAAGAAGGTTTTTAATACATGGGTATTACTGTTATGACTTAAAATATAAGTGTAGACTTAAATTACCATGAATAACATGAATGATTACTTGTGATGATTTTGTTACATGAATCTTAATGATGTACATTTTTTATCAAGTTGATTAATATTCATTGTAAGTATGTGTTGTACTTGAACTTAACATACTTGAAGACATATTTATGAATTCAAGAATATTAATTTATTCATATATTATTTTATTATAATGATTTAAGTTTAGAAGGAAATACTTATGAGTTGAATTTTATTTATGTTAATTAACTTTAAAACTATTTTTTATGAAATAAGAACTCATTTAAGGTTGAATCTTGTTAAGTTGGTATTTTGGGAAAATGACTTGTGGAAATATTCAAGTCAAAAATTATAAGGCTAGGAAATTACACTTATGCATCCCAAGATTAATATACCTCAAAGGGATGAAACACTTTCTTATAAGGTCTACTCAAGAATACCTAATATTAAGGAAATCACATTTTGTAAACTTTCATGTGGACTTTAGTTAAGATCAAGTCTGAGTTATTGTAGACTTGATAATACTTTCAGTACATTTAGTGTGTAAAATCACTCTATTTGACTTGTTTTGAAAAAAAAATTGTGGTGATTTACATTGGTATCAAAGTATGATTTTTTTCTCTATGCAACTTTTAGGGAAAACTTTTAAATTGTGTACCTTGCCTTAACTTGTAAAAATTATGTGACTCCTCAAGATGGTTAGAATAAGAATAGGAGGAATGATGAATGCCAATACTAGATAGGGTAATGATAATATTTCAAGAGGTAAAGGTATAAATATAGGAGGACATGGTGATCCAAACCTAAACAATAATAAATTTAACCTGCCTCTTATTAATAATGCAGATAGTAATAATGAAGTCCCTAATGTTTATGCAGTTGGAGATAACCCAACTGACAAAATGAAGAAGTTTTAAATGAGATATATAAAATATTAAATTCCATTCAGGATAAACTTGAAAATCTGAAACATAGGCTCAATAACCTTGAAGGTTTTTCCCTAGAAGGCTTAAATGAGTTGGAAAATTAGCAAGGGGATGAACAAGTACTCCAATATCTACCCTTGCTAATGGTAGACACAATTATTAAAGATATTAAGAAGCTTCCTCCACCAACATTTTTTGGATAATAATCTAGTGATGTAGTTGATGCTTGGATTGTACACCTACAGAAGTATTTTGACCTACATAACATGCCTTCTAATGTGAAAGCTAGGATGGTAGCCTATCAGTTGGTTGGTGTTGTTTCTTTATGGTGGAATCATATTTGTGCTTCAAAGGGGTTATCATCATATGACCTTTAATTTGGAATTTTTTAAAATATAGTTAGAGAAGAGGAACTTAAGTGTCAATTTTAAAAAATAAAAAAATACTAATTTTTAGTTACTAAAATAAGAAAGCATGTCAACCACTGAGTATGAAAATAAATTTTTGAATATGTTGTGTCATGTAAATTATATGCATGACAAAGAGACTAAGGTGACCAATTTAAAATTTATATTAAATTAAATATTGATACATGACATCAATATGATCAATCTAAAAAAATTGGTGCCTACCCTTGAGTTTGGCTATAAGGCATAAGAGAAGGATAAATCTTGGTAGAAAGTGAGAGAATATTTTAAGAAGAGTAGGTAATAGAATAAAACCAAAAATATTTCTCCCACTCCTAAAAATTTCAATAAATTTGACCTAAATCAAAGGTTTACAAGGAGTAATAATGGATTTGGTAAGTTTCATGGGTAGAATAAGAACTTGAAGGCCCAAAATTCACTAAAATTAAGGTCAAACAACAAAAATCAAACCCAAAAAAATCAACATGAACCAACCACAAGAGATAAATTTATTCCTATTTAACCCCCCCAAGAGTTGTACGGTACTAGGAATGTGGTGAAAACCACTACCAAAAGGACTATCTAAGGCTAAATCTTGGTTAATCAGCCAACCATTAGGTGTATGTAGCTATTGACAATCGTATTGTTAATTTCTAAGTTATTTTAATATAAACTAGAGGTATTATATTTGGACTTAATGTGTCCATTATAATTGATTTTGGTGATATGAATAAATTTATTTCACCTATTGTAGTAAACAAGTGTATTTTAAAACTTATTAAAGTTAGAGAAGGTTGGGAGGTTAAGTTTGGTACAAGAAAAAATATGTTAATCTGTGAATGATTAGAGCAATTTAAGCTAGATTTAGGACTTTTTAAGATTAAAATGAACCTATTTTTATATCCTTAAGTATCATATGATTTAATATTGGGTATGAATTAGTTGAAACCACATCAATAGATGATTTATTGCTTTGGTAAAAAGGTATGATGCATAAATGGTTTTTTTAGAATCATAGAAGTATAAGGTATTCAAAAACTGAAAGAATGTAAATTAGTTTCAACCATATAGATAAAAAAGGTAGTGCATAAGGGATTACAACTATATGTTTTCCAAATATAGTAATTATTTAAGGATAAGGAACAAACCCATATAGATTACCCTTTTCTTAAGGAATTTATGGATGTATTTCTAGAAAAACTACTTGGCCTTCATCCAAAATGAGAATTCAATTTCTCTATAAATATTAAGTTGGTGGTTGCACCTACTTAAAATGATCCTTATATGATTAATGTTGTATATTTATAGGAACTAAAATTTAAACTGTAAAAAAAAAGGAAAATGGTATCATTATACCAAGTGTATCTCCTTGGGGTGCTCTAGTTTTCTTCATAAAGAAGGATGGAACCTTGAGGTTGTGTGTATACTATTAGATGCTCAATAAAGTGATGTTCACAAATATTTATAAATTACCAAGGATAGATGATCTATTTGATAAAATGAAATGAGTAGTTCTCTTCTCCAAAATTGATTTGTGATCAAGTTATCATCAAAAAAGAATAATAAGGATGATGTGCATAAGACTACTTTTTGAGCCAAATATGGTCATTGTGAGTTCATTATCATTCCATTTAGTTTATAAAATTCACCAAATACATTTATGAACTTAATGAACCATATTTTTAGGGATTATTTGGATAAATTTGTGTTAGTTTTCTTGGATAATATTATGATTTACTCTAAAAATATGGGTGAACATGAAAAACATTTGAGATTATTATTGTAAATACTAAGGTAGCATAAGTTGTATGGAAATGTGTCTAAATGTGATCTATTTAAATTTTAAATTCATTACTTGGGTCATATCATTTCAAAGAATGGAATTTATATAAATCCAAAACATATTAAAGCAATTTAGGGGTGGTCTTCTCATACTAACATTCATGAATCATGTAGTTTTATGGTCCTTCCTGGTTATTACCATAGGTGTGTGTAGAATTTTTCTAGCATAGCCAACCCAATCAATTACTTGTAGTGTAAATGTAAGAATTTTTTTTTAGACACCCCTCTATGAAGAGTCATTCCAAAATATTAAAAAATTGTTGATTACAACACCTATACTTGTCATGCCTGACCCAAATGGTAATTTTAAGGTCTGGTAAGATGCTTCCAAATATGGTTTTGCTGTAATTTTTATCCAAGATGGTAAAGTGGTCGCTTATGAGTCATGAAAGATGAAGGATCATGAAAAAAACTATCTTGGGCATGATATGGAGCTTGCTACCATAGTTTATGCTTTAAAAGAGTGGAAAATTGTTTTGTTGGGAAAACATTTCAAGGTGAAATTTGATCATCGTAGCCTAGATAATTTTTTCACTTAGATGATTGAAATGCATGATAATGTATATGGATGTAAGTTTTAATTAATTTTGACATGGGAATTTCCTTTGCCAAAGGTAAGGAAAATTATGTTACTGATGCACTTAGTCAATACACATACCTTGCTATAATTTCTATAATTAGGTCTGATTTTTTAAAAAAATGTGCTAAAAATACAATTTTATTATTATTAATATCAAGAGGTAAGAGCATTTTTGGCAGACAAGCTTGGTGAAAATTCATTTATTGATTTGCAGCTGAAAAAGATGGTCTAATTAGGCATTAAAACATATTTTTATACCTGAATCTAGGGACTTTATAATTAAAGTTTTTAAATAATTCAATACAACACCTCATTATGTTCATATAGGTGTCACAAAGATGACATTACTTAAAGAATTATTATTATTGACTTGGTATGAAACTTGATGTGGCTACTTTTATTACCAAATGCTTGGAATTCTAGTAGGTAAAAGTTGAGAATTGTCATCTTGGAAGTCTGTCGTATCCTTATGAAGTACCAAAGGATAAGTGGAATATAATCTCACTTGATTTTATTTTTGGGTTGCCTAAATATCATAATAAAAATGATACTATTATGATGATTATTGATAAATTGACCAAGGTTGGTCATTTCATTACGAGAAATTTAATTGATGACACTTTCATGTGTGTGGAAATATTTGTAAAACTGGTTATCTAACTACATAGAATTATAGAATTAATTATTTTGAACATATATAATATTTACACATCAAGGTTATGACAAACATTGACTATAACATTCATAACATGCTTGAATTTCAGTTCTACATGCCACCCAGAAGTGGATGATCAAACTGAATGGTTTAATCAAGTGGTTGAATATGTTATGTTATGAATTATAAAATTAAGTGGGAATATTTTTCCCATTTATTTGAATTTACTTATAATAATACTTATCATTTTGTAGATTAAATTGATCCTTTTGAAGCTCTATATGAAGTTTAAGTGTAGAACTCCACCTGAATGGGATAAATTGGAAAATAGGGTTGTTTTTGGACCTAATGTGTTTCAAGAATATGATAAGAAGATGGATATTTTTAGATAAAATATGAAAACCTTCTATTATCATCAAAAGAGTTACGCATATCATAAAATAACACCATGTGAATTTAGTATTGGTGATAAAGTATGTATGTGAGCTAGACCTCAGAAAAGCTCCATTAAAATTGGGAAGTCTTCTAAATTATCTCCACACTTTGTTGAACCTAATTAAATCATATAAAATATCAATCTTGTTTGATTATCAACTATCCCCTCCTCCTTATCTATCTAGGATTCATTATTTTTTTCATGTTGTTTTTTTAAGAAAATACATGTATGATCTTGTTCATATTTTGGATGGGAAAAACCATTAGGTTATAGAAGAGGAGAAGATACAAATGAAACCAAATAGGATCCTAAACCATCATAGTGTTAAGTGTAAAAATAGATAAATTTAAAAAGTGTTGGTTCAGTGGGACCTAATTTGTGAAAGGAATGTTATGTGGGAAGATGAAGATATTTTCAAGTAACATTAACCATAGCTATGTGTTTAGTTGTCAAGATAGTTTTTTTAAGTAGGAGAGGTGTCATGATCTATTCTGAAACAACATATTCCAAAAAGTACCACTTGAGGCAAGGAGGATATTGATGCACCAAAACTTCAACACCAACTAAGTATCCTTATCCCTAAACTCTTTATCTTATTTACTTTGGTAGATATATTGCATATGCTATAGTATTTTTTTATTACCTTCCATGTTTAGATTAACATTTACTTGATAATTTGTATTATCTATATATGTTTTGTATAGAGATATATTTGAATCACACTATGTTTATAATGTTTTTGATTCTAATGTTTCAATTCTACTTCTAGACTCCTCATCAGGGAATAATAAAATATTATGCAAATGAAAGCCTATTTAAAGATAATAAATATCAATCCAATAAATAAGTATACATGAATAAACCAAGGATAGTTAGCTAAAGAAACTAAATTAAAATAGACAAATAAGAAATATTAAAAATATTTAAAAAAATATTAAGTATTAATAAGGGATAAAAAGTTAAAAAATTAAAAAGGGAAGATAAAAAAACTAAATTACTCATTTAAATGATTAAATTTTATTCTATATATTTTGAATCATGGGTTTCCATGTACTGTTTTAGATTAAGGTAAAAACAGGTTTTGAAGGGGCCCCAAAACCCTATTACAGAATCATAAAAGATAAAGCGTTGACATACACAAGGAGAAGCACTCCTGAAGCATACTAAAAAGTAGCAACACCCTAAGGTAATACTGGGACAACATAAATGTCCATTTTAAATACAGCCCCCTAGTTGCCAACTAATGATTTAATAACTATTTTTTAGGGGTAAAATCCAAAATCATTGCCTGCCTTCCATCAGCAATATTTTGCTTACTTTCTAGCTCCCTGGTTTTCTTCACAGATCTTCTTCCAGGTTTATCCAGAGAACCAACATCCAATTTCACCTTTAAAAGCCGCTCATTCCTTTTTTTAGATTTATCCAGAGTGGAAGTTAGATGTTTCACCTTCGTTTGCTGATCTTTTTTGCTACTTCTAGTTTCTACTCCCTTGGTATTGGTTTTTCAACCCTTTTCCTTTGGTTTAGAAAATGCTTTAAGTTTTCTCCAGTATCGTTCACAGGAAAATCATCCAAAGGGAACTCATTATCAACCTGAGTCTCCCTAAACTGAGAAATAAGAAAATCTCTCTCTAATTTATTTCCAACTTCAGCCAAGATTTCTCCTTCCTCTAGCACTGCTTTGCCATCAACATCTCTTCCTCGATCCTCTACCCTTTGGTAGAGTATGATTTGCTTTGATAAATCTGTCAATTCATCTAATCCTTGTGTAGGTATTATGATTTTTGATTACAGTCCATTACCTTCTATCTCAGAATTTTCTTTCTCTAAAATCTCTATTTTTGCTTCAGCAAGTGGGCCTTTAGGGTCTTCCAAAGAAGGCTCTTTACCCACCTCCACATGTAGATCTTTAGTTTCTTCTTTATCCTTCTGTTCTTATCACTGATCTTCTTTTGGTTTCCACACTTGCTTTTGTTGCACCATGGACTTTTTCCCATCCATAACACTACTATGATGAATTTTACTTTTAGATGGACAATTTTTTACCCAATGCCCCTGTTTCTTACAAGCATAGCAAGAGTTGGGCAGATCTTTAAAAAAAATTCCTTGAGTTTTTTTACCTAACTTGGATATTAAATCCACTTTTTCTGGGAGATGATTTAGATCTGCCACTTTAACATACATCCTGGCTGTTTAAAGTTTAGTTTTGTTTGCTGTAGCCTTATCCAATGCCACAAGTTCCCCAAAAGAACTGGCAATACATTTAAAAATGTCCTCATGCCAAAACTCTAAAGGGAGACCAGGAATTCTAACCCAAATAGGATTTGTTAAGAAAAAAGAATCTGAGAAATCCATATCCAGCTCCCATTTTTTAATAGTGAGAGAACATTTTCCAAAGGACCATGGTCCTCCACACAAAACCATATTCATGTCTTCTTTATAGTTGAAGGTAAACAGGTAGAAACCATTCAACATTGGTGCAATTACTATCTCTCCTCAAATCACCCATTTCCTTTTAACCATTTTTGTAAGAGATTCTAGATCTGGTCTTGCTCCTAGAAATTTACCCACTAAGGTGAAATCCATGGAGGACACAGAAAAATCTATTAAAGGATATGGGATAAAAACTTCATAATCACCTTTCTCCCAACAAGATTTAGCAGTCACTGGTGGGAAAAGGGATTTTCCAGTGGATTTCTTGCCAAACAGGGATGACCACGTCCTTTGTTCTAAATTCCCTACCTTTGACCCTTCTGAGGATTTATCCTTATTAAAGTCACCATTATTTTTCTCCTTTTCAATCTCCTTCCCCAATTGAGATCCATGAGTTCCGCATAAAGGATCAAATCTGCTCAAAGAATTTCCATTATTTACATCACTCACACATTCTGACCCAATATTCTTCTCTACCCCTCCTCCAGTTCCTCCTGGGTCAGTCCCTCCTGCCTGATTTTCCACAATCAATTTCTCATATATCCACAGACCAGCATTTTCTAGATCTGAAGGAGCATCTCCTATCAACAAACCTGTAAGTTCAAAATCTAGGAGCACGCCTAGCGTGCCCATGCCGTCGCCTAGTGCGCCCAAGCCGTTGAATTTCCATGTATTGTTAATGTGCCAACCTTTTCATTTATTTAGGTGGTTATCATGTTGCATGATTTCAATAGACTCTCTTAGGTGCCACTTAATGTAGCAATCCTCAAAATCCAAATTTTTATCCTTGTCAATACAAATGGAATGTTTAGTAGTAAGATATTTCTTAGTCAAGGTTAAATGATGAACCTTATCAAATTTTATATATTTCTTATGCTTCTTAATCCTATTTTTATAGATCTTCCTATTTCACCTATGTAAGGTTTCCTACATGAATATTAAATCATGTTCACCCTACTATTTAGTTTTTGTTCAAGCTTATAATTTAAGGATATATTTTATTTTTTTTATGATATTGGAGGTTCATAATGATGTATCAATCTTTTTCTTGCTTAAAATTATTTAAATCTTTTCAATCTTGTTTTTAATATAGGGTAATAAAAATTTACTTTTATTATCATTTTGATTGGTCCCTTATTTTCATTGTAGTTCCTTTTTGGAATTTTGAAAATCTTTATTAATTTGTATCATGTTATAACCATTTTTATTAAACACGTTCATGAAGTAATTAAATTATTGCTTCAAGTGATATTCATCAAATATACTAAGGTCTCTAGTAGTAAGGGTTTTCAAAAAATTAGCTTTATAAACAATGTGATGATTGGAATCAGATTTAAGGTAGAGGACCATGTGAGTCTTCTTATTATATACTTCATGAGATAAAGATCTATTATATTTTATTGTTAAAATAACATCAGATAATGGAATGGAATCATTTTCCTAGGTTTCCATAGTGAATTGGATGTGCGGCAAGATGTTGTTGAGTTGTTTCAAGAAATACTCGATTATATTATTATCATGATGCCAATAAACATTAGTGTCATTAATATATATTGTCCATGAATCAGTTTTTAATGGGTAAGTATCAATTTTTATCTTTTTCAAAATCCTCCATAAATATGTCATTGATGATCAATGACAAGGGAGAACCCATAGCTATACCTTATATTTTTTCATATATTTAACTGTTAAATCTAATTAAGGTTGATCTTAGGCATGATTCAACCAAATTAGCTATTTAATTATCTATAATCCTTATTATAATTATAATAGCTTCATCAATCAATATTTTAGTGAAGAGGGACACCACATCAAAGTTAATTAGTGCTCCTTGATTGTATAAATTTAGTTATTAAATAAAGGAATAAGATTATTTAATATATGATAAAGTTTCCCCACTAGATCTTTTAATTTTTTGTAAGAAAAGTCAATAGTTGGTAAGTAGAGGAATTTATAGTATTAATGATGGGTCTCATAGGAGCTCCTTCCTTGTGAATTTTTGGTTGACCATAGATACAAGGGGTAATTTATTTATTATGGGTAAGCCTCTTTATAAAATTTTCATCTAAATAATATTTCTCAATAGCCTTGTTAATATTTTTCATGACTTTATTAATAGGGTTATTGGGTAACTTGTGGTATTTGTCACTATTTATGTTTTCCTTCTTCTTAAATATATAATCATCATTATTTAAAACCATGACCACATTTCAGTTTTTTTATTTAACTAATATTATGTCCTTATTTTTCCTAAACTTTTTTAGATCATAAGTTCTTCTTTTGTGATGTTTCTCTTTGGTGGTTTTATTTTTATTAGAATAACAACACAATATTGTCTAATATTCTTAGCCTCAATTTTAGGAAATTTGTATAAGGCTTATTTAAAATTAATAATAATTTATTTAATTGGAATATTTTTATTAGTTGGGGCAAAACCAATGCCTCTATTTCTAAAAATATGGATAAAATATCCTTCCTACCAATCAATTAGTCTTACTTAATATATAGACAAACTACCCTATCATGGAAATTCACAATGATAATGTGTAAAAATATAAAAATATACTAAAAAATATATATATATCGAAGGAGAGAAGAAACTTTTCTAAGATTAGCAAATATTTCTTCTTTAAATTAATCAGTTTTTCAAAATTCACTATGTAATTTAAACTAATGTTCATTTAGCTCTAGTTTCTACTCAAATTCAAATGAACACAACAAAGATTCTAAGATAAATTTATTTAAAATATATAATATCACATTTATTTGATATATTTTTATTTATATTAAATTTTAAAACATGCACATTCATTCAACAACCAAAGTTATAGTAGAGTTTTCAGTCACAAAATAGTCAAACTAGTTATTACTCAATTTTAAGAATTTATGGGTAATATTTCCCTTGTTCTTATTAATGTCTTCAAAATATTATATTATGGATGTTTAATTTGGAAAGGTAGACCTTCCCATACACCAAGCCTTAATTTTCTTGCTATTATAAGATGTTAAAACCCTAAATGCTCTACTTAGCCCTACTATATGAGTTTCCCTTATAGAATAAGGATATTTTAATCATAATCCTATTTAACCTTCCTTTAATTTTGTTAGAAATCAAATAAAATTCCATAAATCTACTTCTATCAAATTCACATAAAATAGAAGCAAAATTTTTTAATAACATGAGGTAGGTAAGGTCAACTAGACCTTGTCTCTAAATAATATATTTCTTAAACTCATTTTAATTGATGACATGAACCTTAGATTTAGTTTGGTAAAATACTCTCCTAAACCATATTATTTAAAATTTAAATTTACCCAAGAGGTAAATAATATTCACCAATGAAGAATTTTTTTTAAGAATGAAAAATAGGAAGAAACTGACTAAAATAATTCCATAGAATCAATGGTAGTAGAGCTAAGAGGTAGGAAGAAAAAATAAGATGCATCCAAGATGAACCTACATCAAAGGATTAGTACTCTAAAAAATTAATCTCATATACCTCATTGTATCATGAAATGGGTTATGTTAGATAGTGAAATATTAAAAATAAAACTAGATTTGTTGCATCAACAAATCAATGGATATTAACCCAAAATTAGGTAAAAATCCCTTTTAATCATGATCCATGTTCAATGATAGGTAATGTTAGTGAACTAAGGAATAAGTGGATTAACTAAAATTAAAACTAGACTTCATGGAGGACAAATAAAAATCCTTTAATTAATCCTTAAATAAGGTACTACACCTCAGTAAAGTGACTATTGATAATAGTGTTATAAGTAATAATTTTCTATAGAAATGGATAAAAAGAGAAAATTAAGCCATAAAGAGATAAAATTAATGAAAATACTTAATTTTAAAGGTAAAGGGAAGGCCATAAAATATAAAGACTTAGACCTTGACAATATTGAATACCATCTTAAGTTTCTTTTTAATGAATGGGTGGTTGCCAAAAATCTAAGTGATTTGATCTCACCTTAAAATTATTCTCATCTAGGTTGTGAATTTTTCATTTATTCATAGTATTTATTTTTTTTAATGTAGGTTGTAAGGCTTATTTCATCAAGATCCTATTGAATTTTCTATGTTTTAAACTATTTTACCTAATAGTTTATTTTAAATTTTTATTAGGGTTTGACCCATTTAAAAAACCCACTTTTGCCTTGTATAAAAAAAATTAACCAATCTAAAACTCAACAACAAGAATCTCATATACCAATCAATCTAATCTGACATCTCATATATTACTTATAAATTTAGAAAATCAATAGACAATAGGATTCACTCAACATTTTGAATAATTTTAATATTTTATTGTAAAAATATTATTCACTTTGAGAGTTAAATATGAGATGTATTTATAATTTCAGATGGGAACTACCACATATATAAATAAATCTACATGTAAAATTAAAATAGGTTTTCTAATATTATACAAAATCTATAACATGCAAAAGTTTATAATGTTTTTCTTAAGGTAATACACAACTAAACACATATTTTTCTTCTTAGATTACTTTTAATTTTATGGATATTTAGAATATCTATCATGTTAATTTTGAAAATAAATAATACATGCCTGATAGTCTCCATTTATCCTTATCATATTTATTATTAGCGCTTTAAATATGGACTCTATTTAATATAATTGCATTTTATTATTGGCCAATGGGGAGTCAAAATTACATTTCATTGTAGTGGCTTGCTCAATTTTGCCCTTAGCATTGGTTACCAAGTTAATACTTCAAACTCTTTACATGTTTTGCTTTCAAAACTTTCCCTTTCAATATATAGTAAATTTAACCAAATTGGAAGTAAATTCTATAAGGGAGACTAGCTTATCATCTAGGTAAAATAATGAAACAATGTCAGCTTCCTAGAATAATTACAAAATCATATTTGTAGCATTATCATATAATTAATAATTGTGGTCATGTCATTTGAACATTCCTATAAAGATGTTCTCATTCGTATTTAAAAACTTTGGTATAAACTAACATCTTATGGTGTCATCAATTTTAAATGAGGAAACATATTTTTATTTACTAATTTTCTCAAGTTTCCAAGATTGACTTCCATTTAGACATTGTGCTCTTGATACAAATTTACCTTTTGTTTCTAAGAGAAACTTTTACTATTTCCTCAATAGTTATAAATCAATAGCTCATAAAATGATTCAAAGACCTTTTCTACTCTAATTATTTTTCATTTATTGTAGCCTTAATTTGGGTCTCTAACCATTACATTTTTTATTTCATTCCATGTACAAATTTATTATGTAGTTCCCATGTGGTTTCCACTACTAACTTGAGACCTTTAGTAAATTCATCTTGTTTATTTGGTCTAGATTTTTAGTGTCTTGTTGAAGTAAATAGCTCTTATTTTGTCTCATAGAGTGTAAAAGTCTCACTTTTGGTTATCTTTTTCTTGATAACTCTTTGAGTTTACATGTGCCATGTTAAAACTTGAGCTTATCCTTTGGATCTTCCACTATAATAGTTTATTACCTCTTCAATTTGTCAAGTTATATACTTTCAATTTAATTATTATCTTCTTTTTACCAACCAGTAATAAAATTTGTGCATGGTGTGACCTAATTAGATTATATAGTGGTAGGGATTGGTATGGCTAAATGAATGGTAATAGTTGGGTCAATAAGAATGAAGGTTGTGAATGTGGTGGATACATAGGTTTAGATGGATTGATATAGAGGATTAGTCATGACTGGTGTTGAACTAATGGTTTGATAAGTTCTAGGAGAGGCTAATTTTATTTTTTTAAACATAATGTTTGGAATTTTATCCTTTTTCTTGGGTTCCTTGGGTTTAGATATTGCATGAATAACAATATTGGATAACATGATGATGATAGTGATCTTATTTTGGGAAATATATTGAGTGAATCAACTATCATTAATGTGGCTCTTCATTAAATTTAAGTCTCCTTTGGAGGGACTTATTTATCTAATGTGGTCGTGGGTACCAATAAACACACTACTAGGAAGAAGGGAAACTTTTTCTTGAGTAGTGGATAGTTCTTGACTAAAAAAATGTAAAATAGACACTCGGGGGCTCTGTGTAGAAGTTCTTGGAGCCAACTAACTATTATAATTTTTTTTTTAATTTGAATGATTTTCTTGGGAGCAAGGAGTCAAGAGCTACATTTGGGGGATTGGGAGAGTAATATAAAGTGGAGCATATTTTAATGGAGGCATGGAAGGATAAGGAAGGGGAGTCACAATTATTTTGCTTAATACTTTATTTCCTATGTGGGATATCAATAATTTCAATTGGAAAGGAAGAAGAAGGATTTTGAAAAAGATGTGGAATGGAGGACTATGTCACCTATTGAATTGGAGTCCTCCTTTGAGAAGTTTATGGTGGAGGTAGTCCCTGTAGCATCTTATTCTTTATATTGGCATATGTATAAGGATAATATTCATAAACTATAGATGCATCTGACATTTCCTCAACTTCACATAGTCATTCTTACCTTGGAGGTGAAGTTATGATAACTATAATTTACATTTTTCTCATAACCTCTTCATCATTTTCAACATTTACATACAACCAATCATGGGGGTATTTATGATGACTATATATTATTGATAATTTCTTCCTTATTGACCTCATGTGGGCCTTTACATTATATTTAGTATCCCAATGTATGAGGTCATGATCATCTAAATTGAAGGAATACTTGTGGGTTGTTATTGTGTATAGTTAAGGATAAGCCTTTAAAAAGATCCTATCTAATTTTTATATAATTTGGGGCCATGGATTTATTTTTTATTTTCATACTTCACCAATCCTTTGGAGAATTCAATAATAAATTTCCTACTCTACAAGTTTTTCAAGAACAAATCTAGATAGCCTAAGAGGAGATATCAAAACTCCTTCAATTATGATTATTGTGCAATTAGGGTAGTACCATTAGGCACCCATTTTTGTGATTGATTTTTTTATTTCATCAATATTACTTGGAATTGGTACTTCATTGATGACATGATACATCAGTGGGTAAAAATAGTCATTAAATTCCTTGATGAAAGTTATGAATTTATACACATAATTTGGATAATTTGAAGTGGAAAATAGTCCTAAATTAAATAATCCATCATAGAATATTGTAAAATACAATAATTGAACATGTAGCATCAACAAAATAGCACATAATATATAAATTTATTCCATTTCTGACTCTAATGACTTCTTGTCTCAAATTTAATGAAATATTTTTTCCTAAAGTAGGGACTTGCTTGTCAATGATGATCATAGATAGTAGGGACACCTAGATCCTATTTAACATGAAATATGAATATTCCTAGATAATATTTTCATTAAATCCATGCCAATCCATACATCAAGACTACATATCATGATAGTATTTTTTTAATGTTCCCCCTATTGACCCAGTTGTCAAAGTCTTTACACCAGTATTTTAAAATTTCTCTCAAATTATGGCTATTGAGCCAATATAATGCAACCATATGTAAATATTAAATCATGGGATGGTTAAATTGATAGTACCCTTATATGGCCATGATAACTAGAAAGGCTATTTTTTATTCTTCCTTTAAGATAGAACCATGTCATCATGGTATATGTTTATAGAAAACAAATTGAGGAAAAAGTTTGCATAGCTAAATACCTTAGGTTTTTTAGTTGCTTGATGAAGTTCCACCTTTTTAGGTCCATGAAATCATTTGAGTAGTTATTTTCTACAAAGGAAGGGATATGTTCTTATAGAATGGGTTTCATTATATACACCTCATCAAATATTACACTATAATGTCTAAAATCTAAGACTAATACATCCTAGATGAACATAATGTATGTGAACACTTGTGGTGTACCAAAATAAAAGAGATATGAATCTATTATTGTTTGTTGAATCTTTTCTAATACTTGGTCATAATGTAATCTTTATTCAATGTCATATAGTTGACTATGAAATATTTATGTGTTTTTTTGGAAGAAATTCATTTTCTGATAATAATATCTTTGAATGTGAATCTTGAGTTATGAAATCACATTTATTTTAGTTTCTTGATTTAAATAATAGGTTAAAAATATAAATCTCTATGTTCATGTGTATTAAATGTGAAACATTGATTTTTTCATTATAATTAATTGACTTTTTTCCATTTTTTTAATTGTGTCTCATATTATTAGAATTATATAATAATAGACCTGAGCCATCAACATGTCTTGATCGCATTACTTATATATAATTTATATTTCTTCTCACTTGCCATGCAAGCACTTTTTATGCTTATTCAAAATTTGAGTTATTCCATGTTATTCAAATGGCATTATATAATTATCCTAGAGTCTAGGGGTCCTCACATCTATTGATGGTGTTTCTTAGTTTTATATTGTCATGAGGTCCTTGAAATTAGACACATGGAATGTTATTATTGGTTTGTAGTATTTTAGTTGTTAGAACCTTAAAATTTTCCTTGAAACTAAAAACTACAAGGTGAATAAAATAGTGACACATGTCTCATTACCATTGATTATGTTTATGTAGTTTTCATTTAGTATTGGATATCTTTTAAATGTGTGAGTAGTCCATAGGATTAAAATTTTGATATTGCAACACATGGCATTCTCTAGTAGGTTCGTATTCATGTAGTTATTAAAATATTATTGAATTGTTGAAGTTGAGTGATGTATGATATATGAGGTTATGAGGTGATATGAATGTGACAAGTTACATCTAGAAAATAAATTAAACCCTTGAAGTTTGAAAAACATGTTTTAAGTAAGGGCAAGTGTTTTGAGGTGTGTATCAAATAATATTATGGCACTTGGCATCCTAAAATTAACTCATAGTCATGAAATATTGAAATGTAGTTTGTGAATGTGTGAAAACCTTGTCATTCATGAGAAAACTTGCAAGATTATGTAAACATAAGTTAGTCAATAAAACATGAACTTAGACCAAGTAAAAATAATAATTAAATTATGAAATGGGGCATAAATAATGAAAATATTCATAATGTGTGTGTATTTTAATAGTGTAAATATGTGATAAAATGTATAAAAATACTACAAAATATTATCAAATAGGTCTTTAAAAACCTGACTATCCTATATGCATCATTCTTAATAAATTTTTGAGATAGGCATTAGAGTATGTCAATGTGTGATTCAAAATGATAAATTCATTAGATGATGTTAATTAAATATTTGAACACTCATATGTTCACATGATCATAAATTATTTTAAATATTTACTCTTAGAAAAGTGGGTACCTATTAAAAAAAATGGAGGTGTGTTAGTCACAACAAAGTTTTAACATATATATCATTAGTGTTACCTACTTCCTCACATAAGGAACTAATCCTCATAGTTCATCAATGACTTCATCAAGGTTTTGAAGAGTGTGGAACATGTTTTGGGAAGGTAGGATCCCTTATACTTTTCATGCATATAGCCTTAATGGGATGATATTCATACTTTAATAGTTATCCCAAGTTCATGCTTTCTTGGTCAAATCCTATAGGACCAGTGATGTCAAAAATTATTAGTCTTTTCAAACTTAGTATTTTATCTTATTTGTGATAAATAATTTTCTCCTTGGTGGTTCTCTCTTTTCTCACCCTTTATTATCTACCCTTGATAAATAGAATTTTTTTCAAATATATCCCATTTTATGTATATCTTATTCTCCATCTAATTTTAAAATGTTAGTATTGTGATACTTACTAGTGTTCGTAGATTCCCCTTTTAATTTGGCATGTTTGAATAGGATCTACATCTCTAATATGTTGTGAAATAATCTATTAGTTTCCTTATTTTTAAATAATTTATCTTACTTATGTATGGGACATTAATATATATATATATATGACCAAATATATATATATATATATATATATATATATATGTATATATATACATATATATATATGTGTGTGTATATATATATATGTATATATGTATATATATATATATATGTATATGTATATGTATATATATATATATATGTATATGTATATATATATGTACATATATATATATGTATATATATATATATATATATACATATGTATATATATATATATATATATACATATGTATATATATATATATATACATATATATATATATATGTATACATATATATATATATATATATATATATATGTATACATATATATATATATATATATATGTATACATATATATATATATATATATATATATATATATATATATGTATACATATATATATATATGGTCATCTAAACCTAATTTAACCTCCCCTTTATGGTAATTTGATCCCATTTCTACCATTATGCTTTATCTTTTTCTTTGTAATATTTTCCCCTCAGGTCATATAAACATATTATAGCCTTGAAATTATAGTTATATAGTTGTTTTTATCTTATTTTGGGTCATGTGGACCTATTATAGCCTAAATTATCTCATGATTATTAATATTTCATTCCCTTTTACCAATTATTTTTAGGGTTTTATAAACTTCCATTGTTAAGTTCATTTATGTATGCTTGCTTTGCTTCTATATATTTTTAACCTTGTATCATTAGGGTTACCTTATGTATTTTTGGTTCCCACCAAAAATAAATACTAAGGTTGAAAGGTAATTTGAGGTATGTGTATGTTCATTTCAATTATTTCAATCATTTATTTACAATATTTTATTTTATTTTATGGATGCCATGTTTCTTTCCCAAATCTCCATTCCATGTTATACTATTATGACATGTGATGAGCTTTGGGTGGGGCACATGTACACAAATATTTTTTTGTTACTAATTATTTATCTTGTGGGACTCATCAACATATCAATCTCTCTAATTACATGTCCTAAGGACTGCACTAGTATAAGTGTGAGTTAATGTGTGGTACTTTGTGAGAGATTATTATATCGTCATTTTTACACTTTATTATACTCATTATCATTTTATTTGATTATTCTAGCCCCTTCTAGTCCTATTCCCCCTTATTTATACCTCTTTTAATTAGTTTCAATAGTTTTTTATACTAACTCAACCCTACCAAGTCAGTTTTGTAATGTTCCCTATTTTTTCCTATTAACTCGGCCCTATCAAGTTAATTATGTTTTTGTTGTTACCTATTACCCCATATATTTAGTTTTGTCTCTATTTTCACTTCATGTACTAACTTAGCATGGCTGATGTAGTAATATATTTGCATTATTTCATCTATACTAACTCAGCATGGTTAAGTTCATGGGATGTTACGATAGGTGAATTTTAGGAGCTTGACTAATATATATAGGGTTCCTAAATTCTATTTTTATATTGAACATAAAATCTTGACTTTTGTATAATAAAAGGAATTAAGGTATAGGAGCTTACACTTTTGGAGGTATATGTTTGCATAAAGTATTTTAAGGTCATAAGAAGAGAAACTTAACTAGTAAGGTATACCTAGACTTTGGTGTCCCCATATAAGGATACTTAGGTATTTTTCCATACATGTAAATCTTCACTTATAAAATCTCCCAAAAATTTACACTTAAACCAAGGGGATATTTAAATTTATATCTAGGTGATGAACTTAATCTAATTAAGATATATATTTGAAATTTAATTAAAATGTCAATATATGGCATTTAATCTTACATCTGAATCTACAAGACTGAGATTGATTGATCAAATTTGACAAGTGGAATATGCTAAATATAGTAAATATAAAAATGGATGAGGAATTATGTTTTCTATGTGAATATTTAAATGACTATGGATATATTATATAAGTGAAATCATGATAAATTAGACATTTGATTCATTCAATTCTAAAATTGATTTTGTGTTTGCCTAGGGTTAGTTCCATTAATTTGTCTTAGGATTGTCAATCAATATTAACTTGTTGATCAGTATTGACCTATGTATAAACTATAAATAATGATTATATTTTCACTTAAACATGTTGATGTTTTTCATGTATTCATAATCCTAAACCCCGATGATGTATGTAGATTTAGAAATTAGTCTCCTTTACCTTGAAACCCTAGGTGTGTTTATGAGGGATAAAAACCTAAAAAAATAATGGAAGTGTAATGGGTTGAGATAACCCTAATCACCCCCATTTTATGATTAACCACTACCTATATATCTAATTCTTTAAGGAAATAAATTAATCCACGTGTATTCTCCCACCTAGTGTTACTATGAAATTGTGCTCCTTAGCTATATGTATGCAACTAATGATTGTTAATTTAAACTTGATAATGTTTGTTTTGAATTATATTTAAAGTGATTTATACCTTAATTGTGCATGATCCTAGAGTTAGGTTTTTAATTTGTGAATAATAGGGTATATTTTATTAATATTTAATAGTGTATAAATGTTTAGCATATAAGTTTCAAGTCCATTTTCATATAAACCTTCATCTTTTTAAATATCAATCCAAATTAATAATTTATCATGCCATTTACATGATAGGATGCTTGGTTGACCCTAAGGATAGGTTTGGTTTTTAAGAATACTCATTTATGTGAGCATGATGTAGATCTTAATGCCTACAACCTTTTTCTTTATCACCTTGGCTCTGAATACTCTCTTTAATGCCTTTTTGGTTCTCTAATTTACTTTCAACTTATAAGTACATTGATTGACATTCAACCTTTTAAAAAAAAAATATCTAACCCTATTCATGATCCTTATTTGCACTTAATAATTTTATTATGACATCCATATATTCATCTAGTCACCATCATCATTACCTAATAATCAAAACCTCACTCACCCTTTTCTCACACTTGGCTCTCTCCTTGATGTAGGTACTTAGACCTAAAAGCCTAAAATAGGGATCTAGGGCCCTTGAATCCATAAATAAGGTTCATATGGTCATTAACATGAATATATAAAATAATTTTACATGTACAAACTAATATCCCAAACCTCAAACAAAAACTCTTCAAACAACACACTTTTCTTTTCTTGAAGGTTCAATCCTTGTAACTCTATTTTTATGTAAATCTAGTTGGTTTGACAAATCAAAAAGGGTTAATGATGATATAAAAAATTATTTGGATAAAATTTATCCTATTTTTACTTAACCTAAAATTTAATATCTCAAATCTCAAATCATCTTACCCAACTCCACACACTCTTCTTCCAATTAGGTCTCTCTTAGGCCTAGTCAAACACATAGGCTTAGAATTCATACATTACAGTCTTGTACATTATTAAAAACATTTGATTCATATTAATAAAATTAAAATTACATAGATTAAAAAGTTTTATAATTTTTTAAGGGTTTTAATTCAAATTATTCAAGTTTCCTTTTGCAAACTTTAGTTCTAGTTTGCATAGGCCTATGTAAGGTTGAGAGGCTAAAAAATGAGATTAAAAGAGTTTTATACCACTTAAAAAACTCAACCCACTTATAAATTATTTTTTTAATATTTATCCACCTTTTCCAATTTCTTTAAATCCAAAATCCATCTTCATTTAGCTCCAACAAGCAAAAACATACAGTTATGAGCATGTATAAAGGATTGTGTTGGTCGATGACTCTAAAAATGGGTTTATTTGTATTTTATATAACTTATAAGACTTATACCACATTAAATATGTATTATAAAACCTTATTAACCTTTTCCCATAATTATTTTACATTTATCAATCATAATATTCTCATAAAAGGTAAAAACACAGAGTTTTAGGCTCATCTATAGACTGTGTGTGATTGAAGAAGACTCAAGATTATCATTCCTCCCTTGGAAGAGTATACAATATTTATTTATATTATTAAAAGGTTTACATATTATATAAAACCAATATTACCTCAAATATGACTTGGTAATCCTATTTATTCCTTGTTAGTCATATTCTTAGATTATTTAAATTCATTGTTGTTCTCTTTTAGGACTATGGATGCAAAAAAGAAAGTTTTGATTGATTCTTAAAACTAAAATGAACTATAAGAATTCAAAAAAAGGTTATATATATATATATATATATATATATATATATATATATATTCATATTTAATTTTTATTTTAACTTGATAAATCATAAAAGGACTCTCAAACTCAAAGTTGTAAAATTCTATCTTGGTAGAACTATATTTAGTAATAGGCAACTTGGTTTGAATCTTGACTTCCAAATGGACCTCTAAGTGTTTAAAAAAATCATAAATAATGCATAAAGACTCCAATATTTTATAAAAAATTCAAAATCTTGAATAGAATCCAAATAAACCCTCTATTCTTCCTCTCACTAATTGGGTCCAAAATAGAGTTCTTGAACTCTATGTAAAACAACTTGGGGCTTGAAGAGAGTATCAAGAACTCATGATATTCAATGAAAAAAATAATTAAATGTGTAATTAATATCAATAAAATAATTAAAATTTACATTTAGTTAATTCAAATATTTCGTTTATTGATTGACCTCCTTTACATACAATATCATATGCAGAATTGGTTAGGCAAATAGGGTCTTTTTGAGATTTTGATCTTTTCTTGAGATTTTTAGACTCTCTACCTCTTACTCTGACAAGTTTATCCTTTTTTTTTTCCTCTAATAATACTCACACTCTCACTTTTTTGTGCATATCAACCTTTTATATATCAAATAAAATAAGAAACTCCCTTTATAAGACCAACTCATGTAGGGTGGTGGTTACAAAACCCATTTTCTTGGCTTAATTTTCTCATAACCATACATGGTACATTATGACACACTTTTACAAACTTATATTATTAAATATTATCCAATATAACCTTTAACAACCTTTAAATTTTCTATAAGACTCTAAAACACCTCTTAAAGCATGGTTGAAAATTTAAATTTTCAAAACAAGCATTTTGGTAGGAAACTTTCAAAATGATAAAAATCATTATATAATGACTCTAATATAATAATTAATACTATATAAGACCTATCATACCATTTAAAATCCAAAAATGGTTAAAATTAAACTTTTAAGCATAACTACATACTTTATTTATTTTTATGCTTTGCATCATACTCCCCTAGTGGGGATGAAATTGAGTTCCTGCTCAAATGCTCTTGTATTTATTATTCCTCACTTTAAAATTATTAATCCAATAATATTATAAGTTATTATAGCTACTAATACTCTTCTCTCTCCTTATTTGTTACTTGTGTTTTTACTTTCTTCCCTTGTTTTGTCTCTTTTATAACTTATATTCTACCTCAATGGAGTATATAAGTTTATGCAGTTCTTTGTCTTATTCACCATCTAATACTTCTAACTATGATTAAAATTAATTATACTCTTCCTTATTATCATACTCTTCTTGAAAATTCTAATTTTTAATCATCTCTCTTGGTTTTTCTTGATGGCTACTTCCTTTTACACTTGGCTTAACTTGCTTGTCTTCTTGATTGCTACTTAGGCTAGTTCTCTAACTGAGTTTGCTTTATCCTTTCTTATATGATGTTACTCTTTTCTTGGTTCATATTTAGACTGATATTTTCCACCTTATATCTTATTTTTAGCTTATATTATCTCTTTTCCACCTCCATGTCTTCTTTCTTAAGTAATTCATGAAACTTCAAGTTTACCTCTTCAACATCAAGGCCTTGGCTTTGTTCAACATCAATGAACCTCACATTCTCATCTACATTAGTAACTAATATAAATAGTTATTTTTAAATATTAAATAGTTCTTATAGTATCCTTACTTCTTCTCTCAATGATAAATCATCCATATCTTCACTTTCTTCATCATACTTAGGGACTATTTGACCCATTACCTCTCTTTTTTCTTATTTAAATCTGATCTACACCTCATCAATTTTTTGGACTGATTACACACCTTGAATATCACAAAAAATATTCTTCTAGTTTATATTATACATCAGCATATTGATTCATCATTTTCTCTCTTTTTGAGAAGTCTTTAGAAGCTTCATCAAAGAGGTAAGTATCTTCTTGTTCAATTGTATTCTCTCTCATTATCATTACCTTATCAAAATCCTCATATTCATAAGTTCATTTATATCTTTCTCTTTGATGCATATTATTGTTTTCAATAATATTATTCCATGCTTCATCTTCTCTTACAAATATCTCATTCAATAACTCACTACTATCATCATTCAAAACATCACAAATAATTTTCTCACCTTTCATTTTCATTATTCTCTTTTAAATAATAGCTTCATTTCCATGGATTGTAACATCATTTTTTTCTACATATTTATTTCATTTTGATACCCATACCTTTCTTGTCTTTTATTTGGAATACTTTAGACTCTATTGATCTGCTTGTTTGGTCTAAATTCTTCTTGACTTATTTGTCATATGATCTTCATCTAGATTGAATCCTATCTTCTTATTTGAATCTTGTATTTATCCTATGCTTATCTCTTTATCATATACAAATGTTTTATTGGGATTTGTAGGCTTCATCTTATCAATTATTCCTTACAGCCATTTGGGTATCCTATATCCATTGTCTATTGCTAATTTTGAGAGCTCAAAATTATTATTCTCTTCCTCCACATGTATATCTACATTCATCCTCTTGTAAGAATTAGGTATATCAGTAATTAAAATTTTCCTCTTAAGAACCTATTGATTATATGTACTCTCCTTTATGGTTTGGTTCCTTGTAAGCTTCTACTTATATATATGATTAGAACCAAAATTTGAACTTATATTTACCTCTACAATATTTTTTTAGATAGTTATGCTTCTTTACAAATATTCATTGCTTACAATCACCTCTTTTTGATATTATTTATTTCCTTCTTATAAAAATTCATCCAATTAATCATGGAATTCTAATTAATCTTCCATTTATTCACTTACTTGTTGAATGGTCTTGTCATTATCTTCTTCTTCATGAGTTATCATAAGCTTTTTCATTATTTATTTATTTTCCTTAATGGGTAATTCACTTGACCCATTTATTTCTAACTTCAAACTCTTTTTCTTGATATATTTCATACTTTTATTCATACCTACATACACAAACTTAAACACAACATTAGAGCATAGTAATAGAGATCAAAATGTCTCCATGGGTGAGTCCTTCATGAAAAATCTCTTATTCCTTTACTCTCTTTCTAAAATGATTCTTTTGGCACTTATTTATTATATTTTATCAAGTAAATAATCCTTTTTATCTCCATGAGTATCCTTATATGCCACTTTATCTTCCTTTTCAAGTTCCATCCAAGCCATTGGCATTCTTCTTTCTGCATATGCTTCACCATGAACACTATTCTCTCCATGTTTTACTCTAAATCATTTATTATCTCATATAATTATTTTTATAACTTTATATCTTTCCTATTTGGGTCTTGTTTTACCTTTTTATATTTTTTTTACTCTATTTTAGCCTTTTATTTCATATTATTAACATGTTCCATCTTCATCTTACCTTCTCTTTACTCTTTAATCCTCACTTAGACCTATCTCTCTCAATAAGTTTGCCTAATTGCCTCTTATGACCTCACTTGGGTCATATTCTCTTTTAAAATAATAATTTTGGATTTATATTCAATTTATTATTATTTACAAGGATCTTAACAACTTTACACATTATTTATATAATGCAATCTTAAATGAGAGATAAAATATTAAACAAAATTTAACAAACTAGGTACCTTTTCTTGTTTATATGTTGTCTATCTTATTTTTCAATAGAATATTTTTGATATAATAACAATTTATATAGATATTAATTCCCACAACATTATTATGTATCACCTTATCTCTAAATACTCTCTCAAATGCCTTCTCAGTTCTCTTATTTGCTTTTAACTTGTAAGTACCTTGATTAACTTTCAACCTTTCGAAAAAACTTGATCTAACTTTGATCATGAGCATTCTTTGAACTTAATCATATTATTGTGTCCTTATAAATCTATTCATATAATCATAATCATCATTACCTAATAATCAAAACATCACTCACCCTTTTCTCACACTTGGTTCTCTCCTTGATGTAGGTACTTAGGCCTAAAAACCTAAAACAAGGATCTAAGGATATTAAATCAAAAAAAAAGGTGAATATGGTAATTCATATTCCTATTTCAAATCATTTTACTTGTCTAAACCAAAATATAAAAATCCAAACAACATACTTTTCCTTTCTTGAAGGTTCAATCCTTGTAGCCCTATTTTTATGTAAATCTAGTTGGTTTGACCAATATAGAGGGTTCATGATTATATAAAAATATATTGGGATACCATTTATAATATTTTTAATTCACATAAAATTTCATTTCTCAAATATCAATTCATCTTACCCAAGTCAACACACTCTTCTAATTAGTTCTCTCTTAGGCCTAATCAAACACACATGCTTGGAATTCATATATTATGGTCTTGTACAATATTATAACCACCTAATTCATATTAAACACATAAAAAACCATATATTAAAATAAAAATAAAAATTGAATGTTTATAATTCAAATTATTTTAATTTTACTTTTGCAAACCCTAGTTTTATTTTGTGCATGCATGTGTAAGGCTGAGAGGATACAAAATGATATTAAAAGAGTTTGAGATGACTTAAAAAACTAAAAAAACATGGAAAAGTTTTGTTTATTATTTATACACCTTATTAAATTTATTTAAATCCAAAATACATCTTCATTTAGTTCTAAAAAGTAAAAACATAGAGTTTTAAGCATGCATAAAGGACTATGTAGGTGAAGGACTCCAAAATTGGGTTTATTTATATTTTAGACAACTTATAAGATGTATACCAATTGTAATGGGTCTGAAACAGCCTTATTAACCTTGTACAATATTTATTTTACATTCATCAATCATAATATTCTCATAAATGGTAAAAACATAGAGTTTTAGGCTCATATATAGATTGTGTGTGATTGAAGAAGACTCAAGATTCCCATTCCTCATTTGGAAGAGTCTCCAAGATTTATTTGCATTATTAAAATTTCATCCCATATTAAATAAAATAAATATGACCTAAAATAATGCGTATTAATCCTTTTGATTCCTTGTTAGTCTTATTCTTAGACTATGTAAATTTAGAGTTGTTCTCTTTTAGGACTATGGATGAAAAAATCCAAGTCTTGATTGATTATAAAAACTAAAATAAACTCTAATAATTCCAAAAAAGGTTATATAGAGTCTATCTAACATTATTTTATCCTCTTTGATGGTTATTTAAACTTGATCAATCATAAAAAGACTCTCAAACTCAAAGTTTCAAAATTATGTGTCTTGGTAGAATTGTATTAAGTAATAGGCAACTTGGTTTGAATCTTGATTGCCAAATAGACCTCTAAGTGTTCAACCAAACCAAAAAAAATACATAAAAACTAAACTATTTTATCAACAAATAAAATTATTAAATGGAATTCAAAGAAACCCTCTATTCTCCCTCTCAATGATTGAGTCCAAAATAGAGTTCTTGAAGCCTATGTAAAACAACTTAGGGCTTGTAGAGAAGTATCAAGAATTCATGTTATTAAATAAAACTAACAATGAAATATGGAATTCATATCAATAAAATCATGAACATTTACAATTCATTCATTCAAATCTTTCCTTTATTAATTGACCTCCTTTACATACAATACCATATGCAAAATTGATTAGCCAGATGGGTTTTTTGAGATTTTGATCTTTACTTGAGATTTTTGGACTCTCTACCTCTGCTTCCTACGAGTTTATCCTATATTTTTCCTCTAATACTAATCACACTCTCCCTCTCTCATGCATATCAACCTTATATATATATATATATATATATATATATATATATATATATATATATATATATATATATATATATATATATATATATAAGAAACTCCCTTTACATGACCAACCCACATAGGGTGGTGATTACAAAACCCATTTTCTTGGCTTAATTTTATCTTATCCATACATGGTAAATTATGAAACACTTTCACACACTTATAGGATTAACTATGATCCACTAAAAAGCTTGACATTTTCTATAAGACTCCAAAATACTTCCTAAAGCATGGTTAAAATTTTAAATTTTTAAAAGAAGCATTTTGGTAGGAAACTTTGAAAAGGATAAAAATCACTCAAGTTCAAGATATATGATGAGTATAATATCATCATTAGGACCCTATAAGACCTCTCATACCCTTTCAAATCCCAAAATGGTTAAAATGAAAATCTTAATCATAATTACATGCCTTATTCCTTTTGATGCTCTACATTAATCAGAATAGGTTGGTATAAACTAGATTAGCTTAGTACGACTGGTATTACTAACCAAAAATTATGAAATAGACCTATGTACAGGTAGACTAATCTAAGATTTTGGAAATGTTTGCGCATGATATTAATCAAATTCTAAATAGATAATTAGGTTCATGTATATGTGTAATAAAATAATAGAAGGATTGACTCATAAGATAGCAAGTGAGTGTTAAATAATGGAGAATTATGACCTTGTTTGAGTGTTTAATTATTTCATGGAAAAAGTGTGTCAAGCTTGGAATTATCAAGTATTAAAGACTAGATTTTAGTATCTAAAAATCCCCCCCTTTATTATAGTGATGTAATTTATATAATAAAATGATAAATTGTACTTGAGTGTGTAAAACACACTTTGTATTTGGTATGAAGCTCCAATTATGTATGCCACTCAATATCAAAACCTTCTCAAAATGATGCTTACTTGTTGAAGCATTTTAAAAATGTGTGCTTCCTTATTGAATCATGTGGAGAGTTGGGGTGATTGTTCCATTATTTTTTTTGACTATGACTAATATTGGGTTGGGAAGACAACATATTTTAACCCTTATAAATATGGGGGAAATTACACAATGTACTAACCCAAATAACTACATAGGCAAAAAGAAAACTTTCAGACCAGATTTACCCAAATAAAAAGAATCAACCACTATAAATAACTTATATATTGAATTGTATTATTTATCTCAAGTTTGTTCCATGTCAAAATAAAATGCATGATTAAAATGGAATGAAAAATGTTCATTTCCCCACATAAACATAGGTTTTATTGTATAATTTCACTCAATGTATAATAGAATGCTTGATAAAAAAAAATTAAATAGTTTTCATGCCTCTGTCATGGCCAAAAGTATGATAAGTGTGAAGTGGAATGACAACCATTTTCCATTAAAATATAAACTACGTTATTATTTATGTGTGCATGTGCTAGTATCATCCCTCATAAATCTAAAAAAAAGTGTATATGTACACATGAACAATTATCATTACCCTAGAATTGTTGCCTACTGATATAGAGTTTTATGCACATATATGTTGAATTTTATAATTTATATCTCAAATTTATGTCTATGTAAACCTATAATTAATGCATATAAATTGTGTGCACATTCCCATGCATATTCACCCAAGTGTGTATAAATATTTTCTAAATTTTCATGTAAAGTGAGTGCAAATGCATGGCATATGCCCCTATCATCTATATCAATGCACCAATATTTGTCATGTATATAAACCATATGCTATCTAAACCATTTTGAATATCTGAAATATATACTTTGATCTAATTATTTCATCGTTAATACTTAAGTATCTATGACAAGCCCATTGTAGTGTCCCCCTTCGAAGATGAGGGATGTATCCTTTGAGTCACATATCTCAAAATAGGATTTAATTTTATTATTTCAATTATAAATATAACATCATATAATATCATGTGATCATGTGGAGAGTATGTTTTCATAGTAATGTATATATTGATTGAGGCATGTATTTAACATATTGAATGAAGGGCATGTAAGTGTCAAGTTTAGATATATGTATCAATGAAACACACATATAAGTGTAACTAAATAATATTTTGTATTAAAAGTGCATGATATAGATCATGACACCATTCAATGTCATTAATCTCAACAAATGTAAGTGTTCGTGTTACAAATTAGTCCAATAGATGCATACAAGGGACATAAATATGTTACAACAAAAAAAGGCCAAGGGCCATATATAAGGGGACATTAAAAAAATTGGAAACAAGGGACATAAAATATTTTTTTATGAAACAAGGAAAAGGACCATACATAATATTCAAGCACAAAGTAGCCTATCATATAAGAGAGTAACAACATCAATGGAGCATAGGATAATAGATCTAGTATACACCATCCATATGTATAAATGTCACATTATAGTAAAGTAACATATTCATGTACCATTGTGTAATATATGATAAATTGGCAAGGCATGTATAAGAAATATAGGTATATGAACATGCTACAAAGGTCATAAAAGGATAAAACCTATAATAATGAAACTTGTGGAATAAGATTCCCCTAGTATTGACATGGCCACTAGGAAGAGGAAAGTTCAACATCTTAATTTCCATGTGTAGCATGTATATCCTACATATCACTCATATATATTTAAATTCATGTGTGTATGAAAATAATAGTATATACTAAACATTTGATAAATAAGTTATGTAAATAATTTAATCTAACAATCTTGTCTTGTTCAAGCCTTAATCTTGGATTTTTTGAATGTTTGAATTTTTTTTAATTTTTTTATTATTATTATTTATATTTTGTAATTATTTGTATTTTAAAAATATAACCAATGATCATTTCAATGGAAGGATCAATGAAAGTGCCTATATCAAATGGTAGAGGGGTACTATGTCATGGATGGGAGGCATAAAATATGGGTGGGCTAGGATTTGATAATAATTCATGTGGTGTTCCATATCTATCATGACACTTATAATATCACTCAATATAGAATGGGTAAAAATATATGTCCAAGGACTCTATGGGGTCCATTGTATAGTATGAGTATGTATTGCTACATGTGTTTGTTGTGGAACATGTTTAACTACTTGTGGTGAAAAATGAGTATGTACTAAAGTATATGGTGGAATCTATGGGATTTGATTAAATATATAATGTGATTTGATATAAATAGGTGGTTTTATAATGGGCCCAACAATGTTCCTTTGAACTATTTATACAGATATATCATGTATATGTGTAATAACTAATACTGTATAATGATCTTGAGTAGGTATATCAACCAAATTTGTATAACAATCCTAAATAAGTGTAACAACCATGTTTATATAATAATCTTAAATATTTGTATCAATAAATGATGGTGGTGGTGGGGGTGTAGAAAAGGAAATATCATTATCTAAAGAGTATACTCATACCATACACCTAAAACTATGACTACACTACTTTAGTGTATGTACTTTAGGAATCAATGAATTTTATATGGGAATATACTAATTTTATGCATCAAAGGGTGTCCTCACAACATGTTGAAGACCCCATTACTCTATATAAATAGGAATGGTTTGGATAATATGGTTGAGCCTACTTAAAGAGGTAATATTATGTGTCCCAGTATATTTTGTTTTTATCCCTATAATCCCTTAACAAATTTTGATGTGTCTTGTAAATCCTATCATGTGTACCTAAGATATTATTGAATTGTCATCATGAAAACATTCTCACTCAAACCATTATCCATCATGAAAATTTTTATGGGTTTCTTATCGATGTAGGCTCTTATGAAATATACTTAAAAATATGAATTATAATTAACTATCTTGATATCATAGAATGTTATCATGGGCCACTATGATGGATAATCTCTAAGTGTATAAATGATATTATCTAGTGGATGATCATATGTCATTGGTGGAGGATGAATTTTGTATTAATAATGTACCTATGAAGTGTCGTTGGTTTTTTGTTTCATGTTTAGGAAAATGATAATTAAATATATTCAATTTTTTATTTCCATTATGTTGTTGTTTAGATTCATTTGTATGAATGCTAAATTTAATAATGTTGTCATATATAAGACTATCCATCTTATGCCTCAATTCAAAACATATATTCATTTAATGCCTCAAAATTTGATAATAAATACAATATGCATTTCTATAATAGTTCCTTAATCTATGAATGCTTGAATCAGTATCTTATGGTAGAAGGATTGTGATAAGTTTACACTCAATAAATTTATTTAATAGCACATGAGGATATGATTATAATATTGAAAACTACCTCATTGTGGAACTATTAGTTATAACTAGTTTGTAGGTTGTAACATTGCATTGATTGTAACATTGGCATCATTTTAGTTATGATTTGGTTTGACCTTATAGTTTGGTTTTCTTTGAAACTTAATTTTTTAATTATTTGGAAGAGTTGATATAAACTTGATTTATTTAAAGCCGACTCTATTCTCCAAGTTGATTCTTGGATCTATAATGAAATAATGGGGCTGAAGAAGAAAGTGGAAACAATGCAACACAATCAGGATGTTGATCAGACCAAAATTAACCACTTGGAGATGCAAATGAGAGATATCCCAGAAAAACTAAAATATTATGAGCATAATCTTAGAATGCTCATTAAGGAAAGTAGAACAAAGATGGAGCAAGTAACATCAAGCATTTGTGCTACTACAGCTAACCTCGGTAAAAGAGCAAATGAAAAAACAATATCCTTGGAGGGTCCAAGTAAGAGGACAAGGTAGAGTTTGAGGAAGAAAGTCTTGCAAGCTATTGCTACTTCAGCTACTAAATCCATTCATGATACTACTATGATAGGGAAGGAGGCTGTTAAGATGATCATGGATTTACAATAGAAGACTAGTGTCTTTGCTGATTTTGTTTCTGTTCTGGTCTTTTTTGCTGGTTGTTGCAACTGGTTTTTATTTTTGGTCCTATTTATTGGTTCTTGGTCAAAAAATTTATTTCTGGTTCTAGGTCCTTGTAAAACCTGGGTACTTTTATTGAACTATGTTTATGGTTTCAGGTCCCTGTAAAACTTGATTTTGATGTTGCTCTTTAGTAGGTTTCAAGAATGCTTTTCCTGGTGGTTGTTAATGTTTTATCCTTTTTAATTCTGTTAAAGGGTTTTGGGGTCCCTTCAAAACCTAATTTTACCATAATCTAAAACTTGATTTATTTAAAAACTATTAACTTGAATCTTTGTCCATCATTGTGTGGCATAATTCATAACTGATTAGAATATTTCAAATACAATGGACTCATTTAGTGGCACTAGAAAATTTTATTTGAATATATCTTCTAATTCATTATCATACATAACATTAGTCACCTTATTTAGCATGGTCTTGTATTAAATTACATAGTCATTGATTGGTTTAGTAGACCCTTGCTTGAGCTTAGAAATTTATGCGTAAGATACACTTTTATTTATGTTGATGGAAAAAAGTGATAGGAATTGGTATACCAAGGGTATAATTCTCTTACAGAGTATAAATAGAGATCATATAACAATCTCAATGCATATTATTTTATGATTCTTGTAAATATATTGGTCAATTATTTTTCATTGTATGCATATTCTAAGAATGTTTCATGGAATTATCTAAGATTGTTTGGGATCACCATTACATTCATATAATGGAATCATGGGAGATACAAATATATTTGATAAATTATAGTTTTATATCTCATGGAATAATGGGTTATGGATCAAAGAGTGTGAATTCATGGATCGACTAGCTCTCAATGCACCTTTTTCTAGTTGGATTATCTTGGCATGTAAATTTGTAATAGTCTAGTCAACAAAACATGAAATATGTGAGGTTGGTAGTGGAACATGTGTATTAATCATATAAATGGTAAAGGTTTATTTTTTAATAATAGGTATGGATATTTGTTCGAGGCCTTGAGCTCCCTCTAAACTTTGGATAGATCTTAAATAGGTCATTATAGGTGTAGGTGTAAAAATAGTACCAGTAGTAGTGGTATGAATACCTGATGTAAAATCTTGGAGTAACTTATTATGCTCAATCTTTATATGAATAACTTTTTATCAATATAATGGGTGTTCATGTTAAGATATCTAATTCACTATTTATCATCCATGGCATCCAGTTGATTTTTAGTAGTTGCATCATCAATCTCAATATTCATGATAAGACCATCAATAGGATGGATATGATATGATGTATATTTTTTAGTAGAATAAATAAATTATTTCATGCATTCCATTTAACATATATTAATAATAATATGCATCTCATATTGGATGTTGTAACAATAGGATTAGAGAAAGGCTTAGGATTGTTCCTTGGTAACTTTACCCTTATTAGTGAATTTAGATTTGATCTTTTTACCAATTTGATTACATAATTTATCCGAATAATATAAAATATACATTTATAAAAATATGAAAACAATAAATTAATTACTTATGTTAAAAAATAATGTTCATTCAACATGGTCATGATTAATGTGTATTACTAGGCATTAATAAAAAATTAAGTCTAAAAATAAAACCCTAAAGCTGAAATTCAAAAATGATGAAACCCTAATGTAAATCGAGGGATAAAGTTCAAAATATTTTGTGTATGTAAATAAAAAATAAAATGAATGAAACCTTGGACAAAAAATATGAGAAATATTTTTTTGAGTAAGGAAGTCAGAAATCAAATTTTAAACCTAGGACAAAAAAATTAAAACCTTGGAAGGATGAAACCCTAATGAATATCTATGGATAAACATAAACATATTATTTATTTACATGGAAATAAAAAAATCTTTTCATTGAAGCCCTAGGATGAAAAATATGAAAACATTTTTTGTGAATGAAAATCAAAAATGAAATTTGAAACCTTGAACAAAAAATAATAAATCTTGGAAGGATGAAACCCTAAGGTATATGTTCACCGATATGTTTTACCCTAATTTATATTAAGGTAATTAATTTAATCTAATTAAGATATAAATTTTAAATGGAATTCCTATATTAAGATATGGAATTCAAGCATACATATGAATGTAAATTACTGAGATTGATTGATTAGATTTGACAAGTGGCATATGCTAGATATAGTAAGTATAATGAATGGATGATTATTTAGCTTTTATAGGTGGTTTTATAACTATGATTATATTATCTAATTTAAAATTAAGATAAAGCTTGCATGTGATTTGTTTATTTCTAAAACAAATTCTCTATTTTTGTAAGGTTGATTATGTTAATCTAGGTCAATATCATTAATTGATATTAACCTACTAGTCAGTATTGTCCTATGTGGAAATAATTGATAGTGAATATATGGTCAAAAAATACTATCTATGTCTTCTCTTTATTATCTATCCCAAATCTTGATAATGTGTATAACTCCATAAATTAATCTCATTTGCCTTAAAATCCTAGGTGTGCTTATGAGGTGTAAAAACCTACAAAAATGGGGAATTTCAATGGGTTGAGTTAAATCCAATCACCCATATCTATTTTTTTACTATTACCTATGTATTTGATACTTATATGAGTGAAATCAATACACACATAATTCTCCCACCTAATGTGATTTTGTAATTGTGTTCCTTCCCTATATGTATGCAAATAATGATTTATATTTTATCCTAATAAATGCTTTCTTTGACTTGGATTTAGAATGCTTTATACTTGGCTTGTGACTACTCCTGGTGATTGGTTTTCAATTTAGGAAGAATAGGGTACATTCGTTTAATATTAAATAGTGTATATAGTTGTACCAGATAAGTCCCATGTCTATTTTTAATGAGACCTTGATATGTTTATATATATATATATATATAATTAAATAATTTATCATGCCATTGGCATCCTATGATGATGGTATTCACATAAGGATAGGCTTTATTTTTAAAAATAGTTATTGTTAGAATCAGGTTGATTAGGTCAACATCAACTAGTAATATTAACTGAATCAGGTAGAATTGACCTATGTATAGGTGGATTGATCTATGATTATAGACATGTTTAATATATTTATTAATAGTTGAATGAAAGGGTTGACTCATAATATAACATGCAAGTGTGATGGAATGGAAAAATAGAACCTTGTTTAAATGCTCAAGTAATGTGTGGTAAATACGTGTCAAGATTGTCATTTTCAAGTACCAATGACTACATTTTTTTTATCTAAAGTTTTCAAAAGGTATTTTAAGGTTATAATAAGATAATTTTAACCAATAAAGTATGCCTAATTTTTATTCCTTGACTAAGGATACATAGGTCTTTTTCCTTACATCTTAATATTCACCTTTAACATCTCTCACAAAGTTACACTTAAACTAATGGGATATTGATGTGTTGATAAGTAAACCTATTATCACTCTATATTTCACCCTTGAGGAGGTTGTTCAATCCTTTCTAATTTAGATGATCACATGGAGATACCTCTATGATGTGGGTGACCTAATAGCTGAGGTGAATCTCTAGATTAGGGCTAACTCCCTTGATGTATCACCTAAAACTACTAATAAACCTATGATTACAAGGAAAAGGGATAGATATTACTATAAAAAAATAGGAGTTGATTCACCAAATTGCATGAATGTTGATGATTTAAAATTGTGCTTATTCTAACACCAATAATGGAAAGTTTCAAGATGTGGGACTTACGACTTGTAACAACCTCCAGATTTTCAAGAAGTTGGTCTCTTCTTTATATCAAGTATATACTAGGAAAAGGGATAGGAATTTTAATAGAAACACAAATGCAAGAAAGAAATCTAACTATGGTAATGCACCTAAATGTAGTTTGACCTTAATCCTGAGCACAGTGAGACTATATGTAAGATTCATTTACATTTAAGAGCATCACCATAGTTATATTTCTTTCTTGCATGTGTGTTTTTGTTAAAATTATTATCCCTTTTCCCAGTATATACTTGATATAAAGAAGAGACCAGCTTCTTAAAAATTTGGAGGTTATTTCAAGTCGCAAGACCCACATCTTGAAACTTCCCATTGTTGGTGTTAGAACAAGCACAATTTTAAATCATCAACAGTTTTTGGCACACCCAGTGTGACCAATCTTGAAGTTTCTTTCAAGATGATATGAACTAGAGAGCTACAAGGAGTCATAGATGTGGACTAATAATCAGATCACAATTTGCTATAAATCTAGGTATTCTTTTTCCACCTTTGGTAACTAGTCCAAGAAGAAGAGTCAACCAGTTTATACCAATACCAAGAGCAAATATGGGAGCCCCTATACCCCCAAGAAATTATGCAAGTTGGAACACTGGTAGTCCATTGATTCTCCCAATACCACCAGCCACTTAGGACCCTATCCCAGTGAATGCCCTAAAATCTCTACCCAAATTCAATGGGCAAGACTTTAAAACACTTGAGGAACATCTGCAGGATATATCAGATGTCTGTGTTATACATGTTGTCACACAGCAAAATGTGGCCATAAGATTATTGTAGCTTATTTTAAAGGGAAGGCTCTAGAATGATATTGGTCCCTGACCCCAAATACCATCTCTACATGGGATCAGCTCAGAGATATTTTCTTTGAAAGATTCGAAGAGAAGGGTGATAAATTTTCTTTGTTATAACAATTAATTAACATTCAAAGGGAACCACAAGATGCCATGATTGATTTTAATTCCAAATTTCAAAAAACTTGGGAAAGAATCCCTGCTATAGCTAGACCATTACCAGGTATGGCTATAGTATTTTATGTTAAGGCTTTGAATTTAGATATATCTATTATGATTCAGTCACTTGGAGGACACACTTTGCCAGAGGCTTATGACTATGCGGTCAGAGTAGAGAATAATTTAATAGATGCTGGAAAGTTGCTTCCAAGGCCTCCCATGCCCATGTTCCCAGAAATTTCCTTACCATTACCTTAAGAAGCCCCTAAATCTATAACCCCACCTGTGTCTATGTACACCTATCCTCAACCATCTGTTAAAGAAATTATCCCCACTCAGTCATCTAAGCTTGATGATATCAAGAATATCTTGAGGACATTTTCTAATGAGTTGATTAATATAAAAAGACAATAGAATACTTTCCCTAAACCCCAATACTAGGGCTATCAAGGAAATAGATTTTCATCTTAGCCAAACCAATGCCAGGGTCCTCCAAGACAAAATAGCCATCAGCCAACAAACTAATTAGTTGCAGTCCCCACACCCTCACAGACTATTCCTCCCAATTCAAATAGGGAGATTGTTCTAGGGAAAAATAACTATGTGGATAACACTAATGCTTGGTGTTTCCCTTGCAATAATGCTCATACACCTAGAGATTGTCCTATAGGTAATCTACAACAAAAGGTGGCTGAGCAAAGAAGAATGGATGGTCAGTTTACAAGTCTAGTGACAATCAATCCTACCAATCTTTTGATATGCAAAATTTAGTCCTAGTGGCTAAGATGCAAGGGATGTCCTTACAACAAGAGGAAGAAATAGCCCTAGAATATGCTTTGTTCTCATGGGTTGAAGATGAAGAATCAGTATTTTTGAATGAAGCTTCTGTTTCCAAGAAATCAATGGTGTAATCAAACTACTATACTAGATCAAAGAGAAGAATGCTGGAACATCCCAAAGTTATAAATAATAAAGTTATAGAGAATCCTTCATTTCAATGTCACCAACACATAGCTATTAGACAAGAAATGCTTTAGCCAGTACAGAATCAAGAAGTTTCTGAACAAGTTCAAGGAAAGACAAGATATCCTAATCTTCCAAGAATTCAAACTTTGGGATCAATGAATGTGGTTGATCAACTGAAGATGACCCCAACACAACTATCAATTTTGGACATATTAGCTATTTCTAAACAAAGGACACTGTTACAAGAAGCTCTTCAAAATCAAGCAATGCCCAAATGTACTGAAGGACCTACTAATAAAAGAAAACTCAAAGACATAGTTCATTTGTAGACAATAGCCTTAGTGAACAATGCATCAAAGGTAAGCAAATCCAAACCAGATTCCTTCTATTTAACTAAGATAGGTGACTGGACTAAGCATAATCAAGAAAAAGAAAATAATTAGTTGTTAGTTATGATGCATAGTGACCCATATGAAAATTATAACTTTACTGGTCTGGGCACTTATGTTTTTGATGAGGACCATGAAATCCCAAATGTTTTAAAGAAAGAAATGCCAACTATTCAAGGATCTGAAAAGGATTCAGAAATCTAGATTTTAAATTTTGATGGGGCTAGAAGTAAAAATGGTGCTAGAGTAGGAATTTGTCTTACTGCTCTAAATGGAGAAAAAAATTTAAGGGCTATCTATTTTCAATTTGATTGTACTAATAATGATGCTGAGTATGAATCTTTAGTACATGGGCTCCTATTAGCCAAGAAAAAGGGAATAAAGAATCTAATAGTAAAAGGAGATTCAGAATTAGTAGTAAAGCAAATTAGAGAAAAGGAAATAACAAAGAATGTCAAAATGAAATCTTATACGCAAAAAATTTGGGACTTAATAGAATATTTTGAAGCTTTTAATATTGAAGTAGTTCCTAGGATTCAAAATTATGAAGTTGATAGGATGGCACAGATTGGTTTGTAGTTTGATCCAACAACTGGCCTATTAGTTAACAATGAGTCAGTAAAGGTTATAGTAAGGCCAACTATCCCTAATAATGATGAGAATTGGCAAGTATTTGAGAATGATTTTCAAGTACTCTCATTCTTGCAACAATCAGGGGAATTTGTTGATCAATTACAACCAAATATTGAAGAGGCATATGGGGATCAAATTATACAATTAAAGAATAATAAGCTTCATAAAGGTTTAATCACTTTAGAGAGCCTTTTTGATCCAGAAGATGTAATCCTGGAGAAGAAAAGGTTCCAAGCAAACAAAGTAGATTATTTGAAATAGAGGTGAGTAAAGGGAAAAAATTAAAAGTTGGAAATTTTGCAACTCGAGAAGAAAAGGAAAAGCTAATTGAATTATGCAAAAAATATGACAAAGTCATAGCCTAGAGCTATGAAGACCTTCATGGATATAATAGAGACATCATTCAGCACAAAATAAAACTGACTAAAGAATCTAACCCTGTCAGATAGAAATAGAGGCTAGTGAATCCAAGGATTGAGCCTCTAATGGTGGATGAGTTGCAGAAACTTTTAGATTCTAAAATAATTTTTCCAATCAAACACTCAACTCGGGTATCAAATATGGTACCAGTTAGAAAAAAGAATGGTGATATAAGACTTTGTGTAGATTTTAGATATCTAAACAAAGCATCTTTGAAGGATCATTATCCCTTATCCTCCATGGAACAAATTCTACAAACTATGGTTGGATCAAAGAGATTCTCTTTCCTAGATGGTTTCTCTGGATACAATTATATTTGGTTGGCTAAAGAAGACCAATACAAGACTACTTTTACTACCAAATGGGGAACATTTGCATATGCTAAGATGCCATTTGGCCTATCAAATGCTGGAGCCACTTTTTAGAGAGCTATGGATGTTGCATTTGGGGAATTGATAAATAAAATCATCTTGATTTATCTTGATGATCTTACTATTTTTTCAAAGAATGCTGCTGATCATTTTGATCATTTAGAAGCTGTGTTTAAAAAACGTCAAGAATTTGGAATATCCTTGAATCCTAAGAAATGTATCTTTGATATCCCTCAAGGCAAATTATTAGGACATATAGTATCTAAAGAAGGAGTTTCCATAGACCCAGAAAGAGTGGCAGCTATAATGAACTTACCTCTTCTAGTAAATAAGAAAGCAATTCAATCTTTCTTGGGAAAGATTAATTTTGTCAGTTAGTTCATATCTAAATTTGCAGGCTTAGTAAGACCAGTGACACTTTTGCTAAAAAAAGACCTAATTTTCAAGTGGACTATAGAAGGAAGGCAAGCCTTTGAAAAGGTTTAAGAAAACTATCTCAACAGCCCCAGTACTTAGAAACCCAGACTTTTCTAAGCCTTTTGTAATGTATGTATATGGAGGAGAGCTCACTATTGTTGTTATCCTAACATAGAAGGATGATAAATAGGAGGGAGAGCATTCAATATTCTTTTTTCTCAAGGACTCTTAGGGAATATGAAACTAGATATAACTTCATGGAAAAACAAGCATATGCTATGGTAAAATCTTTCAAAAAGTTCAGGCATATAGTATTAGGTAGTAAAATTTTGATACTTGTAGCACATCCAAGTGTCAAAGAATACATCATGGAGGGCAAAATTATTTAAAAAAAGAGCAAACTGGATAACTAATATCCTTGAATATGATGTAGAAGTCAAACCCACTAAATTAGTTAGAGGTAGGGGTTTGTGCCAATATATGACTCAAGAGCTTGAAAAGATGATACTTGGAGAGACAAATTTAGGAAAAGAAGAATAAATTGTATTGAGAATACAAGAAGTTGATCAGGAATCCTGGGTTATAAATAGGATTCATTTTATGAAAAATGGGATTTACCTAAGAGAACTCCCTCAAAATAAGAGAAGATACTATAAGATGCAAGGAGTTCATTTTGTTTTAATTGAATAGGTTCTTTTCAAAATAAATTCTGATGGAAAATTGTTAAGATGTGTAGAAAAGGATGAGGCTAAGAAAATACTACATGAAATGCATCATGGAGTATCAGGCAGACATTTTTTTTCAAAGACCATAGCTATAAATATAAGTGAAGCAAGTAATTTATGGCCTACTTTATTTACAAATTGTTATCAGCTGGTTAAAAAATGTCAATCTTGTCAATATTATGTGGGGATGAGAAGGAATGTAGCAATGCCTCTTAGTCCTATAATTATGGATGAACCTTTTGCTCAATGGGGTCTTGACTTCATTGGAATGATAAATACAGTATATAGTATGGGTCACAAATGGATCTTAATAGCCACAAATTATTTCACCAGATGGACTGAGGCAGTGCCACTCAAGGAAGCAATAGAAAATGTGATCCTAGATTTTCTAGGGAGTATCACTACTCATTTTGGGGCTCCTCGCACCATAATTTTAGATAATGCTAAAGCATTTTTAGGTTCCAAAGTATCTAAATTTGCATTAAAGCATGAAATATCTCTAAAAACTTCTTTTAATTATTATCCTCAGGGTAATGGTTTGGTAGAATCAACTAATAAGAACTTGATTAGACTCATCAAAAGAATAGGGGCTGATCATCACAAGGAGTGGCATAAAGTGCTTAATTTAGCACTATGGGCTGATAGAATTACACCTAAACAGGTGATCAAAATGTCCCCATATGAATTGGTAAATGGAAAACCTACTGTAATTCCCCTAAGCTTGGAAATTCCTGCTCTCCAACTGATCAAATAGATTGAAATTGAAGAAAATGGCCCCATGCAAGTCATACTAGCAGAACTTCTAGAAGTTCAAGAAAAGAGGGATGTAACACATGATTCATTGATAAAGAATCAAAAAATAATTAAAGACTATTTTGATAAAATGACTTCAAATCCCCATTTCAAAATAGGCTCAATTGTTTGAAATGGGATGCAAGAGCCACCAAACTAGGTCAACACACTAAGTTTGAAGAATTATGGACTGGCCCTTATAAAATTTGGGCATGTAAATAGCAAAATTCATTTGAGCTAGAAATGATGGAAGGTGAACCTGAAGAGATTCCTATAAATGGAATCTATTTGAAACATTTAGTTAAAATTGTGTTTTTTTAGAAATTTTAGATCATGCCAGAGTTGTAGATTCTTTTTGAGCAGGATCAAATGTCCTTTGGGTCACCAATAACTATAGAGTAAAAAATACTCTATGTTTCATTCTGATTTTCAGCAGCACATGATCTAGATCGCTGTCCTCACATAGTTTGGTTCAAAATAGTGAAGTTTTGAAATAGAGCACGGGCTCTAATTTTATTTTGATTCATTTTTTCTCTAAGTGTTAAAGTCAAGCGGAAGCTACCAAGTGTCATTCTCTGAGGCACTTTTCATAATTTCAATAAGGCCATGGAACATGCCACGCATCCCTTAGCAACTCAGTGGAATGCAACAAGTGTCAGCATCTGTGTTTCATATCAGTACCCATGTTTCAAATCTCTTTTTAGCAAAAGGTTTTAACAAGCTAAGTATCAGGATTAGGTAGAAAGCACCAAGTGGTAATCATGGAAGGTCTCAATTTTGCTATTTTAAAAGTGATGGAAGATGTCATGTATCCCATTAGAAGAGATTAGAAGCCACCATGTGTCGAGATTTGAATTATCTTCATTTTGCTTCACTAATATAGCAAAGACTATGGTGGGTCTTAAGTGTTGTTTCTGAAGTAATCAAAAGCCACCAGGTGTCACTGTCTATGTAAATATGAAATGAGACCTAATTACTTATATGATATAAATAGATTAAAGTGGAGACTTCCATGTGTCACCTTTCACAAGTTTCTAAAAGGGTAGCTAAAAGAAGCAGAGACCACCACGTAACCCCAGATAAGTAAAGTGGTGATTACCATGTGTCCTTTAATGAAGTAGCAGAGATTACCACCTATCCCTATCCCCTTTTAAATTTACTCACATAATAAAGGCTATGGGTCTTATTTTTTTTAAGTTTTAAGGTTCTAAGGAAGTGGATTGTGACAGGTGTCAAAGGCAGAACACTCATAAGCAAAGACACAAAAGGAGTATAAGTTACGTGAAAAGTGTCGCGTGTCTTTGATAGGTGCTGTGAAACCTACCAAGTGTCATCTTCCAGTGTCTCCTAAAGTAATAAGAAGTTTTTCAAGGAATTGGCTAAGTGTCCTCTTTCGTGGAATAGAAGGGAGTGTCATGCGATCTATTTTTAGCCAATGAACTGCCAGAAGACAAATCATTTTAGAATCTATAAAATATCTTCTATTAGACACTTCTAGTTCTGTTAGATTTTAGTTGGGACATTAGATTGGGAACAAGCAAACAATCTAGAGTGAATACAAGGCTATAAATAAGGGTGTAGAGATACCAAAAATTGAAATCAAATACCAGAGAGAATTTTTTGAGAGAATTATTGTTAAGAGTTTAGACTTTCTAGAGTTGTGACTAGGAATATCATTTTCCTTTGTTCTATCTTCTTAAGTTAGAAGGTTTATGTAACTTTTCATGTTTATGTGCCTCTTATGTGACTAGAGAATTAATGAGAAGATTGAATCCTATGCCTTTGTTTATATTTTTTGTGTCATTGTAAAAGTAGTCTAGGCTATGTTGTCAAGATTTTTAGACTTTTTAGAGCTGTGATTAGTAATGTCATTTGCCTTTGTTTCATTTTCTTGAGTTGGAAGGTTTATATAAATGTGTGTGTTTCTATGCCTCTTATGTGACTAGAGAATTCAAATAATAAGATTGAACCATGTGCCTTTGTTGACATTTTCTGTATCACTGCAAAAGCAGTCTATGTTGTGAGCCTCTATTTCTATTGTTTCCATATTTTACATTGATCATGCACTTGTTTTCTCTTAAATGTAAATGAATTTTACATATAGTCTCACTATGCTCAGGATTAAAGTTGAATTACATTTAGGCACATCACCATAGTTATATTTCTTTCTTGCATTTGTGTTTCTATTAAAATTCATATCCCTTTTCCCAGTATATACTTGATATAAAAAAGAGACCAGCTTCTTAAAAATCTAGAGGTTGTTTCAAGTTGCAAGTCCCACATCTTGAAACTTCCCATTGTTGGTGTTAGAACAAGCACAATTTTAAATCATCAACAATGACCACTAACACTCATTTATAGGTGAAAAATGAACTATATGACTAAATTTAAATGACACTACTCCTAATCTGATCCTTTGGCATCAATATTTCAATATGGAAGTTGTAGATGAAGCTTATGGTGAGAGGTATTAGTGAAAGATCTAGAATATGACACTAATTAATTTAATCCACTCTTTACTCTCTACGAAAATACTTGAGACACACCATATGACCTGTAAGAGAGACTTTAAAATGTATTAGGTGAGGAGATGAGACAACATACCAAGGAGAACTAAATCAACACTTGATAAGATCAACTACCATTAGATACACACTAAAATATATTCATAAGAGAAGGTGAAATTTAGTTTTCTATTTATTTAATGGATTAAAAAATGATTAGGGATTTTCCATACTCAGGTGCAATGATGTATACAATGCCAAACAAGGTAGTACATATAAGAGAAATGAGAGAGGAGAGAGAGAAGGGACATTGAGAGAGATTTTATGATAAGTGGAATTCATTACAAATCATTTACAATTCCAAGTGGAATATGATATAATATTCATATAATTTTTCCTCAACATGTGTTTCCTTTATTTGATGATGGCCTTCACAAAGTGGCATAGGAGTGACACATCATACTTCTCCCTTGAACCTACCATTTCTTCTTGTTTGAGGAGTTATAAGTGAATAATTACCCTTACACATTGATTATAATTATTAACATCTAATTCAATGTCTTAGATATTCATCCAACTAATATTTTAAATTGGACACCTCATGAAATGACCTAAAATTCCTCACTTAACCTCTTTTGCTCACTTTCTCAAGTTGTTAAACTTGCCAACACCTAATGAAAGCATGAAAATTAAAAAACCTGCATGATTTATGATAATAATAGACCCAAAAATGGTTAAAACATCATTATAATTATGGCATAGACCTTCACACAAGTTTTCAACTCCAAACTCCACCTATAACTTCAAAAATTGCTTAATTTGGCTTTTTCATGCCTCAAGAAGCCCTGATTTGGATTTTAGGATCCAAAATGAGTTTTATAACTCAAAAAAATATCTCCTTAGTGTAATTGGAAAGGTATAAATTTTTCATACCTGTATGAGTTTGTTAATCTCAAAAATACCTCATCAAACTCTCAAACAAAAATTATTTCAAAAGTGCCTATTTGTTGCCTTATAGGTGACATAAAGGTGTTTCAAAGTGACTTGGGCTCATTTTGTCTCTTTAATAGGTTTATAATAGTTTATTCAAGTCTAAAAATTTTGTATACACCCTATCATATCATTTAATTCCTTTCAAAAAAATTAAAATGCTCAACTCACTTCATCCGTGAACAAACCAGTCAAGAACCTCGATTTCGTTCGAAATGCAAACCTATAATTTACCATTTTATCATTCATTAGGGGGTGTAAAGATATGAAACCACATAAAAACATTCAAGTAAATATAAATAGACCTCAATTTAAGTTTTTATTATGTTTTATTAATTAAAACTCAAGATATGCACTTTTTAGTACTGTCTTACCTTGTATTTTCTCATTTCTATATGATTATAGGTATATGTTTTGGCATTTTATTGAGTTATATGAGGTATAATTACCTATTTTTTTTTAATTTGGACATTTATTAACCCCTATAACCATTAAAATCATTTTTTGTCATGAAAAATCAATAAAACCACCTAAATGTCAGGAACCTAGAACAATAAACATGCTCTGATGCCTACCTAGTCAGGATCTTGCTCTACCAATAGAGCACATATGATTACTTTTTGTATTAGCAACTAAACATGAAATTTAACCATAATCAATAAGTAACTAGAAATATGAAACAACACAGGAATTGAGAGACAATACACAATTATATTAATAATCACTCAGAAGAATATACAATAAGGAAGATGCCACTTCTTCCTCCACCTCAAAGTTTCGCCACACCTCAAGGCCTTCTTCCCTCTCTCTCTCGGTCACAAAAATAAACTCCAATATAGAATTGATGTTCACCTCTCCAACTAGTCAGTAACATGCTGCCAGTACGTCAAGTACACAACCATACTCTAAGTAGATCTCCTGCTCTCTGCTACTACCTGCAAATCACTAGACCTTACTCACCAATGTAGATCTCCTATAGAAAGTCATGCAGACATGCTGACCAAGATCATACAAATAAAAAGAACCCAACTGATTCTCCAAACTAGTACCCACCTTGGTACTATGGCACTAAGAGGAATTCACCATTGCTCTCTTCTCTCAGAAGGAGCTTATTGCTATTTTACTCTCTAGCTACAGTTTTACAATACAGCCCATGAGTCCATATATAGATCTCATGCTTACAATAATTAGACTACCTTAATTAAAATAATTAGATACGCAACTCAAGATTAAGACTAGCCTTTGACATGCAAACAAATAGTCCAAAAATAGACTCTCCAGGATCAACATGAAAACTACCTGTTCACGCATAGGCTGCCGACGCCGGCACCTCCAAGACCGATGTCAGCCGACTGGTAACCGATGCCAGTTGGTTCTTTGCTGCTATCTGACTGACGTTGGTTGATCAGACTGATGCCAATTTCCCTACAACTAACTCTACAACTCTGCATCCTCCATAACTTCTCTTGTTTTCATCCTGGTGAAGCTTTTAGCTCCACAACCTAACAATCTCCCACTTGGAGATAAATAGCTGCACCTGTACCTATACCTATACATCATCTAAATTATTCCCTAGCTTATATCCCTCTTCAAGATCAATCCTGAAGACCAACCACCACACAACCTATGATGTTATACCTATCATTCAAGTAACCTGCCATATCCGAACCTACATATCCATGTAGTAAAGACCTTGACCCTACATAACAAGAATCCCTGCTGCTGATCCCACTGAACTACCCTCTAGTACTCCTTCCCCGAATTGGCTCCATACTTTCTGACAACTCCCACTACTTGGGAAAATTTAGGCCTACACTAGACCTCATGTGATTTCAAACCCTGTTTCAAGCTAAGCTTGAACTGTCCAGCCCTTGGTGTGCTTTCTAATTCTGCATCCTGCATCATGAACCCCGCCAACACCGTCTTCACATCAGCTCCCACTGGAGATAAAATCTCCATGACTCTTATGCCAAAGAATTTTGCTGCTCCAAATTCTTCATGACACACCTCTGAACTAACCTTACCTTTAGCTCAGCAAAACCCTGTATGTACAAACCTGCTAGCAAATCACCCACATACAATAACAGAATAATGCTACAATCATTATCCACCTGGTAAGATAAACACAATAGTTACACTGATGTTGACTAAATCCATGCTTAGTCATCTACTTGTCAAACCTATACCACTATCCTATAGCTTCCTTAAGACCATATACCTTGGCCTTCTGTCTCACGTATCCATCCACTCTCTTCTTTAACTTGGGAATCCATTCCATCTCTCAGTGCTTTCTTCTAGCTGACAACTCTACCAATGAACACCTATTTGGTTCTTCTCCAAGGACTCACACTCCTCATCCATGCCAAGCTCCCACTGTATCTAGATTCTACCTGCATTGCCTCTTCACATATTCTTGGTTCTTGACCATCAATAAGCAATATAAAGAAGGTGAACAACGAATATGAGGTTCACTTACCCTTTCTAACCTTGACATGAGCATTTGAGACCTATTGACAGCATGTTGTCTGCCTAATATTCATTCCAGTGGCCAATCTCGGCCATCTCACAGTCTGCTCCCGACCGATGTCAGTTCCTTGCACTGACCCTGACTACCAATGTCGTCTCCCTGGCCGATGCCAGTGTCACATCTATCGATGTCGATTCCTTCATGGCTGATGTTGGTCTTCCTGTTGTCAATGTCGGTTACTGTCTGACTGATGCTGGTACTTGTGTTCATCTGTGAGTGATAACTTTTTACCCACGAGCTCTCCATGGATCAAAATCTTGATCAAATCAGCCTTGCTCTGCTCAGAATAATTTAGTTCCCTCACCTGATCTCTATCCGTCATCTCCTCCATGAACACCAAGGCTTTCCAGTTCTTTAGCTTGTTAAAGACATCTAACTTCTACTTTAAAACTTGCATTCTCCTTCTACATATGTGACTAAGCCTATGAAGCCACATCTCTACAACAGAAGGTGAATCAACAATATAAGTAGATAGATAAAGGATACCTACTTTCTTACCACCATCTAATTCAAGTGTATCCACTGTGAGAGTTACATTGCATCTCTCATCACCCAAATTTCTTGAAGAAATTAGACTCATCTCCAAGACTGGTACCTGCATGACTTCCTTCAACCACTGTGTGTCATCCGTCTGTAATTTCAGCTTCACTTCCCCTTCGTCAATCCTCTGACAAGGCTCTCCAGCTCCTAAATAAAACTCTCCAAAGTCTCGAAAGACATACCCATGAAAAGATGCTCTATTTCTAACTACATGGAAAGAGGCAAAAGAATCTATGAACCAAGATTCCACTTTATCCAGAACATCTTGTGCAACATCCCCTGCAACATCTGCTCCTCCCTACTGATCTGCTACCAACCAAAAATCTTTATTTACCTACTCTTTCTTTCCATCAATTAGACCATTTGTGTTATTTAGTTTCTCCATTCATAGCTTACTTTCTTCTACCATTGCTATACTCCCATTCAATCTGAAACCCCTTTGAGTGACCTGTAATCAAAAACACTACCAGATCTAAACCACCTGTTAGTCAACCCAACCAAAAGCTCTGATACCACTTGTCAGGAACCTAGAACAATAAACATGCTCCGATGCCTACTTAGTCAGGATCTTGCTCTACCAATAGAGCACATATGATTACTTCTTGTATTAGCAACTAAACATAGAATTTAACTAGAATCAATAAGTAACTAGAAATATGAAACAACACAGGATTTGAGAGACAATACACAATTGTATTAAATACTCAAAAGAAAATACAATAAGGAAGATGCCACTTCTTCTTCCACCTCAAAGGTTCACCATGCCTCAAGACCTTCTTCCCTCTCTCTCTTGGTCACAACAATCAACTCCAATACATAATTGATGTTCACCTCTCCAACTAGTCAGTAACACGCTGCCAGTACATCAAGTACACAACCATACTCCAAGTAGATCTCCTGCTCTCTGTTGTTACCTACAAATCACTAGACCTTACTCACCAATGTAGATCTCCTATAGAAATTCATGCACACATGCTGACCAAGATCATACACATATGAAGAACCCAGCTGATTCTCCAAACTAGTACCCACCTTAGTACTGTGGCACTAAGAGGAATTCACCATTGCTCTCTTCTCTCAGAAGGAGCTTATTGCTCTTTTACTCTCTAGCTAAAATTTTACAATACAACCCATGAGTCCATATATAGATCTCATGCTTACAATAATTAGACTACCTTAATTACAATAATTAGATATGCAACTCAAGACTAAGACTAGCCTTTGACATGCAAACAAACAGTCCAAAAATAGACTCTCTAGGATCAACATGCAAACTGCCTATTCACGCACAGGCTGCCAACGCCGGCACCTCCAAGACCGATGTCGGCCAACTGGTAATCGATGCCAGTTGGTTCTTCGCTGCTATCTGACCAACGTCAGTTGATCAGACTGATGTCAGTTTCCCTACAACTGACTCTGCAACTCTGCATCCTCTGTAACTTCTCCTGTTTGCATCCTGGTGAAGCTTTTAGCTGCACAACCTAACACTAAAACACCCTTTTAGACCTACAACAACCCAAAAATTGAGAATAATGACACCCTAGGAAAAGAGAAATGAGCATACTTTGAGTTTTATGAGGTATAAATACATAATTATTTTTTAATTATGACCTGAATATACCTATATATATCATAAAATAATTTTTTCCCTTCAGTCAATCACTTAAAGCTCCTAAAAACACCTTTTATGATTGTCCCCCTTTGTATTTTCTCCACTTTAAAGACCCAATCTCTGACATGGCACTTGATCATGCTTGGATATTTATTTAAAATGACATGAGATGAATCATTAGACACTTAAATAACTCTTACCACCTTAAATTTCCATCAACAAGCTCAAAAATGCACTCAAACAAGAAAAAACTATGAGATTGGGGTTTTAGAGGGGTTTAAGGAGTTATAAACACTCTTAGTGATTGTTTATAAAGGAGAGGACTTAAATATATGGATCAATGAAAAAAATTCTAAGTAAATGAGGGTTACTTCATTACCCTAATATCTCTATTCATATATGTCTCTCTCCTCCATGATCCAATACAAAACCTACTAGCCTTCATAGCTTATTAAGTGACCTGATGGAGAAAGTGATTGGGTTTCTTTCTTGTTTAGACCTGTAGCTTCTTTGTGAGAATGGTTTGTAGCTTGGGGAATATGGATTAGGTTTTATATAATATCTATCACTATTATTTTAATTTTTTTAGCTAAATATATCTGAAGCAACATAAAATCCTGCATGATCTTCTCATAATCTATCTTCTCTTGCCATGAAACTTCTTTATTTTTCCCAATATTCTATTGTAGCTATGCGCCAAGCATAAAATGGAATTATATCTAACCTGGTTGATGATATTTTAATGTAAAAATTTGGTTTTTCCTCCTTTTCTTTCCATTATAAAACATTTTTCTATAATTTAGAGTTGGATCAAAGAACAAAAATCTTTTCAAAAGTGAATAAACATTAGAAAAGGAGTATTACACACCTTGACAAGGTGTATAGGCAAGGAGAGATAGATATAATTTTCTCTTAAAAAAGTGTCACATGACATAAAAAAAAACCCTTTTAACTTTGTTCATGCATTTAGACCTTCACACTTAATTCCACTCAAGGTGGCTACATTACAACACTTCAACAAGAAATATAATAAGATAATTGAAACCTTAAAATTTCCAAAATTACCTATAGACCACATTTAACCTATGGTGGAAATTTTTTCCAACCATAACCCAAGGTAAGTGTCTTTATCCCTAAACTCTTTTTGTTATTTAATTTGGTGTGTCTATATATATATATATATATATATATATATATATATATATATATATATATATATATATATATATATATATATATATATATATATATTCTAGAGTAGTATTTTATTGTCTTCCTTACTTATCATATCTTATGCTTGTTAGCATATGTTATCTTTGCATGATTTTATAACCTTAGTTAGATACCTCTTGGTTATTTCCTAATGGAATTTATATCTTTTTAGTTTACCTCTTTTACATTTAAAATCTAGGTGAATTTTCATTCTTCTACTACTTGCATACGAATCCTAATAGTATCCTTGATACCATTTTTACAAATAACTCTTTATTATAGACTAATTCCTTGCTAAGAAAATGTACATGATTATTCAAGGATATTTATAGCGGGTGATTTGATTTGATTACTATTAACTAAGTTTTAAGTTATATGCTATTATGGGACAATTGAATATTTATTTGATTACATGATTGCATTACTATGAGTTAGTTTTAGTGTATATTCATTACATTATGATCATGTTGATTTGTTATTTTAATAGTATTTTATTATATACATGTCATGATGTATGGACTACATTCTTATAATGAGTTGGAATTAGGAGAGATTCATTCCTCAGATCATGATGGAGAGAAAAAAAAATTTCAGATAGGGTGATGTAGATGGATGTGTTGGGGGACAATAAAGGAATGACTAGAACCCATGGACACACCATGTTAATCAATACACATTAAATGCATAGTTTGAATGGTTAGATTTATTATGTTCCTTATATTATATATATTTAGATAATTTCATATGTGAGTGTTAGTTTAGATTTATGCTTAGGTGAATTAATCTAGTGTGATTTCATTATAAATGTTACTTTGCATTTATGATGTGTCATTATATTCATTATTGTTAATGTTTTTGAAAATGTAAATTTTCATGAATTATGTTGTTACTAGAATATGTAGGATAACCATATTGTATTATTAATATTATCTGGTTATCTTTATGATATTAGGAATATCATTATGTGACTTAACAAATGAAAAAAGGATATAGATAACCTAGATAGCATAGTGATAACAACGAATACATTGTTATAATTCAAATTTAAATAATAATGTGTTATTTACCATTTTAATTTATATGGATAATATTAACTTTATATTGGTTAAGTCATTATGAATATTTATTTATATTAAGATATATTATTAATAAGTTTTTTGAAAAATATAAATAAATCAATTGTTTAATAATTAGTAAATAAAAGTCTTTCCAAGAAGGGGGAGAAGCTTCATAAAGCAAATAAATCAAAGATGTTGTAGCTTTGGGTGAATTAGGAAAAATAAAATAAATAAATAAAAAACACAAGAAGAGAAGAAGCATTAAAATATAATAAAATAAAATAATGGCTTTTAGAAAACACCAGATCCATGCATTAGACAAAGGAATGATACAAATAATAAGAATAGATAATAAAGAAGGAGAAGAGAGCATGAATTGAGGAGAGAGTGTAGAGTGGAGAAGGAGGAACTTAGCAAAAGAAAAAGAGATAGAAGTAGAGCAATAGGAAAGAAAGGTATAATTCATTTGGTTTTATTTGAATGACATCAAGGAGGTTGGTGATGTTATTAAAGTTTTGTGTGAATTTATGTGTGTGGTAATCTATATACTGCATATTCATAATAGTGATATATGAACTTTAGAGAACTATAGTGATATAATCCATCCATATAATTGACTATAATGATAATAGTTTATAATAAAGTGAATATATCAAATTATGATCAAATAAAGTTACTAACTTATTTATCACATAATGAATTATAACTATATAGTGAACTATAAAAATATATAGATGTATGGTTTTATGAACTTAGCCCATCACATGATGAACTCCTAGTTATATATAATGAATTATTGTGAATTGTATAGATTTAACAATCTGATTTAAATGTATAACAATCCATTGTGATGTATATCTATATATAAAGAATCATAAAACCAGTAATTTATATCCTTATAAATTCTTATATACCTTTATATCTTTGTATTTGTATCTATTTAGATATATAATGATTTGAGTTTAACATAATTATTATATTTAAATATATATAAAGATGATTTGAGAATAAATTATAGTTAACTAAATAAAAATAAAATACCATCAGACATTACACCTAAATGAAGGGCCTAGATGCATCCATTCTATTGTTCATATCTTAACTAGTGATGATGTTTATTATACATTCAAATTTTGGTAAATGATCATGGATCTTAACAATATGTCTCTAATAGGAGTGCATTTAACAATACAAATGCAATCACCAATTTTTCACTATGCTAGCAGAGGAATGCTTCTCTTTTCTACTCCACCACATCACTCAATACATATCTTGAATCTTAAAATATAAACTCTCCATATTTGCATAAATCCCTTTATCTCTTGAACATGATCCCATTTCTACATAGATGTCAGACTAAATAATATGAAGTATATTATTTTAGGATCTAGAATGTGAGTTTGGATTATGTAAAAAATAGTGATCTATATAAATTTGCATATAATGATATATATAGGGGTGACCTATGTAGTGGCAAATGATTGTATTTTCAGTTTAATAGTGAACTATAACCTAATAGAAAATTATATGTAATTCATAGTGAATTGTATAGGGTGTATAACAAATTGATCCTTTATATTCAATGAACTATATAGGAAGATGATCTAAGGTGGATGTGCAGTGATTTATATGTAGTATTATGCATGTAAACCTATAAAAATAGTGAACTATGTAATAAAGTATTCTGAGTGTGTGTGTGTGTGTGTGTGTGTGTGTGTGTGTGTGTGTGTGTGTGTGTGTGTGTGTGTGTGTGTGTGTGTGTGTGTGTGTGTGTGTGTGTGTGTGTGTGTGTATATCCTTTATATAAGTAATACATAATTCTAATATGGTATAACAGATATAATACTTTTGTGTATCTGATATATTAAATTTGTATATTGTATGATATAGTAGATATAAATTGGTCACTATGTTACATGAATGGATATAGACTTAAGCATTATATTAAATCATTTAAGAGTCTATGTTACTGGGGATGTTTTGTATGTTAACCATTATTTAAGAATGTATGCTCTTGATCTAACATTTACTATATAAATGATATCATAAGTTTAAATATCAAGTGGTGAATTAGATCACTTAGTGAAAATATTTCTAGGATGTTTTTCTATGAATTTATGAGGACAATTTATAATAACATAAGAAGACATGATTTAATCTACTTACTTAGATTCCTAGGATCTAACATGAGTAATTACATGAACTAATATTTCTTATAAATTGATTATGGTGGTTCTTTATCAGGATATAATTTTTCATTTTACATACATGGGCCTTTATGGAGGATTTCAATGTGAAAAATAGATTGAATATAGCATATAAAGGTATTCATGTGATTATGGGTGATACACTGTTGTTAGTAGAAATTAGGGTATAATTCCCTAAATCATTCATCTCATTATGTTTTATAAAATATGTAAAAACCATAACATTTTAATATATAAATAGTTAATTTTTTTCTCCAAATTGTGGAGTAAAAGTATACGAACTAGTCTCTTTTATTTTGAAAAACTATGAGAAGATGAACATAGGAGAGAATAATGTTAATTAGTTATTTGAATAGCGAAAATATATACAATTAGTGTATGTGTTGAAATTCAAAATTACAAGATAATATTATCACTTGGATTTTCACTATTTGAGGAGATGTCTAAGCTCTACTCATCCAAGTGGCATAATTTAAACACCTCTAGGCTTGTAGGGGAAGGGAGAGAGATAAATAAAATCAAACTATTCTAAGGGAGGTGATACAAAAAATAAGATGATGACTTCCAACCACTATCAAGTTACACATGAGAACAAAGGACTAACTAAACATACACTCCTTCAATCTGCATCTTCTCACATCAATATTACATTATGATGTTATGGATGAATGTGTAAATCTAGGAGGACTATAAAATAGGCCTTAAATGGAACTAATGCATATAATAACTCACTTAGTCCTTGAAATTTACTAGAACACTTCACATGCCCTATAAGAGTAAGCTTTCCAACTATAAATAGGATGCAAGAATGAGACAACATGCTAAGGAATCCATAGTCTTCACTAAGAAAGATCCAAAATTAAAGTAAAAAACACTAAAAATATTCATAAAGAGGTAAAAAAAATAGTATTCTTATTGATAAAATGGCATGCAAATGAGTAGGGATTCACCATACTTAGGTGGAGCATAAGTTACAATGGCCAAAATGGCTAGTTTTTATAGAATTTGAGAGAAAGAGGGGAAGAGAGAAATCCAAGGGTTAAAAAGAGACATGTAAATCTAAGAAAATAATTTAATTATGCATGAAAAAAGGATATGGGATGATCCATACAATGTTAGGAATCCCAAGTGTCCATCCTATTCATCAAACTCTTGCAGAGTGGCATAAAACTCCTTATTCTAGCTCAAAAAAATTGCCTTCATAATTATCCATATTCAAACATCCAAAATCTGATTATGGATAGGTATGATGAATTGAATTAATGGTAATGGTTACATACATGCCTTTTCATTCATTTTTTATAGGCTTGTTCATTTTAAATCCTTTATAAAGGAGCTATCACTACCTACACTCTAAAAACACTCCTCTTTCATACACCCTACACACTACCTATCACTACCTATGCTAGTTTTGATTGGCTAAGATGAGAGCTCATGTTGAGTCACTTATTAGTTTTTATATTTCATTAAATGAAATTTTTTAGTTATCACAAGTCCTAATCCTTCTCCCAAATTTTATTTCATCTTTATAATCCACCTAGAACCTATATAATGCAGAAAACTATCAAGAAAATATTATTTTGCACCTTGTTCATACAAGTGTGTACAACTCAAAAGTATGGAACAGATCCTGAGTGAGTCCTTTACAATTTACAATCAGTTTAATTATCAAACTATGTCATCTGGATATCTCTCCAAGCTTGTTTTCTCCATCGGGTCTCTAGCAAGGGTTTAGGAGGGTTTTAGCCTATTTTCACTCTTATGGTTTGTTCACAAAAAATTAACATTATAAACTCAAAATAATTCCACAAAAAAAAAATTAAGACCTATACTAACTCCTCCAAACTCCTTTTTCATCCATGCATAGTATCATGAAATATGTGAGTGTTCAAAATTAGCCTATCAGGCTCTTTTCCCCATTTCAATAGGCCTAACATTGGTCCCAAGCCAAAAATTGACTCTCCTTGTAGTTTTTATAAAATTTTGAATATTTAACATACTTTAATTAACCTATAACCATTCTCTAATAATATAGGAATAATATCTCATGTTAGAAGTGCAATTGACATCTCATTTGGGCACTAGGTTTGAACCGTGCTTTACAGGTTTGAGTGCAATATTTTCCATCCAAACCATTATATTGTAACTATATTAATTACATAATGTTTAATAAATTTTAAATAAACATAAAACCATTATTTATCAATTTAGAATTCCCATATAAGGTTGTAAGTGGAAATGCCTTCTCATTTGGATTTCTAGGTCTAGCCATGCCTAGCATGTTTGCCTACAAATTTGAGGGTTTGGTATACCATACTAACATTCACTCCTTTCTTGGTTTTCCATGTTTACCTAGATGTGCTATAACCTAATACATATAATTTTAAGTTTAAAACAACTCCTAATACCATCCATTTACTACTCTTCTCCAAAACTACCAGTTTATGTTCATAAGGGAGTGCCCTCTATCTGAGATAAAATAGAGGGCACTCCCCTAATTCCTTAGACAATGGTGGGTAATTTATATGGTTATAAAATTAATAAATTCTCTCTAAATAATTTTTCAAATCTCTAATATGTCATTTAATCCTCCACAATGCCTCAATTTCCAAGACAGACTTCCTTTTATGATAGATTGTGTAGGATTCTTCATGTGGACTATATTTTGCATGGTTATAACCCTTTCCACTATTATAAATTAACTATGAGAGATCCATAAGAATATTAAAGTAATGATGAATTTTTTTTTATCTTTAAAAACACTTCAACTTTCCTAAACCCTCTCCTAAAACTTGACCAGTCAATACTGAGTGTGTCGTTTGACTATGTTTTTGCCTTTGATGAAACAATTATAGGTGGTTGTATGTAGTTTGAAGCCTAGGTATGGTCCTTGAAGGATTTATTGATATTTAAATAAACAAACCCCATAATTTAAATTCTAATTAAATTTAAATGTATACCTTTATATGATTTCAACTACTTGTTCAAGCTCACTCTCCCACTCAGTCACAACTGACAATGTTTTTTGCTTTAGAGGACCCTTGTAGATGATCTTGCATAGTTTTAGGCCTTTAGGACATTTCACAAGCCCCTTAAATGTTACCATGTTTAAATATTATTAACTTGATCTTATTAATTACATATTTAGGTTAATTTCATATCAAGGATCCTAATTTTCTCACTCTCTACCCCTCATAGTCAATTACAGTTGACTATGTGGGGCTTGTAGGTGCCTTTTATCTAATCTAGGCCTTGAAAAAAATGAATAAAAATTTCCTTGAAGATATATACACCATTTATACTATATAAATTCACTATATCCTTTCACACACACTTTAAACTCTTAAACAATAACCCTTGCATGTAAGTGCATGTTTGTAAAGAACAAGGAACTTTTTAGGTGCCAATGGAAGACCCAACACAGTATAACATTGCCTTTTGATGATCCCTAGGTCAAATTTATCTTTTAAACCATTTGGAAACACTCATATAAATTAAAATGTCTATTTTTAATTTGGGTGGGGAAAGTTCCATTTTGGACTCAAGCCTGTAGATAATATTGAAGGAAATTAGTGTTTTGTAAGCAAATTTGAGGCCCCAAATGACTATCTTCCACTAAACCTCTATCCTTAAAACTTTGAAAGAATATTGTCTTACGATAAGGATATAAAATCAAGCCATTAGGATTACTTAAAATTTATTATGACCTTGTTATATGATCTTATCAAAATACACATAGACCTCTATTTTGCTTTTTTGGGGATTTGATCTCAGAATTGGTCTTTTGATCTTTTGAAGGCAGTTTACACCTTTATTTTCCAACATATCTTCTCAAATATGTCTACCATAATCTATATAGTACATCAATACATCAAGGAAATGTTTATCCACATGTTTTAACTTCTCTATATGGCTCTTTCTCTCTGTTAAGGCCACCTGTGGATACACATTTCCTATCTGTAGGTAGTGAATGCAAACTTAGACAGTCAGCAAGTTATGTGATTTTGTGATCAATTTTGGCCTTTTCTAAGTTTTAAAATTCACTTGTAATACTTAATGTTTGTATTAAATATTAAATATCCTCTTCCATCATGATGTTATCAAAGAGAGACCCCTATAGGTGGACTTAGGATGTATGCAAATAATGAACCTGAAATGATTCATGAACCAAAGGGACTAGCTTCATGGTTAATTGATATTTTCAAAAAAAATCAACATGAAACATCATGATACTTCCAAATCACATCCATGTACATTCTAAATATGTTCCACACGTGCTCTAGCATGGATATAAGTGAAATTGAGCAAAGAATTGGTTGTGAGCTTAGCAAGATTGAAAAATTAATCCAAACATGGTGTTATGAGACCAAACATGAGGGGAGTATGATAAATATGGAATTAATATATGGAAAACATCACATCACATTCTTATGAAGCTTCCTTTGAGAACTAAACACTCTACAAATAAAGATATTTGATTGAAACCTCACATGGTGACACCTTCCTACAAAGTGAGTTATTTGGACTATAAAATCAATTTAAAACATGAAATAAACCATAGATATCATTATATAATGAGGAAAAAATAATGTATAATCATCCTTAGTAATTGATTTGTACTATATTTCCCAAAATAGAGAAAAAAATATAAGGTACATGAAACAACAAGCAGAAAAGTAAGTCAACTTTATGAGGATGGTTCACAAATCAAAGGCCACCATTATTCAAAATATTTATATTTAAATTAATTTATATAAGTTTCATTTCACCTCCCCAAGGCATTTTATCTAAAACCTCCTCTATTGGTCATACCAAGTACAAACCTAAAGACTGGTTCTATGTGTTAAGAAGAGTGAAAAAGGAGTATAATAGTTTTGGGCTCAAAATGGAACCTATATAGAACTTAAAATGTGTATTTGAGCTTGGAGAAGCTGGAAATACATACCATGATATTCTCCCATGTGGCACACTTCCCCATGGGTTTTACAAGTGCCAAACTCACCTTTTTCCATAAGAAAACTACCCTTTCCTCTAAAGAACCTACCACTTTTTAGTTTTGACAATTTATTAAGACCTCTTAGGACACATGTCACATGAAATCACCTTTTTTAATTTTCACACTTCCCAATAAAATTTTACAAGTCATTAAATGCCTCTTTTTTACCTCAAAATGATTAAAATGACCAAGGACCAAGGCTAGTATAACATTAAATGACATTAATTAACCTATAAAACACCTTTTGATATATGTATTAGACACCTAAAACACATAAAAGTTAATTTTTCCCCATAGGGGGCCCAATTTGACCTAAAATTCAAATTTGGTCAATAAATTGGTGACTCATAGGGGTAGTATGCCTACTATGCTAACTAGACAAATAGCCTTATCAGTCCATTGGGCTTAAGGATTCATATGAAGTCTAAGTCAAACAAAAGGAATTTTACCATAGGATTTGATCAAGACAATACCACTTGATTACCTCAACCACATAAAGCAAGGACACACAGAAAATAAGACAACAAACTTACAAGACATACACATGTGCTCAAGGCACTTATGTGAATAAAAAACAAACTATTATGCACAAATAGAAACTAATCATACCTCCTTTATAGGATCAAAATTAAAAATTCTTAAATCATTTTCGTGGTGAGATGAAACATAATACCAAGCATGTTTCTCCTTGGAATGAATGCTTTGTGGATCAGACCTATTCCTTGGTACTTCACTTGATCTATTCTCAAGTATATCATCCTTAGATAGGTATCTAATGTAGATATATTCCTCTTTAAATTTTTCACATACCTCATACTCCTACCTTCTCTTCATCTCAGATTAAATTCTATCTCTTTAGTATGCATGGCTTCAAGAGTAATTTCAAGTTCTTTGGAAGATTGAGGCCAATAGAAGCTTGTTCCATCCTTCAAGAGCTGATGCTTTTCTCCCAACTAATTGAGAGGATGATATCCCATCTTGATGACTTCAAAAATGACATCATAAAATTTATATTCTTTTTGAAAGGATAGTTTTGAAAGGTTGTTTTTCCTTTGCATACTCACTTGAGTGCCAAGGCTACCTTTTCCATCTTTGACTAGATCATAACCTCCTTGAAGAAGAGCATCACCTACTCAAATTATAGAAAACAAATCATCCCAAGGTTGATTATAAACTTGTTCTTGATCATCTATGACATTTTTGATAATTTCATCTTGCTCAATATCACTTGTAATCAGCTCTAAAGAATTTGTAGACCCCTTAAGAAACTCAAAATAATTACAAATGTTTTCAAACTTTTGCCACAAGTCTTCATCCTATTTTTGATTAGCATCATTAAGGGGGAAAAAAAGACAATCTCCTTCATCCTATTCCTTATAATCCAAAAGGACTTCATCCAATATTTCCTCTTCAACACAAGAAAAGCATTATTCACTATCAACCAAACAAGAAGACTCAACATAAGGGGTCACCTCTTATTCAACACTTAAGACCTCTTGAAGGATCTCAAATTGTTTCTCAGCTTTCATAATCTAATATTTATTCTCAATGGATGAAATATCTTACATCTCCTTCTCCTTTTTGGTGATGCTAAGACTAGGCATATTGAAATCTAATGACCTAGGCCAATGAGGCCACCAAGGAGTTACACTTTCTTCAAGCAAGAGTTATGAATTTTCTCCAACTAATTTATCTTATTTAGGTTCCCATACCATAGTTCCATCAAGGCAAAGTTTTATGTGATGAGAACAATAGTAACTAGTTTGTAGAGGTTGAACATAGAGATAAAAATTAGGTTGAGAATGCATTGTAGGGGATTCTTTTGGGGTCTCTTGAGGAAGGGGAGGCAGACCTTGGGCTAACATAGTTTGGTTATATTCCTTCCACTTTAAAATCACTTAATTCACATTTGATTTAGCTTGAACACTTTCTTGAGGAGGGGTATATGGGGTGTGTTTAGGGATATGATCTTATTTTGGGTCTAAACCTTCCATCACACCTTGACTCTAACTCTTTAATTTGCTTGGCTAGGTTCTCTTGGAAAAGTTTCTATTGAAGTTTATAGGCATCATCATGAACATAATAAGTATAAGAGGGCTCATATATAGGATATGAGGTTTCTTGAGGAAGGGTGGGAGAGGTTTGTATAGGATCAATCTCCTTCTCAACTTCACACTCTTTATTTTGGATTTTCTCCTTTTTCTTTCCCCATGACTCCACTATATTATTCCAGCTTAGGATATTAGGATTGTAAGTATTTTTTTTAGGTGGTGATGTAATTTTAGGAGTGGATAAAGTGTTTAAGGAACTTTGAATCTCCTTAGGCTTAGATTCTCCACCTTGTCTCCAACTTGGAATCTCATATCTAGAAGTTACTCCTTAAGATGAGGATGAAATTTGAGAGGGAAATGAGGGATTGAAATCCACTTCCTTTGATCCTAACATATACTGATACATATACATATTATCTAACTTAATCTACCTATCAATATTAGCTTCAAACACAAGGTTTCTCCTTTCAACTATCTCTTCTAACTGATTGGGAAAAGGGTGACTTTGACAAGCTTGATTGGGCTCATGAGTAGGGATCAAATATGGCTGATAGGAAAATTGGGGAAGTGGATATGAAGGTTGATAGGTTTGTTTATGTTACATTTCATAAACTCTTAGTCTACCCTCTAAGGAAGAAACTAGTCCATTCACATCAATCATCTTACTTATGAGCCTTTGCAAATTAGCTCTCTCAATAGGTACACACTCTCTTTTGACCAACTCTAATGCATCTCTCACATTATGAATAATATGACTAGGAACCTCTTAACCATATCCCCTTTATGTGACAATATCTAACACATACCTCTCATATCTGAAAAGAGTTTGTTTTAAGGTGGAAATAGATTGACTTTAAAAATGGCTATGTTAACTAAGAACAAGATATGGAGAAAGTTAATTGTGGGATTGATACACTTCATGAATGGTCTAATACACTTCATGATAGGGCTTATTAAAGACTTGATCTTATTGATATGGAATGGCACAAGCTTGAAACATCTCACTAACCTAGCCATGAAACCTCATTTAAAGTAAGAACAAAAAGAAATATATTACCAATAATATTCAAAGGGAAACATGGGCTACTTGAATAGCTGATGTATCATTGAAGTCACCATTGATGCTTAGATAGATGCCTCTAAATATTTATTGTTAAAAGATAACACCAAAAATCTTTCAACCTCTTAGACTAAGAGTCCCATTGGGCATGCCAAAAACTATTGTCACTTGGATTTGTACTCTTTTAAGATATGTCTAATCTCTCCTCATCTAAGTGGCACAATTGAAACACCTCTAGGCTTATGGGTAGCCTAAGTAATGAGGTAAATATATAGGTAAAGCTATCTCCCTTGATGCACCACTTTGGATTAAAACTATACCAAAGATTTAGGGGGGGGAGGAATGGAGAGAGAAAAATAAAATAAAACTATTTTAAGGAAGGTGATACACCAAATAATATGATGACTTCCAACCAGCAACATGTTACACATGAAAACAAAGGACTAACCAAACATACACTCCTTCAATTTACATATTCTCAGATCAATGTTACATTATGAGGTTATGGATGAATGTGAAAAGATAAGAAGACTATAAAAGAGGCCATGAATGGAATTAATTAAGAGACTAACTCACTCAATCCTTGACATTTCCTAGAACACTTCACATGCCCTATAAGAAGAAGCTTTCCAACTACAAATAAGATGCAAGAATGAGACAACATGCTAAGGAATCTATAATATTCACTAAGAAGATCAAAAATTCAAGTAAAATGGACTAATAAAAATCATGAATATGTAAAAACTTATTATATTTATTCATAAAATGGTATGCAAATAAGTTGGGCTTCACCATACTCAAGTGGAGAATAGGTTACAATGGCCAAAATGGCTAGTTGTTATAGAACTTGAGAGAGAGAGAGAGAGAGAGAGAGAGAGAGAGAGAGAGAGAGAGAGAGAGAGAGAGAGAGAGAGAGAGAGAGAGAGAGAGAGAGAGAGAGAGAGACAGAGAGACAGAGAGAGAGAGAGAGAGAGAGAGAGAGGAGAAGAGAGAAGTATAAGTGTCACAAGGACACTTGTAAATCTTAGAAAAATAATTAATTTTTCATGATAATAGGATATGGTATGAACCATGCAAGGTTAGGAAGCCTAAGTGTCCATCCAAGTCATCAAACTCTTATAAAGTGGCAAAAAACTCCTTATTGTAGCTCAAAAAACTACCTTCATAATTAACCATATTTAAACATCCTAAATATGATTAGGGATAGGTATGATGAATAAAATTAAATTTAAGGGTTTTATGCATGTCTCTCTATGGATTTTTTGTAGGCATGGTCATCTAAAATCCTTTAAAAAGGAGCTAGCACTACCTGCACTCTAAAAAATCTCCTCTTTCATGCACCCTACACACTTATCCTCAAATTTGGCTTTATTTTCCAATTAAAATCCATATGAGGGAGTGTATGATAATTTTAAAGACCCTACATAGCCTTAGAAGTATTAGGGACACATTAAAATTATCCCACTTAAAGTTCTCCACCCTTCTCATTAGTTTGTCCACTATGCTAGTTTTGACTGGCTGAGATGAGAGCTCCTATTGAGGAAATTATGATTTTTTATAAGGAATGAAATGAACATGGGGAATTATAAAATTCTTAATCCTTCTTCCAAAAAAATTTTCATCTTCAAAATCCTCCCAAAACTTGCACAATGCATAAAACTATTAATAAAAGCCTATTTTGTACCCTATTTATACAAGTTTGTATAGAAAAAAAGTATGGGATGGATCTTGAGTGAGTAATTTACAATTTAAAATGAATTTCATGGTAAAAATAGGTCATATAGATAGCTATCCAAGCTTGTTTTCTCCATTGGGTCTCTAACAAGGGTTTATTAGGGTTTTAGCTTGTTTTCACTCTTAAGGTTTGTTCATAAAAACATAACATTGGAAACTCAAAATAATTAATTTCTTTTTTAAGACATATTATAACTCCTCCAAACTCATTTTGTATCCTTGTAAAGTCTCATGAAATATGTAAGTGTTCAAAATTAGCCTATTAAGCTCTTTCCCCCATTTCAACAGGCCTAACATTGGTTCCAAGCCAAAAATTGACTCTCCTTGTAGTTTTTATGAAATTTGGAAGATTTAAAATAAATTAATGACCCTATAACCAATTTTTAATATGGTAAGAATCATATCTCATGTTAGAAGTGAAACTAACCTCTCATTTGGGCACTAGGTTTGAACCTTGATTAATAGGTTTGAGTGTAATATTTATCATCAAAACCATTATATTATACCTCTCTTCATTCCATAAGATTTAAAACCTATAAAATAACCATAAAAACATAATTTATCAAGTTATAATTCCCATATAAGGTTGTAAGTGTATATGCCTTCTCATATGGATTTCCAGGCCTAGTCATGCCTAGTATATCTGCCTACAAATTTGAGGGTTTTGGATACCCTCCTAAGATTCAATAATTATTTATTGGTTTTAAATGTTTTATTTGATGTGGTAAAAACCAATACATCTACTTTAAAGGTTAAAAAAACTCCTAATACCATCCATTTACTACCCTTCTCCAAAACTACAAGTTTATGTTCATAAGGGAGTGCCCTCTATCTAAGACAAAAATAGATGGCACTCCCCTACTTCCTCATACAATGGTGGATAATTTATATGGTTTTAAAAGTAATAAATGTTATATACACAAATTTTAAACTCTCTAATAGGTCATTTGACCCTCCAAAGGCCTCAAGTTCTAAGACAAACTTCCTTTTATGACAGACTGTGCAAGATTCTTCACATGGACTATATTTTACATGGTTAAAACCATTTTCCCTATTATAAATTCACTATGAGAGATCCAAAAGACTATTAAAGTCATGATCAATGTGTTTTTATATTTAAATACACTTAAACTTTCCTAAACCCTCTCCTCACACTAGACCAGTCAAGACTGAGTGTGTCTTTTGACTGTGATTTTGCCTTTAAGTGAATAGTTATAGGTGGTTGTGCATGGTTTCAAGCCTAGATATGATGCTTGAAAGTTTTAATGAGATGTTAATGAACACACCCCATAATTTCAATTCCAATTCAAGTTACATTCATACTATTATATGATTTCAACTACTTTCTTAGGCTCACTCTCCCACTTAGTCACAGTTGACTATGTTTTTTGCTTTAGAGGGCCCCTATAGATGATCTTGCATAGTTTTAAGCCTTTATGATATTGAAAAAGGCCCTTAAATGTTCCCATGGTCATATATCAGTAACATAAACTTATTCATTACATATTTAGGTTAATTTAATATCAAGCATCCTAATTTTCTCATTCTCTGCCCTTCATAATCAACTACAGTTGACTATGTGGGGCCTATAGGTGCCTTTTATCTAATCTAAGCCTTGAATAGAATGAATATAACTATAATTTAATATTTATACATAATTTATACTCTATTAATTCATTACATACTTTCACATACACTTAAAACTCACAAACTGTATGCATTTTAGACTATGTTTCCTTCTTCAACAATAACCTTTACCTATAAGTGCATGTTTGTGAAGAACAAGAAACCTATAGGTGCCAATAGAAGACCCACCATAGTATAAAATTACCTTTTAATGATACCTATGTCAAATTTATCTTTTAAACCATTTAGAAACACTCATACAAGTGGCAAGGTCTAGTTGTAATATGGGTGGAGAAAGGTCCTTTTTAGATTCCGGGTTGTAGATAATATTGAAGGAAATTAGTGTTTTTTAGGCAAATTTGAGGCCCCAAATGACCATATTCCACTAACCCTTTATTATTTAATATTTTCAAGGGTCTTATTTTATGATAGGGATATAAAACCAAGCCATTAGGATGCCTTAAAATTTATTTCAAATTTTTTATATGATCCTTCCAAAATACCCCTAGACCTTTGTTTTGATTTTTTGGGGATGTGATCCCAGAATTGGTCATTTTATCTTTTGAAGGTAGTTTACACTTTTATATGAAAACCTATCTTCTCAAATATGTCTACCATGCTTTATATAGTACATCAATACTTCAAATAAATGTTTCTCCACATATTTCATCTTCTCTATATGGCTCTTTCTCTCTATTATAGCCAGTTATGGATGCACATTTCTTGTCTACAAATAGTGAATGCAAACTTAGACAGTCAGAAAGTTATGTGATTTTTTGATCAATTTAGGCCTTCTCCAAGTTTTCCAATGCACTTATAAGACTCCAAAGATTTGGATCAACTATTACATCTCCTCCTCCATCATGATGTTATTAATGAGAGACCCCTGTAGGTGGACTTAGGATGTATGCAAGCAATGAACCTAAAATGATTCATGCACCAAAGGGACTAGCTTCATGGTCAATTTTTATTTTCAAAAAACTATCAACATGAAACATAATTATACTTCCAAATCACCTCCATGGACATGCTAAAGAGGTTCCACTTGTGTTCCAACATGGATACAAGTGAAATTGAGCAAAGAATTGGCTATGAACTTAGAAAGAATAAAAACTTGATCCAAACATGGTTTTATGAGACTATAAATGAGGGGAGAATGATAAATATATAATTAATATATGAGAAACATCACATTTCTATTAATCTTCCTCTGAGAACTAAACACTCTACAAATAAATATCTTTGATTAAAACCTCACATGATGACACCTTCCTACAGAGTGAGTTATTTGGACCATAAAATCAACATAAAACATGAAACCAACCATAGATATCATTATAAAATGAGTCAAACATCATCTATAATCATCCTTTATAATTGGTCCATATATACTTTCCCAGAATGTAACAAAACCTATAGGGTGCATGAAATAAGAAGCAATAATGTAGAATCAACTTCATGAGGATGGTTAATGAAGCACAAGACACCATTATTCAAAATATTTATATGGAGAAAAATGTCTCTAAGTTTTATTTCACCTCTCCAAGGTGTTTGATCTGAAACCTCCTTTGATGGCCATACTAAGTACAAACCTAAAGACTGGTTTTATTTGCTAAGAAGAGTGAAAAAGGAATAGAATAGTTTTGGGCTTAAAATGGCACTTCCATGGTACTTCAAACATGTATTTGAGCTTTGATAATCTGAAAATACATACCATGATATTCTCCCACATGGCACACTTCCCCATGGGTTGTATAAGTGTCAAAATCACCCTTTTTCCTAAGAGAACTCCCATTTCCTATGAATAACCTACCACTTTTTATTTTTGATAGTTTATTAAGACATTTTAGGACACATGTCATGTGACATCACCTTTTAGAATCTTCACACTTCCCAAGAAATCTATACAAGTCATTAAATGTCCCTTTTTTGAACTCAAAATGAATAAAATGACTAAAATGACTAAGGATCAAGACTAGTCTAACATTAAATGACATTAATTAACCTATAAAACACCTTGTGACATATGTTTTAGACCCCTAAAACACCTAAAGGTCAATTTTTTACCCATAGGGGACCTAATTTAACCTAAAAGTCAAATTTGGTCAATAAATACAACTGTAGGCAGTTATTGGGTTGAAGTATTTAACCCTTTTGAAATTCTAGCAACATAATCTAAAGTAAAAGAGTTTCATGTAAGACAAGTCAATGGATTCAAACTTGTAACAAAATACATAGGATAATATGCATAGATAGCTATAACAAACTATGCAAGTATTTGAATGTTATAATTATATGGAGATTTGATATGGTTATAAATAGTATTTTTCCCATGATAATTTGTTCATTAATATTCTAGGAATATTAATATCTATAAAATACCATCAATGTATTTTATGAATAGGAAAGTTATAATGATTAAGTCATTGATCAGCGTTAGAATGACTATTAAACTTTATAAATCATATTTATATATTGGTAAGTAATTATATGTGAAACATAGTATGAATAAAATTAATATGTATGAGGGTATTCATATAGAAACTATATCTATATATGGACTTGGGTATTCATATAAAATATAACATTTATAGGTGTATTGGGTCATATGTCTATATCTATAGTTAATGGATTGTTAAAATAAATCATTGGATTATAAGAGAAAGGAAACTATAACCATATGAATACAGTCTCTTAGAATTGTAATAAGTTGTTTAAATGAAAGATTATGTTCATATAGGGTATAAATTAGTTTATGAGTAATTTGATTTTCTGAAATTATTATGACTAGTTGTTGAAATTGAGCAGTATGTACTTGAAAATGATGGACTATGATGTTATTATTTTTCATATAAAGTATTGTATTTGTATCTACTTATGAAAAATAGAATATGCATCCTAATATATTTTATACCCATTTGGTATAAACTGCACATGTTTGCTTATTATTTATGTGATAAATATTATTGTGGAGATTCATTCATATATTTGACTAACTAAATGTATGCATGTTGATTATTCTTGTGGTAGGATGTTTTATAATTTATAGTAGGAAGTAATTTATATGAATATATGGGTTATATTTATATTAACCAAATCTTGCATTATTGGTATTAAGTAGTGAGATGGACTTCATTAGCTTACTAACATCGTCGATGCTAGATGAAGATAATCTGATCAAGTGGTGTATATGAATTTGACTGATCCTATAGATTAATAACTATTGAAAACTTTGGCCAAATTAATGTTTAGTTAAACATTGTCATTTCATATATATGATTTACATGTTTGTGCAATATCATGTTAGAATGGATTTCTTTGTGGTACACTACATATTATTAGAAATCATACAATGCACAGGTACTAGCTTATCTTTATGATTTCCCATACCATCACTAGATATTCACCTATGAAGGGAGGAGAATTCCCTAATCAGTTATTATGTAGGGGATCAATGGTCCATGGTTGGTGTGGAAAAGTGTTGAGATGATGCTTTCCCTCCCCATGATAGTACTTATTTAGAGATGACACTTGAGATTATCATAGATATTGGAATTCAGGAACTCTTGCTCTATGAAGTAATGTATATTATACATTGTATTATATTTATTATTATTGAAACATTATAAAGGATGAAATATAATTATTACTTATTGTACTTTAAAAATAGTGGCTATATGTTTGTACCAGCCATGGCTATAAATTTGTAATTACTTTCTTTATTCAATTATGTTTTATTTCATATGATGCTAGTGATTATTAATAAGTAGTTATTACATGCTTATTTTGAAATTAATATACTTAGTGTGTTTTATCTAGGTCACTATTTGGATTCTCATGGTGAATTATAATGAAAGAATATGTTGATCAAATTAAAAAAAATTATGTTATTCTTGGTAGATCCCAGTGGGGATATTACATGTGGCATCAGAGATGTGGCTCAAACTCTAGGACCTAATGAGTCCACTAACATTTTTATATCATTTTATTTACTGAAAAGGAAGATGGTGAAATCTAGAGTATCTAGAGAGGTTTATTCAAATGTTAATGGCAATCCTCCATTTGATTTTAATAGATTTATTATTGAGCAAACAATAAAGTTAGATCAAGTTATCATAGATATGAATGAAACTATGGACCAAATTTCATCCCTAGAATAGGAATTTCATGTCCATGAAGAGGAAGAACACCAAGATGAACCTAAATAGCATCCCACTAATCAGGAAAACCCTCAAGATGTGAGAGCATAGGTAGTTATAAAGTTGGATAAAGACATGAAAAAGGTGTAACAATAGGATAGTAGATGTACCATTTTTCACTATAAGTCTTATTAATCAAAATTAAAATAACATGTATTGATGTTGTTTAACTTAAAAAATACATTCCTCCCTTTATGTTGATTGTTACATCATTGGATAGGACGTATTGAACCCATGTGTGGAGAACCTAGTGATGAGGATTGATAGTTGATTCCATGAAAAAAATTAGCATGAAATGTTGTGTGGTACATTGATTATGTACCTTTAGGATTACTCTACCCTCTTAGAGTTGTTAAAGGGTTGTTTTATCAAGTGTATCAATGGTGATGGTTGTATACAATGTTTGGGTAAGTGAGTTCCTATCATATTTCATGATTCATTTATAAGAGATTCATAGAATATTTTTGATCACTTAGATCGAATACCTTGAGAATGATTACATATTTACTTGGTAATCAAGTCACCTTCACCACTTATGTTTTCATTTTGAGTGTTCAAAAATCATGTAATACTTCTCACTTAAGTATATGTACATTTTAGAAATATTTTTGTGTCTTATGTTTATTAATCCTATGGAAGGTAATCCTAAAAGACCACTTATGAATTGACACCACCTAGTGCAGTGGGAATTCTCCTTGTAGTGTAGTATAATTATCTTTGTTGAGGATTCCTATGTTAGGAGTTTGCTCATAGATTTTAAACCCATATGTTTATGTGGATTTGGAAGAGGTATCATCTCACATAGCTATCATAGAGGTGAGTTATTACTCTCTCACCCTCTTTTGACATCGTTATAAGCCCACTGAGTGGATTCATATTTTCATGATGTTTATTAAGTTTTTAGTTAATCAGAAACTTGTTTCTAAAATGTTTTTTTGACTGTATTACCTAAAGTTCATGGGATAGTTTCTTATATTTATTTTTGATAGAGAATTTTTAGGAGTGGAATGGATTTATGCATCTATGTGGTTAATATTTTTCCTTCCATTTATGGGAACAAGTTGTGATACTACACTTATAGGTTTGGTAAGTGAGTAGTGATTTTGGTAACTTGGGTTGTAGTGTTTTCTTCATACCATGTGAGGGTATTTAAGAGTGTTGTTAGTTTTATACTTTTTACTTGTGGATTTTTAGATTCAAACTTTCTAGTGCTACTTTATCTAAACTTGTGAACTTTGACTACATGGATTGGTTAACATTGAATTTATATTGGTTCTAGATTAATATTTATAAGTTGATTATAATCATTATGTTATGATTTACCCTTTATTAGATTGGTATTACTATCATATTTTTTAAAACATGTTATTTTAATGAGTCATTTATGTACCTTTATCCTAGAGTGAGTATTAAATAAGATGTGTGGAACATATTTTCAGTCTAGGGGGTTGAAATAAGCCTATAAATTATTGTGTAACTAGTTGAGCAAGTAGGGAAACATTGTATTACTTTTTCCTTTTATAAGGTTGTAAGGATGGTGTTATCTTTGTAATTTGTTTGCTATGTTAATTTTAATATTATTTCCTCATAACTATGAATATAATAGAGATGGGTCAAGATATGAAATTTGATACTAGTTATGTTTAGCTAATGGCAATTTAATGCAATTATGGAATGTTTGTATGAATTATTTAGCATATATCATTAAACTCTATGATTTGTTAGTATGGATTTATGATTCATTAAACCATGTGCACATTTTGGATATCATTAGGTCAATAAAAACTAAGGGATGAGTAGTGAATTAAGAATGTGAGAATCAAGAGATGGGAGTGGATATTAGATAGTCTCATATTGACTCGATAGTTACTTAGTTTGGATTTGACAAGGGAACCTTGTCAAATATAGGATTTGGTAAGGGGAACTTATCAAATTTAGTCATATGGATATAAACATGTATACTGGGGAATGTTTATTCCTTAATTTTGTATACATTGAAAATGTATTATTTCTAGTTCCTATTCATCATCATACTTTTTAGGAGCTACATGGAGTAGTGGAAATATTTACATTTCATACTTATCATGATTTATGTAGAGTAGTGATGGTATTGAATTATACACATCATTATTTCCAAGTTATCTAAACACTTTTCTCAAGAATGATGAAAACACTCTAAATTAAAAAGGTGTATAGAGGGGTTGGGAGGGTTTGTGGAACTCTACCTAGCCATTTGATTCTGGCTTTTATGATGATTTCATGTGATTATGGTTGAGAATTAAATTTGGGAAGTTAGAAAAATTATCACCAAGATATGTGGGACTCTTCGAGGTGTTAGAACTGGTCAATAATATAGCACACATTCTTGAATTTCCAATAGACCTATCTTTATTACACAATATCTTCCATGTTTTTATCTTAAAAATTATATAGTTGGTCTTTCACATGTGTTGGATTAGAATGATTTATAGGTTTTGGGCCTTGGTATGGTCAAGTAGAACCAATTAGAGTAATTAACATTCATAAACTTTGTTTGCATAATAGGAAGATTACATAATGCAAGGTCTTATGAGACCAATACTTTGAGAGTAGTGCTACTTGGGAGGATTATGATGAGTTTTAAAAGAAATTTCCACATTTACTTGCTTGATTTGATGCTTTATACTATGTTATTTTTTTACTAAATAATGTTTTTAATTTAGAAATTATGTTTGAATAAGTGTCATCAGGATAATGACAAGCTTTAGGGGGAAGGAGGTCACATCCGGATTCCTCTCTAAGAAAAATTACTTGATTATCTATGGATATTTATAGTGGATAATTTGATTTGATTACTATTATCTAAGTTGTAAGTTATATGTTATTATGGGGAAGTTATATATTTCTTTAATTAAATGATTGCATTATTATGAGTTAGTTTTAGTGTATATTAATTACATTGTGATCATATTGATTTATTATTTCAAAAATATTTTATGATATATATGTCACGATGTATGGACTAACTACCTTGTTGTGAGTTGGACACATGAGAGATTCATCCCTCAGATAATGATGGAGGGAGAGCATCATCATAGAGGGTGAAATAAATGGATGTGCTTGGGTATGATAGAGGAATGACTAGAACCCATGCACACACCATGTTAAATAGTACATTTTAAATGCATAGTTCAAATGATTAGAGTTAGTATATTCTTTATGTTATTTTTATTTAGATAATTGTATATGTATGTGTTAATTCATATTTATTCTTAGGTGAATTAATATCATGTGATTGCATTTTTAATGTTACTATGTGTTTATGATGTGTCATTGTATTCATGATTTTTAATGTTTTTGAAAATGTAAATTTGCATGAATTGTGTTGGCACTACCATATTTAGGCTAACCAACTTGTCTTAGTAATATTATCTAGTTATCTATTTGTTATCAAAATATCATTATGTGACTTAATATATGACCAAAGTATATAGATAATCTAGATCAAATAGTGATAACAATGAATATGTTGTTATAATTCATATTTGAATAATAAATTTTTGTTTACCATTTCAATTTAAAAGGATATTATTGATTTTATATTGGTCAAGTCATTATGATTATTTTTTTTTAAGACATATTATTACTAATTTATTTGAAATATATAAATAAAGTAATTATTTAATAATTATGAAATAAAATTCTTTCCAAAAAGGGGAAAATCTTCATAAAACAAATAAATCAAACATCTTGTAGCTTTGGGTGAATTAGGAAAAATTAAATTAGAAAAAAATGAGAAGAGAAAAATCATTCAAATATAATAAAATAAAAGAATGGCTTTAAATAAAGTGTCATATCCATACAATGTAAAAAGGAAAGATAAAAATATTAAGAATAGAGTAGAAAAGGGAGAAGAGAGCATGACTTGAGGAGAGAGCACAGAGTAGAGGAGGATTAAGAGACAAAAGCAGAGCATTGGGAAAGAAAGGTGTAATCCATCTAGTTCAACCCAAATGCCATCAAGGAGGTTGGTGATGTTATTAAAATTTTGTGTGAATTTTTGTGTGTGGTGATCTATATATTACATATTCATAATAGCAATATATGAACTTTAGTGAACTATAGTGATATAATTTATCCATATAGAGAACTATAATGATAACGGTGTAGAATAAAGTGAATACAATGAATTATCAACAAATAAATTTAATAACTTCTTGATTTTATAGTGAATTATAACTTTATAGATAACAATAGTGATATAGTGATGTAGCGTTTTATGAACTTCCGAACCCATCCCATGATGAACTCCTAGTTATATAAAGCAAATTATTTTGAACTGTATAGATGTAGTGATATGATTTAAATGTATATTAATTTTTTGGGGTGTATATCTATATATAGAAAATCATAAAACTAGTGATTTATATCCTTATAAATTCTTATATATCTTTGTATCTATATATATTTAGATATATAGTGATTTGAGTTAAACATAATTCTTGTATTGAAATATATATAAATATAATTTGAGAATAAATTATAGATAACTAAATAAAAATAAAATAACATGATACATTACACCTAAATGAAGTGCCTAGATACATCCATTATGTTATTCATATCTTAATTGGTGATGATGTTTATTATACATTCAAGTTTTAGTAAATGACATTGGATCTTAACAAGTTGTCTCTATCAAGAGATGTGTTTAAAAATTCAAAAATAATTTCCAACTTCTCTCGATGCTTGTAGAGGAATGGTTCTTTTTCCTCCTCTGCCACATCACTCAATGCATATCTTGAATCTGAAAATACAAACTTTCCAACTTTGCATAGATCCATTTATCTCTTGAACACCATCCCATTTCTATATAGATGTCAGATTGAAGAACATAAGGTGCATCATTTTAGGATCTAAATTATGATTTTGGATTGTGTTAAAAATAATGATCTATATATATTTGCATACAATGATATATATAGGGGAAATCTATGTAATGGTAAATGATTGTATTTTTCAGTGTAATAGTGAACTGTATATAATGCATAATGAATTATATAGGGTATATATAAAATTGATCCTTTATATTCAATTAAATATATAGGAGGGTAATCTAAGGTGGATGTGCAGTGATTTATATGCATTATTATACATAAAAACCTCTAAAAATAGTAAACCATGTAATAAAATAGTTTGAGTGTGTGTGTGTGTGTGTATACATATATATATATATACATATATATATATACATATATATATATATATATACATACATATATATATATATATATATATATATATATATGTATGTATGTATATATATATATATATATATAGATAGATAGATGGACACACACACACACACACACACACACACACACACACACACACACACACACACACACACACACACACACACACACACACACACACACACACACACACACACACACACACACACACACACACACACACATATATACATACACACACATACACTCACATTACATCCCACAAATCTAAGTAGATTAAATCCTGTCTTCTTATGTTATTATAAACTGCCCTAATAAATTCATGGAAAAACATCCCAAAAATATTTTCTTTGAGAAATCTAATTTACCACTTGATATTTAAACTTATGATATCATTTGTATAAGAAACGTTATACATATATATATATATATATATATATATATATATATATATATATATATATAACGTTTCTTATACAAATGATATCATAAGTTTAAATATCAAGTGGTAAATTAGATTTCTCAAAGAAAATATTTTTGGGATGTTTTTCCATGAATTTATTAGGGCAGTTTATAATAACATAAGAAGATAGGATTTAATCTACTTACTTAGATTTTTGGGATGTAATGTGAGTAATTAAATGAACTAATAATTATTATAAATTTATTATGGTGAGTCTTTACTGATATATAATTCTTCATGTTACATACATGGGCCTTTTTTGGATGATTGCAATGTGAAAAAGAGATCGAATATATCATATATAGGTATTCTTGTAAAATAGGGGAAATACACAATTGTTAGTATAAATTAAAATATAATTCCCTAAATCATTCATCTCATTATGTTTTATAAAAAGATGGAAAAAACATAGCATTTTAATATATGACTAGTTCATTTGTTTTCTCCAAACCATGGAGTAAAAATATACAAATTGGTCTCTTTTATTTTGTAAAATCATTAGAAGATGAGTATAGAAGAGGATTGTGTTAATTAGTCATTTGAATAGTGAAAATATATATGATGTGTGTGTGTGTGTGTGTGTGTGTGTGTATCCTTTGTATAGTTAATACACAAGTCCAATATGGTATAATAAAAAAAGTAATTTTGCATATTTTATATAGTAAATTTGTATATAATATGATATAGTAAATATAAATTGGTCACTATGTCACATGAATGGATCTAAACTTAAGTATTATATTAAGTCATTTAAGAGACTATGTTACTAGGGATGCTTTATATGTTAATCATTATTTAAGAATATATGATCCCAAGCCAACATTTCCTATACAAATGATACCATAATTTTAAATATCAAGCAGTGAATTAGATTGCTTAATGAAAATATTTTTGGGATGTTTTTCCATGAATTTATCAAGGTAGTTTATAATAACATAAAAAAACATGATTTAATCTAATTAATTAGACTCTTGGGATGTAATGTGAGTAATTACATGAACTAATAATTATTATAGATTTATTATGGTGAGTCTTTATCAGGATATAATTCTACATGTTACATACATGGGCCTTTTCTAGATGATTTCAAGGTGAAAAAGAGATCGAATATATCATATATAGGTATTCTTGTGAAATAGGGGAAACACATTATTATTAGTAGAAATGAAAATATAATTATCTAAATCATTCATCTCATTATATTTTATAAAAATATGGAAAAAACATAGCATTTTAATAAATGACTGGTTCATTTGTTTTCTCCAAACCATGGAGTAAAAATATACGATCTGATCCCTTTTATTTTGAAAAATCATGAGAAGTTGAATATAGGAGATTATTGTTTTAATTAGTCATTTTAATAATGCAAATATATACGATCAGTGTATGTTTTGACATTCATAATTACAAGATAATAAAATTCTAGGTGGTTAGTGGGTTAAATTATATAACTCTTTTGTAAGTTTGGCAATGTACTTTAAAGTACAAGAGTTTTATGTAAAACAAGTCGATGGAGTCAAACTTGTAACAAAATACATAGGATAATATGCAAGGATGTCTATAATAAAATGTGTGAGTTTTTGAATGTTATAGTTATATAGAGATTTGATATAGGTATAAATAGTATTTTGATTATGATAATATGGTCATTAATATTTTGGGAATATTAATATCTATAATAGATCGTCAATGTATTTTCTAAAGAGGAAAGTTATAATGATTAAGTTATTGATCAAAGTTATAATAATTATTGAACTTTATAAACCACATTTATATATTGGTAAGAACTTATATGCAAAACATAGTATGAATATAGTTAATATATGTGAGGGTATTCATATAGAAAATATATCTTTATATGGACTTAGGTATTCATATAAAATATAACATTTATAGTTGTATTGGGTCATATTCCTATATCTATAGTTAATTGATTGTTAAAATAAGTCATCGGATTATGAAGGATAGGAAACTATAAATATATGAATATAGTCTCTTATAAATTTAATAAAAATTTTAAATGAAATATTATGTTCATATGGGGTATAATTTGGTTTTTGAGTAATTTGATTTTATAAAATTATTAAGACCAGTTGTTGAAATTGAGTAGTGTGTACTCAAAATGATGGAATATGATGTTATTTATTGTCATAGAAAGTAACATATTTGTATCTACTTATGGAAAATAGAATATGTAGCCTAATATATATTATACCTAGTTGGTATAAACTACACATGTTTGATTATTATTTATGTGACAAATAATATTGTGGAGATTCATTCATACGTTTGATAGATTAAATGTATGCATGTTGATTATTCTTATATGTATCATGTTTTATTATTGATACTAGGAAGTAATCTATATGAATCCATTAGTTATATTTAACCAAATTTTGCATTGTTGGCACTGAGTAAGTAGTGAGATAGACTTCACTAGCTTACTATCATCATTGATGCCAGATGAAGGTAATCCAATCAAGCGATGTGTATAAATTTGACTTATCCTAGAGATCAATAATTATTGAAAAATTTGGTAAAATTAATATTTAGTTAAAAATTATCATTTTATATGTATGATTTACATATTTTTGTGATATCATGTTAGAACATATTTCTTTGTGATACATTGCATGTTATTAGAAATCAATACATCACACAGGTACTAGCTTGTCTCTCTAGATTCCTACACCATTAGTATATACTCATCCATGAAGGTAGGGCCTTTCCCTAATGGGGGATATGTAGGGGATTGATGGTCTGTGGTTGGTGTGGAAAAGCACTTTAATGATGTTATCCCTCCCCACAACATTAATTATTTTGATACGACACTTGGGATTACCATAAATACCAAAGTTCAGGAACTCTTGCTCCATGGAGCCATTTATATTGTACATTATATTTTATTTATTATTACTAAAACATTATACTTGATGAGATGTAATTATTTATTATTACACATTGATAATAGTGGTTATATGTTTATACTAGATATGGCTTGACATCTATAATTACTTTCTATATTTAGTTATGTTTTATTTCATATGATGCTAGTGATTAGTAATAAGTAGTTGTTACATGCTTATTTTACAATTAATATACTTAATGTGTTTTATTTGGATCACTAACTAGATTATCATAATGAATTATAAATAAATAATATATTTATTAAATTAAAAAATTACATTATTATGGGTAGATCCCAGTGGGGATGTTACATTCTACTCCTTGCATAGGATTCTTAATACTATACTTAATACCATTCTTAAAAATAAGTCTTTATTATAGACCTACCTCACTTTTGGTGTGTCATATTTTATGTATGTTGGTTTAAGTGTGGTCTTGTATGTTTATATTAGAGGATATTTATATTTTTTGCTATATTTTCCCTACATACATAAGGCACTATAATTACATTGGATCTGATTCCATGTGTGTGACACATGTAGGTGTTAGTCTTCAAGATGTTTCTCAATCCAAATAACTTTTACACACTCTTTTTATTGTTATGTTATTGAGGATTAGTATAAATATAAAAGGATAAGTGATTTTGTAAGTTTTATATATGAATTAAATAATGTGAGAGATGTTTCTAATACAAAAACATAGATTAAAATACTCCTAAAATTTGAGGAAGATATGACACTAAAAAATAAATTTACAATAATTATGGGTAATCCATAGTAATTTTTGAGAAATTGAGAAACATTTATTATCATCTCAAGTAAAGGAACAAAACCTATAAATGATTTTTTAAATAGAGATAATATCATCATTTTATTATGATTTTAGTGTGAATAAAGAAACAAAAATTCTAAGAAACTAATAAATAATTTCAAGAAAGTGGTATATTTTTATGGTCATCTTGAGAAAATGAATAAAAATATCAAAACATTTCAAAAATAGATTTGTTTGTAGTCATCTTCAGCCTTCAATTGTGCATAGGTAAGTCACAGTTTAGGTACTTATGAACCTCCTTTGTCAAGTTTTAATTATCTAAATTTAAAATTACATATATTTTCTATTACTTTATTTACTATATCTATATATATTTTTATTTTATAACAGCTTTAACATGTTTTTCATAGTGTAAATTTCATTGAACGCTAAATATTTATAAAATTTTAATGAACCCCTTCATTTTTTAACCAATAAAACTTAGGGTTTAATACTCTCTTTCCCTACAAGGCTTGTTGTTGTGGATGTTACAAATATTATTTATTTATGTTTTTATTATTTATTACAATATCATTAACCCTAGTCTTTTTTGTGTATTTTTAAAACTTAAATTTACATATGATGGATTATTTCCCTTAATTTAATGGTTATAATTGAATCAAATAATTCTATTTGTTATGTTTCAAATAATTTTATGGATTTAATGCCTAATGTGAATATTGATAATTTATAAAATGTTAACAATGATCTTTGAATGATGTTAAATCTTATTATTATGCTATTGATGATGATCCAAATGAAAAACTAGGAAAACTTAATATCAACCCTATTGGACCATGTGGAAATGCAAATGGTATGGATTTAATTGGTGTTAGTTGTCTTTATTTGACCCCTCATGAGTATGGATGACCAATTTTTATGTAAAAAATAGTTACTAAGTACAAATGTGTTAGTCTTGAGAAAATTACCATAAATAAATTTGGTATCAAACCTTAATGTATGTAATATAATGTCGATCCTTCTATATAACCCAATTCAAATTAAAAATCCAAAAATGGTTGTGTTCCTATTCTATCTCAAAATATAAATGATATAAATTATTTCCTTTCTTCTATATCCTTGAATGCAAATGTATAAATTTGAACAAAATCTAAAAATCATTGTCCTCTTACTCTTCCTTTGAATGTAAATTTTTGAAATGACTCCTTAAATGCAAATGTAAAAAATGATTGACTGCATATTCTTTCCTTGAGTGCTCATAATTATGAATTTATAGCAAATATTAAACATATACTATAAAATAAGCATTTCCTTGATGATGAAAATGGTTAATTAAGTAGCTAATGTGATTTTTTTTATATTTGGTCAATAATTATTCTATGCATGATAGTGATTTTTATTCTTATATGCCAGTGCTCCCATGTTTGGAAAAAAAAGATATATAAATATTTTTTATTGAACCTCTTCATACTTTAGTTGTGCCAACCAAGGAGATTATTTTTATGATGCATGTAATAGGTGAATTACAAATACAAATACATTTTTTACCTCTAAAGTCTTTTACATCAAAATTTTAATTTGATTATAATGTTATATATGGCCAATTTATAGTGGATAATATTAATTATTCACCTCCCCCATGTGATTTTAAAATTCCTAAATTTTATTCATTTGTTGGGTATGGGGATCATTGTTGACATCTTCAGTAATTTTTTTCTTTTCTCTAGAAATATGGTGTTAATTATATAATATTAATTAACATGTTTCATATAATATTAATGTTTCATGCTATAGATTGGTTTCACACTCTACCTAGTGGTACACACCTTAAAATTAGAAGAGGATTTATTATCATTATTTATCACCTATAAGGGACCACTTTCTATATTGATAATATTACATCTCTTCACCAAGTAAATTTGGATCCTATTTATGGTTATATACTTATATTTAATAGTAGCATTCACTATTTAATATATAAACTATAAAATCTATAGAAATATTGTATATTTAGTATAAGTATTTTGACTTCTCTCAAAGATAATGTGTTTTATCATGTTTACGAATCTTTTGAACATATTTAGTATGAGGTCATGTCACTTGAGGATGATATTTTACTATCCAACATAGTTATGAGACTCATAATTCACATTATGCATCTACTCATTATAATAGGATTCCTAACATTAGCCATATAATAATGAAGACAAAACATAAACATCTGGATAATCACATAAATACACATGTATTGTATCTTACACCTTCCCTTAATGTATCATGACAATTTTAGAAAATTAAATAAGTTAAAAGTATAGTATTAAAAAAGTTATTTTATAATAACATAATTGTCTTACCTTATATTACGCATTATGATTCGGTTTATGTGACACAGATATTTCATTCAAGATTATTTTGTGAATATTATCAAATCAATGGCCTTATAATGGATAATGTCATGTCTTAAAACATAAAACATAAAATATTATTTATATTAGTTAATTTACATTGGACATATCTATTATAAAACTAAAAGTCACAAGAATCACCTCCAATGTTGAAAAATATATGCACTATAATGTTTCATCTTCTAATTTATATAATCCAACTCCTATGGTTGAATCATATAATGTGTCAATCATAGTTATTAATGATAGTATATAATCTCATTCTTCACATGTGTAGCATTTTTTAATTTGAATGTATATAGAAAGAACAAAAATATGATGAATAGTGATAAGTAATAAAGCTCAATTAAATATGTGTAGCACCTCTTTCCATAAGACACTTGGATATGACATTGAGAATATAACATAAGTATCACCTTATTTGATATAATAATTAAAAGTGAGATGTATTAAATTAAATGTATCTATCAGTCCCTAAACATATCACACATTATTATATGTTATTTCATACTTTTTCCAATATAGATATATATCCAAATCCCCATGTTTATAAATGATAATTACAACACTCAATAATACACATGAGAATATTACACTAGAATATCAAGATAATTCAATTACAATCCAATGATATAGAACATATGTAAATTAATATTTAAAACATCCAAAGTTTGATCATGTTACATCTCAATAACAACTCAAATGTGTGACTAAAAAACAAGTGCAACATATTCAAGTTCAACTAGAAAAGGAACAATCATCTAATAGTACATTATAGACACTTAAGTTTTGTATTAGACACTTGAAAATGTGCATTTTTACCAATAATAAACATGTATGGCTTGTGTATATATGCATGACTATTTTTCACATTACCTCCTATCCTTTCACTTATTTATGGGCCTCACCTTCCCAATTTGTCATTATTCATACATAGGATTCCAATAGTATCTACCATAATATATTATCATATTAATCAATTTGTATCTTAATATTAGATCACTATTTCATGTCTAATTAACAAATTTGGTAAAATTTAGACAAATCAAGTTACTATAGTCATCTTCCTTATTTGTACCTATGTACACACTTTATAATGGTTATCTTTTCACAATAAAATTATTATTTTGGGTTGTCCCATGAATTTTGAATGTTGGATAAAGGTAAATCACCCAAATAGTATCCTATATATACAAATCAAGGTTAATCCTATTCCTATCTATAAATAACCTAGTAATCATTTTATATTGTACTTGAACATTGAGAATTACATCTATACACTAGCCTAAATATTCAAAATACAAAAATAATTCAAAGGACAAGTTACCCTCTAGGTTTTAATACTATTTTAAATTCAAAATGATAGTTTTTAAAGTGTCAAAATAAACTACCTTGATTATATACATTCTAGTACATCACTACTTTACACACATACACCTACATGGGATAAATACATGTAGTTTGAGCCTTCCTCAAAGTATATGGATGTAGGAATAACTTATCCATTTAGTTTGGGGTGGATGGGATCAAATAAATACATAAATTCTAATCCATTTTTCTAGGATATATTGGTCTCAAGAGTGTAAGCTAGGGTTTTGAATCAAAGAGAGGGAAAATATAACTATTATACATGGCCAAAGTATATAAATACATAATATCCAATTACAACCATAGGTAAAATAATCCAAATTGTCACATGCTATGGAAGTTATCCTAAAAATATATAATACACATTAGATGGATCTAATTTCTAAAGGCATCCAAATAATGATCAAAGTAACTTGATCAGTCCCATAATTATGTTTCTTGAGCTACACCAACACGTCCCTTCTAGAAAACTTTTTGACACCCATACATAGTCACAAAACTACATAAAATAATAATAATCTAAGTATCTTATCCCTTTGTATATGTCCATAAATAATAAATATAATTTATCAATTTTCATATGTTATTTACATTTTGTTATGTGTCTTATATGCATATGTTGTACAATCTAAATTATTCAAAATTTTAATATTGTTTAGACCACTAAATCCAAAATAAAATAAAATATATTGGGGAATCCATTATTCATTTTATTGCAGAAAACCCTAGGTTTCCCTTAGGGTTTCATTCTAACTTATTATTTCATATTTTTGTTACGATTTTATATTTAATTTCTAATTTTTGAGTTCTAATAAAATGTAGTGATATATTCACCCTTTCCTCTAGCCCTATTGATGTGTTTCATGATCATATTATATAGCTTCTAAAACGTCTCACTCTCTTTTCCCTCTATGGAAAAGCTCTATATTAAGTGGTGTTAAAATTGAACATAATAAAATTCCTCTGGACTAGTCCCATGTGTATGTGAAATCTATAATGGCTAATATATATGAAATGTGAATTCCTTCTTATTTTATGAATTAAAATGTTAATAATGAACACATAAAAATAGAGGAACATGTTATTAATAATGATATTCCTAAAATTTAATATGTTTATGAAAAATATAATGAACATAATAATGAATTTTATGATAGAATACATCTTAGTGATCTCAATGATGCAAACCCTGAATAATTTTTAGCTGTTTCCCAATTTTGAGAATGGATTCATATGCAGCCTCATGATTTGGATAAGATCTTGAATATAATAATAGAGGCTAAGAATAAAAATAATGCTAAGTTTATTGCATTTTATAAACAACATGAGGCCATTAGTGACATTCATTAAAATTTTAGAGGCATTTATTTTATAATAAGTGTTCAATCTAATACTCATAATGCTACCTTCTTTATGTCTACATATATGGTTACACATGATACCCACACATATATTGGTATATTGATGTTTGATGTGTTTTCATTGATTTCAAGTGGCATTGGTGATGACAAAGTGGTCTAACAGGTCAAAGTGATGGAACATGGTGGTCTAATGTACTTGGAGCAATGTGATACTTGCAAGGGTGTGCATGGGTGTCCTAGGTGGATGTTTTATGGATTAATGGAGCTTGGTATGATGATTTTTGACTTTTTATTGATGTTTTATATTCTAAATGTTTGACTTCATGTTGAATTCATGAGGTATATAGTTTAGTTTGTACCATGTAGGCTTGATATTACATGATTACCTAAGGGTTCTTGAGTGCTTTGGATTATGTGCCATGGTATGGAGCTTAGTGTTCCTATAATATGAATTTTTTAAATTTATATGGTAATAAGAGGTTAGATATATGGTTTTAAAGATGTTTCAATTGGTTTTCAAGATAGTTTGGCCATTGGCTTAGTTGGCTTAGATGGGCTTATGAAGCCTTGTGAAAGGTCAATGAGTGTGTTTAGGGTGTTTGACCTTATATATACATGGTAAATGACAATAGAGGTTTTTTAAAGTTTATTAACCAAGTTATAGGTTATATTATGAGAGATAAAGTTATAAATTACTTAATATGCTTTAGAGGGTGCTTGAATGGTGTATTTTGAGCTCGAGAGGAAAATTATCACATTCATCAACTCATGTATACTTTGCATGGGAAGATGAGACATTTTTATTAGTTTATTATGTTTCCTAATAAGGTTTTAAAATAATTATTTCATGGATTAATTTCATATTCTTTATGAACTATTATTAAGAAGGTAAGCAGGTTTTTGTGTGCAAAAACCCTAGTCTTAGACCTGATTAGAAAGATTTTGATTTTAGGTGCTAAAAAATATGGTGGATAGATATTATGATGAATATAGGTTTTATATTACTCCTCTAGGATTCTAAGGATGTTTTTGATTAATCTTGACTATTTGTGGGTTCCATAGAAAAGTGCTTCTTAATAATATTTTTGATATTATGAAAGATTTATGAAAGTAACCAAGGGAAAAATGGGTGTGAGATGAATATTATGAATTTATTAAAACATTAATAGAATTTTTTATGAATATTCATTTCTCTGTGTTAAATTTCTATGTCCTCAAATTTGCCTAGTTGATATGAAGGAAAGGATGCCATGAGTGAAATAGACCAGTCAAAGTGAGAAGTGGAATTAGAAGGCCTAATCAGTGAGTAGAGATGAGTTTGATATCTTAAAAGTTATTTAACGTATTTATTCCCTCTATATATATGATTATTATTATTCCTAGTCACTTGAAAATGATTTAATGGTTGACTCATAGTTGAACATGGTGGTTTTGCTAGCAAAAAGAACTCAATTTGGATGTTTGAGTTTATATATAGGGAAGATGGTTAGATAAAGTTCTATTAAGGATTGGAGAGTTTTTAGGACTTATTTTAGATATTATATAGTGATTTTTATGGTTTTGAAAATCACATATTAGTCAAACATAGTCACACAAGTGGAGCTATGATTTATTTGTGAGGTGTTTATGAAATGAGCTCATGGTATGGTATAGAAAACTTGTGTAGAGGATCATGGGAAACCTTCAGAGAAATAAATAATTATTCATAAAATTTTATAAATATATATGGCTAACCATAATTAATAGTGGTATATATACAAGATGTTTTATGCCCTTTTGAGGAGGTGGGTGTCAAGCTAGACAAGTAAGTATGTGTTGATGTTTGAAGACCTTGTGTGAAGGTTGTTGGGGGCATTGGTGACTAATTTTTGTATGAGATTGAGTAGAGAAAAATATAATTAGACTTCACATAATTTTTTGATTCTATTTATTATTTTTACTAGATTTATGAGTGCATATTTGAATATGAGCAAAATATTTGTGAAGGGGTTATTTACTTATGTTGAAGAGATAGCTTGGTGTTGGTGACTTGTTTGGAGTTGGATACTTGGAGAAGAGTGTTATTATAGGTTTTATCTATCTGATTGAGAAGCAATAAAATTTCAAGTATTGCTTATTTTATAGGTTTTGTGTTTGTGCTCAACATCTTAGGCAAGTTGGTGCTTGTCAACCTTAGGGGTTGGTGCTCCTTGTGAAGTGGGTGCTTCACTAAAGTATCATGTTTGTTATAATTTTATAGGAATATAGTACATTATTTTTTATACTTTAGAGTAGATTTTATCCCTCATAAGGGCTTCCCACATTAATATTTGTGTAATGGTTACATTCATGTTTGTTCTTTCATTCATCTATCTTGCATGGTTAAGTAGCTTGAAGAGTTGGGAATTTAATTGTATTATTGTTAAACATTGATTCACCCCCCTCTCAGTGGTGTGTACCTCTATCAATTGGTATTAGAGTAGGTCCTTTTAAGGCTTAATATCTTGAAAGGTGATTCTAAGGTACAATGGCAAGTCAAGGTATGTAAGGTGGTTTCTCTTCCAAACAAGATCCATTTTTTAATGGGTTTAACTATGCCTTTTGGAGTTCAAGGATGCAAAATTTTATCATGGCTCTAGGATTTGATGTTTGGCAAATTGTTTTTGATGGATATGTTGTTCCTACTAGTTATCTTACTAGTGCTACTAATAAGAAACTATTTTAATGAAATTTAAAGGACATGCATGCTATTTCTAGTGGTCTATCAAAGACTAAGTTCTCAAAGGTCATTCATTATCAAATAGCTAAGGAAATGTGGACCAAGTTGAATACAATCTATGAAGGTGACTCAAAGGTTAAACTAGCCAAATTTTAAACTTTTAGAAGATAATTTGAGAGCCTTAAAATGAAGGAGGAAGATTTTTTGGATTCCTTCTTAAATAGAGTAAATGATGTTGTCAATATGATCAGAAGGTCTTGGAGAAGATCTCAAAGAGGATGTTATTTTTCAAAATGTGTTAAGATCTCTATCTTACAAGTTTGACTCTAAGGTATCTATAATTGAGGAAATTCATGATCTTACACAAATGAAGATGGATGAGCTTTATGGATCTCCCACTACTTATGAGATGAGGATAAATGAAAAAAATCCTCCTAAGAAGGATGTTACTTTCAAAGTAGAGAACAAGCCTAAAGAAAAGAAGACACAAAGTAAGGGGTCTAAAGGAAAAGATGATATGTTAGATAATATATTTGATGATGACTTAATTAATTTATTTACAAGAAAGATGAATATTGGATTAGATAAGTATAGAGGTAAGATTCCTTTTAAGTGCTTCAACTATGGTGAAGTAGGTCATTTTACAAGCAAATGTCCTCATAATCATAAGAAAGATGAGGATGAGGATCAAGAAGAAGGTAATAAAGGTTTTAGTTTTGATAGAAATAAGAGACCATTCAGGAATTTTGATAACAAAAGGAAGCTATTTAAGGACAAAAGGAGTCTATACATAAATATGGATGATAGTGACTCAGAAGTAGGCTATGGCAGTCAATTTGATAATAGTCATAATGAAAGTAAAGTTGAGGATGATGAAGTCCTTTTTATGGAAATCAAATCCAATGATGAAGGTGATTGTTCATATAAAATTAAAGGAAATTGGATTAGATCAGATGAAGAAGATGAGCAAGACATTTAAAAACTATGAGAGTGAACTAAAAATTGCTCTTAAAGATTTGAAAATTGAAATAAAGGTATGTAAAGGTTTGAAGGCCAATTTGAAAGACTACAAAGTTTAATTCAATATTTTTGAGGCTAAGATAACTGAAGATAATAGGGAGTATGAAGGAGAAATCATATTCTTAAATTCCAAATTGGAGTCTATATCTTAAAGCCTAAAAGGTAAAGAAGAAGGGTGTTCCAAGTTGATTATAAAAAACAAGTTTTTGAATGATGAATTGGATAAAGCTTTGAGTAATGCTAAATATTTTTCCAAGTATGAAAAAATCATAAATGATCTTGACAATCTATTGATGAATCAAAAGTCTTTAAGTGATATAATAGGTCTAGGTTTCATTGAGAATCAATTAGTAGTATCTCAAGTAAAGGAGAAAAGCATTGAAGAGGATAAAGACAAACCTAAAAAAATTAATACCCAAGCTGAGGGTGTTAGCTCCAACAAGGTAAGATAGCCTAATTCAATAAAGCATTTGAACTTTAATGGATACTATCATATTTGTCATGAGTTTGGTCATAAGGCCAATGATTGAAAGATGAAGAACAAGAAAATCAATCTACCTAATCCTATTAATGAGATAAAATGCTTCAAGTGTTTGGATATTGGACATTTATCTAATCAATGTCCAAAGAAGATAAATCAAGGTGATTATTCTTTTAAGAATATGACATGTTTTAATTATCAAGGAACTAGTCACTTATCCAAAAAAAATCATTATAAAATAAGGATTGCATGTTTTGAACTAGTCTATACCTATAAGTTAGTTTAAAAATACCTTCAAAGAGGAAAGCATAAGAATAAAAAATTAAGAATAATATCCTTCATAAATTTACCATACACAACATACTAAACACTGATTAAAGATAAGAGATAAGTAAAATATTAATCATATAATACACTAAGAAAACGTATAAGGAGAATTTTCTTTTAAGAATATAACATGTTTTAATTATCAAGGAACTAGTCACTTATCCAAAAAAAATCATTATAAAATAAGGATTGAATGTTTTGATTGTAAGGGATTTGATCATATTGATAAATCATGATAATTTATCAGTATAACATGTTTTAATTATCAAGGAACTAGTCACTTATCCAAAAAAAAAATCATTATAAAATAAGTATTGCATGTTTTGAACTAGTCTATACCTATAAGTTAGTTTAAAAATACCTTCAAAGAGGAAAGCATAAGAATAAAAAATTAAGAAGAATATCCTTCACAAATTTACCATACACAACATACTAAACACTGATTAAAGATAAGAGATAAGTAAAATATTAATCATATAATACACTAAGAAAATGTATAAGGAGAATTTTCTTTTAAGATTATAACATGTTTTAATTATCAAGGAACTAGTCACTTATCCAAAAAAAATCATTATAAAATAAGGATTGCATGTTTTGAACTAGTCTATACCTATAAGTTATTTAAAAAATACCTTCAAAGTGGAAAGCATAAGAATAACAAATTAAGAAGAATATCCTTCACAAATTTACCATACACAAAATACTAAACATTGATTAAAGATAAGAGATAAGTAAAATATTAGTCATATAATACACTAAGAAAATGTATAAGGAGAATTTTCTTTTAAGAATATAACATGTTTTAATTATCAAGGAACTAGTCACTTATCCAAAAAAAATCATTATAAAATAAGGATTGCATGTTTTGAACTAGTCTATACCTATAAGTTAGTTTAAAAACCATAAAAACATTTATAAGAAATCATAAAACATAAATAGTCATGAAAGAGATTATAAAACTTAAATAGTCTAAAAAAAATTTGGAAAGCATAAAACATAAATAGTCTAGTTTAAGGATTGCATGTTTTGAACAAGTAAAATTTTGGATATTTTTCTTAATTTGTTATTCTTAATTTGTTATGATTTATAAGAACTAGTGAATAGTTGATAAATTTTATAAGAAAAATAAAACATACACAACATACCATAAATTTTATAAAATATTGGAAAGCATAATTTTTTTTGGAAAAATAAAACATACACAAATTTTAATTATCAAGGATATAACATGTTTTAATAATTAAAATTTGAAACAAATTTTATATGGAGAATTTTCTTTTAAGAATATAACATGTTTTAATTATCAAGGAACTAGTCACTTATCCAAAAAAAAAAACATTATAAAATAAGGATTGCATGTTTTGATTGTAAGGGATTTGATCATATTGATAAATTTTATAAGAAAAATAAAACATACACAACATACCATAAATTTTATAAAATAAGGATTTGATCATGTTTTGATTGCATGTTTAGATTGTTTCAAAATTTACCATACACAACATATTAAACATTGATTAAAGATAAGAGATAAGTAAAATATTAATCATATAATACACTAAGAAAATGTATAAGGAGAATTTTCTCTTAAGAATATAACATGTTTTAATTATCAAGGAACTAGTCACTTATCCAAAAAAAATCATTATAAAATAAGGATTTCATGTTTTGAAATAGTCTATACCTATAAGTTAATTTGAAAATACCTTCAAATAGGAAAGCATAAGAATAACAAATTAAGAATAATATCCTTCACAAATTTACCATATACAACATACTAAACACTGATTAAAGATAAGAGATAAGTAAAATATTAATCATATAGTACACTAAGAAAATGTATAAGGGGATATGTTTTGATTGCATGTTTTGATTGTTTCAAAATTTACCATACACAACATACTAAACACTGATTAAAGATAAGAGATAAGTAAAATGCAATATTAAAACATGTAAAAACATGCAATTTAGCATATTTCTTCAAAGAGGGTATTAAGAACTAGAATATTTAATTTAGTCTAATCCTTGATAATTAAAACATGCATGATTAAACATGGATAAGTGACTAAGGACTGCTAAATTAGTCTAATCCTTAGTCACTTATAATGATTTTTAAAATAAAATTCTCTTTATATTCACTTATTATAAGAGATAAGGATTTAATGATTTAATCTATGCTTGAACCTTCAAAGAGGAAAGCATAAGAATAACAAATTAAGAAGAATATCCAAAATTTGAGGATGCTAAATTAAATATTCTAGTTTTTATAATTAATTAAGGAACTAGAATATAATGATATAATACACTAAGAAAATGTATAAGGAGAATTTTCTTTTAAGAATATAACATGTTTTAATTATCAAGGAACTAGTCACTTATCCAAAAAAAATCATTATAAAATAAGGATTGCATGTCCTATAAGTTAGTTTTAAAATACCTTCAAAGAGGAAAGCATAATAATAACAAATTAAGAATAATATCCTTTACAAATTTACCATACACAACATACTAAACACTGATTAAAGATAAGAGATAAGTAAAATATTAATCATATAATACACTAAGAAAATGTATAAGGAGATATGTTTTTATTGTTTCAAAATTTACCATACACAACATACTAAACACTGAATAAAGATAAGAGATAAGTAAAATGTAATATTAAAACATGTAAAAACATGCAATTTAGGGTATTTCTTCAAAGAAGGTATTCACAAATTTACCATACACAACATACTAAACACTGATTAAAGATAAGAGATAAGTAAAATATTAATCATATAATACACTAAGAAAATGTATACGGAGAATTTTCTTTTAAGAATATAACATGTTTTAATTATCAAGGAACTAGTCACTTATCCAAAAAAAATCATTATAAAATAAGGATTGCATGTTTTGAACTAGTCTATACCTATAAGTTAGTTTAAAAACCATAAAAACATTTATAAGAAATCATAAAATATAAATAGTCATGAAAGAGATTATAAAACTTAAATAGTCTAAAAAAAAATTGGAAAGCATAAAACATAAATAGTCTAGTTTAAGGATTGCATGTTTTGAACAAGTAAAATTTTGGATATTTTTCTTAATTTGTTGTTCTTAATTTGTTATGATTTATAAGAACTAGTGAATAGTTGATAAATTTTATAAGAAAAATAAAACATACACAACATACCATAAATTTTATAAAATATTGGAAAGCATATTTTTTTTTGGAAAAATAAAACATACACAAATTTTAATTATCAAGGATATAACATGTTTTAATAATTAAAATTTGAAACAAATTTTATATGGAGAATTTTCTTTTAAGAATATAACATGTTTTAATTATCAAGGAACTAGTCACTTATCCAAAAAAAAAAAAACATTATAAAATAAGGATTGCATTTTTTGATTGTAAGGGATTTGATCATATTGATAGATTTTATAAGAAAAATAAAACATACACAACATACCATAAATTTTATAAAATAAGGATTTGATCATGTTTTGATTGCATGTTTAGATTGTTTCAAAATTTACCATACACAACATATTAAACATTGATTAAAGATAAGAGATAAGTAAAATATTAATCATATAATACACTAAGAAAATGTATAAGGAAAATTTTCTCTTAAGAATATAACATGTTTTAATTATCAAGGAACTAGTCACTTATCCAAAAAAAATCATTATAAAATAAGGATTGCATGTCCTATAAGTTAGTTTGAAAATACCTTCAAATAGGAAAGCATAAGAATAACAAATTAAGAATAATATCCTTCACAAATTTACCATATACAACATACTAAACACTGATTAAAGATAAGAGATAAGTAAAATATTAATCATATAGTACACTAAGAAAATGTATAAGGAGATATGTTTTGATTGCATGTTTTGATTGTTTCAAAATTTACCATACACAACATACTAAACACTGATTAAAGATAAGAGATAAGTAAAATGCAATATTAAAACATGTAAAAACATGCAATTTAGCATATTTATTCAAAGAGGGTATTAAGAACTAGAATATTTAATTTAGTCTAATCCTTGATAATTAAAACATGCATGATTAAACATGGATAAGTGACTAAGGATTGCTAAATTAGTCTAATCCTTAGTCACTTATAATGATTTTTAAAATAAAATTCTCTTTATATTCACTTATTATAAGAGATAAGGATTTAATGATTTAATCTATGCTTGAACCTTCAAAGAGGAAAGCATAAGAATAACAAATTAAGAAGAATATCCAAAATTTTAGGATGCTAAATTAAATATTATAGTTTTTATAATTAATTAAGGAACTAGAATATAATGATATAATACACTAAGAAAATGTATAAGGAGAATTTTCTTTTAAGAATATAACATGTTTTAATTATCAAGGAACTAGTCACTTATCCAAAAAAAATCATTATAAAATAAGGATTGCATGTCCTATAAGTTAGTTTAAAAATACCTTCAAAGAGGAAAGCATAATAATAACAAATTAAGAATAATATCCTTTACAAATTTACCATACACAACATACTAAACATTGATTAAAGATAAGAGATAAGTAAAATATTAATCATATAATACACTAAGAAAATGTATAAGGAGATATGTTTTGATTGCATGTTTTGATTGTTTCAAAATTTACCATACACAACATACTAAACACTGAATAAAGATAAGAGATAAGTAAAATGCAATATTAAAACATGTAAAAACATGAAATTTAGGGTATTTCTTCAAAGAAGGTATTCACAAATTTACCATACACAACATACTAAACACTGATTAAAGATAAGAGATTAGTTTAAAAATACCTTCAAAGATGAAAGCATAAGAATAACAAATTAAGAAGAATATCCTTCACAAATTTACCATACACAACATACTAAACACTGATTAAAGATAAGAGATAAGTAAAATATTAATCATATAATACACTAAGAAAATGTATAAGGAGAATTTTATTTTAAGAATATAACATGTTTTAATTATCAAGGAACTAGTCACTTATCCAAAAAAAATCATTATAAAATAAGGATTGCATGTTTTGAACTAGTCTATACCTATAAGTTAGTTTAAAAATACCTTCAAAGAGGAAAGCATAAGAATAAAAAATTAAGAAGAATATCCTTCAAAGACTTACCATACACAACATACTAAACACTGATTAAAGATAAGAGATAAGTAAAATATTAATCATATAATACACTAAGAAAATGTATAAGGAGAATTTTCTTTTAAGAACATAACATGTTTTAATTATCAAGGAACTAGTCACTTATCTAAAAAAAATCATTATAAAATAAGGATTGCATGTTTTGATTGTAAGGGATTTGATCATATTGATAAATTTTATAAGAAAAAGGGGGCTCTTAATCAAGTTAAGACCAATTAGGCTCCAATTTTTCAAGAGAGGAAAGACAAAGTCTTATACAGGCCAAAGGAAGAAAATAAAGTAATAGTTGATATGTCTACAGATCAAGATTGTGTGTTTTAAAATGTGGAGATTAATTTTTTCATTTAAGAATTTTTATTATTTGTTCATATTTCCAATTAAGAGATAAAAAATAATGAGAAGTTGATGAAGGAAGATAAAGACAGCCTTAAGATAAGTATGGATCATTCAGTAGCTATAGATGATGATATTTCTTATATAGATCAATCAATTCCAGACCTTTAAAAGGTCAATTTAGTTTATAATATAGATCAATACATGGTGGCATCCTCATTTTTTCCCTATTTAAGTCTAAGAGAGGAGGATAAAATTTCAATAATATAAAAGGTAGTCACATACAAGTCAAAGAAGAAAAAGAAGAAGAATAAGACTATGTTGACTAAAGAGGAAGAAGAATATGAGAATATGTGGGCCAATACATGCTTCACACTATTCTAAAGTATTCTTGAGAGATTGGAGGTATCTATCTATGCTTTATAAGAGACACCTATAGGTAAAGAAGCAAGATTGTTTGTTCAAGAGGTATGTTCGGGTCTCCTGGTCCTAAAATGTCTTTTTGATCAATTTTTGATGCCTTGCTTTAGTGATGATTTGAAGGATAAGGAATAAGTGGCTTATATTATGTATTTATTAATACTTTTATGAGTCATTCTTAGGTGGTTTGAGGTCTTGATATGCTTAGATGTGTGTTTTATGGTCAAAAGTCTGAGTTGACCATTTTTGGCAGTAATGACTGCCTAGAAAGTGCCCAAGTTGCTCATATGGTGTTCTAAGGTGAAAAGAAGTTTTATAATAGATTATTCAAGTTTTGTTTGGTATTTCAAAGGAGGAAATATTTTTGGAGATGTTGATGAGGTGCTCATATGTGATTTTGACCATTTGGTCAAGGTTCTTGCTGCAAGTTTTAGTCTATATACACAGAATGTTTGGTTTCAAGGATTACTTAAAGGATGAAGATGTGTCATGAAGTATATTTTTCTTAATAAGGTCTGAAAAAAAAAATTATACATGTTCCAAGTGGTTTCATAGGTTGTTGAATATTTTTATGCTAGGTGGAGCATTTTGAGTGGTCACTAGCTTCTCTTCTCAAGAGCATACATTTGGTGGCTTAAAGGAAGTCATGGTTCCCAAAGATTTGGAGTCTTTAAATTTGTCATGGTAGTGAGTTTTGGCATTATCTAGGTGTGGTATCCATCTCAGGTGTCTATGTTGACTAAAGGTTAACTTTTGACTAAATGTTACTTTGAAGGCCTAGTGATTTGGGCATGTTTGGAAAAGTGGTCAAAATTTGGAGTTGGAGGATAGAAGCTTAAAAATAAATTAAATGTTAAAAATGGGTCTATGAATAAAATTTTACAGTGGTTTTAAATTAAGTATAATTTATTTTATTCAAGTTTTAGCTCACTAGGAGGCCTAATTGGCTAGTAGGCTAAAGAAGGAAGTATGCTAAGAAGGATGAGTTGGAATCTCATTTTTGAAATGTCTAAGGGGGAATGATAGTGAAATTTAGATATGTAATTTAATGGTTTGAAATTATTATGGTAGATATTTATGAGGTCTATAGTGGCTAGATAGGGCTATAAGGAGTCCAAGTAGGCCTAGTGAAGAAAATGAAGATTTTTGAGAAAGTTTTCAAAATAAGGCTGGAATTTTTGGTTCTATTTGAGCATGTTGGCCTATTATAAGAGTTTTTTAGGTATGGTTGTGTTCTTGAAGTTCTTTTGGTGTTCTTTAGGGTACCTTGAGTGTAATGGTATGTGAGCTTGCATAGTGTTGTGGTGCTCATGTTGTTATTTGAGTTGATGGTATATATTCATGAAGGTCTTGTAGGTGTGAATGGGTTGTGTAGAGTGAGGGGGAGCCTTAAAAGTAGATCAAGTTCCTAGGGGAGCTATGTTGTGTTGCAAATTGGTGATAGGTCCAAGGATCTTGATGGTTCAAGAATGGTTTTTGAGTGAGAGCATCTTCTAAGGGGGATTTGTTCCTATTTGAGGTATAAATGGTCCATTTTTATAATATTTCCTATAGGTGAGCATGTTTTCATGATTTTATTATAACTCATTTGCTTGTTTTCTATGGTGCCTAGTGTTGAAAAGAGTCTACTTTATCATTTTGGCAAAGGGGGAGAGAGAAAAGGAGTTTTGTCATTAATGACAAATAGGGAGATTATTGGGATATTGATGTTAGATTTGTTTTCATTTATGTCAAGTTGAATTGGTTATGACAAAGTGGTCTAACAAGTCAGATTGATGGAACATGGTGGTCTAATGTACTTGGATCAATGTGATACTTGCAAGGGTATGCATGGGTGTCCTAGGTGGATGTTGTATGGCTAAATGGATATTTTTATGATGATTTTTAACTTTTTATTGATGTGTTTTATTCTCAAGGGTCTAATTCATGTGGCTTTAATGAGGTATATATTTTAGTTTGTACCTTGTAGGCTTGATCTTGCATGATTACCTAAGGGTTCTTGAGTGATTTGGATTATGTGACATGGTATGGAACTTAGTGTGCCTATAATATGAATTTTGGACATGTATATGGTTCTAATAGGATATGTTTTTTTTTCAAGAGGTGTCAAGTGGTCTACAAGATATTTTTCCCATTGGCCTAGTTGGCTTAGATGGGCTTGTGAAGCCTTGTGAAGGATCAATGAGTGTTTTTAGGGTGATTGACCTTATATCTACATGGGACATTATTATAGAGGTATTTTAAAGTTTATTAACCAAGTCATAGGTTATTAGATGAGAGATAAAGTTAGAAATGACTTCATGTGCTTTAGAGGGTGCTTGAATGGTGTATTTTGAGCTTGAGAGGAAAATTCTCATGTTCATCAGCTCATGTAGACTTTTTATGGGATATTATCCTTTTGGAGAAGTTTATGAGGGTTCCTAATAATTTTTTACAATAATTATTTCATGGATTAAGGTTATATTATTTATGAATAATTGCTAAGAAGGTAAACAGGTTTTTATGTGCAAAAGCCCTAGTCTTATACATGATTGGAAATATTTTTTCTTGTAGGTGTTAAAAAATATGATGGATTTCCAAGATGATGATTATAGGCTTCATATTAATCCTATAGGATTTTGAGGATGTGCTTTATCAATCTTGATTGTTTACGGTTCCCACAAAAAAGTGCTTCTTAACAGTATTTTTGATATTGTGAGATATTTTTGAAAGTAACTCAGGGAAAAAATGGGTGTGAGATGAATATTATGACTTGATTCAAACATTCATGGAAATTTTTAGTAATATGCATTTCTATGTGTCAAATTTTTAGTTCCTCAAATTTTCCTAGTCAATATGAAGGAAAGGATGTCATGAGTGAAATAGACCAATCAGACTAAGAAGTGTAATTAGAACTCCTAATTAGTGAGTATGGATGGGTGTAATATCCTAGAGGTGATGTATGAGATGTATTCCCTCTATCCATGTGACTAGTATTGTTCCTAGTCACTTGTATATGATTGAATTTTTGACTCATAGTTGACCATGTTGGTTTTGCTAGCAAAAGGAACTCGGTTTGGATGTTTGAGTTTGTTTGTAGAGCAGATGGTTAGATCAAGGATTCTTTAGGATTTTAGAGTGTTGAGGACTTATTGAATATCATTTTTAGTGATTTTTAGGGTTTTACCAATCTCTTATTGGTCAAACATAGTCACACAAGTGGAGTTATGCTTCATTTGTGAGGTGTTTGTGACATGAGCTCATGGTATGGTATAGAAAACTTGTGTAGAGGATCATGGCCAACCTTAAGAGATGTAAATAATTATTCCTAAAATTTTATAAATAAATATTTTTGACCATAATTAAGAGTGGTATATATATAATATGTTTTATGCCCTTTTGGGGAGGTAGGTGTCAAACTAGACAAACAAGTATGTGTTGATGTTTGAAGACCTTGTGTGAAGGTTGTTGGGGCTATTGGTGACCAATGTTTGTATGAGATTGAGTATATAAAAATATCATTAGACTCAACATAATTTTTTGATTCTTATTGATTATTTTTACTAGATTTATGAGTGCATATTTGAATATGAGAAAAAGATTTATGAAGGGGTTATTTACTTGTGTTGAGGAGATAACTTGGTGTTGGTGACTTGTGTGGATTTGTAGACTTGGAAAAGTGTGTTATTTTAGGGTTTATCTATCATATTGAGAAGCAACTAGATTTCAAGTATTGTTCATTTTATAGGTGTGGTGTTTGTGCTCAACATCTTAGGTAAATTGGTGTTTGGAAACCTTAGGGGTTGTGGTTCCTTGTGAAGTGGGTGCTTCACTAAAGCCTCATGTTTGTGATCATCTTATAGAACTGTAGTCCATTATTTTGTAGACTTGAGAGTGGTTTTTCTCCCCCATGAGGGTTTCCCACATAAATCTTTATGTCATGGTTGCATTCATGTTTGTTCTTTGATTCATCTATCTTGCATATTGATGTGATTGGTTAAGTAGATTGAAGAATTGGAAATTTAATTTCATTATTGTTAAACATTGATTCACCCCCCCCCCCTCTTAGTGGTGTGTACCTCTATCACCATGGTGTGCGGAAACCATAAGGATTTCCTCATATTTATTTGGCTCTCCATACACAACATAATTTTTTCATCCTAGGATGGATGATAATATCACATATACATAATTTATTATGCCTAATGCTCAACCATTATACAAAATATTAATGATCTTAAGTTAAAACATTTCAATTGGAATAAAACTCAGCTAGAATGAATCAATCAACTTATAATCATGTATTACTACACAAATTTTTGGACATAAAATCTCATAATAAATCCCTTGTATATAGGATATTTTGCACCTAAGATTTCATAATATGATGTAAAATATGATAAAAAGAAATACCTTAGATCATTTCATGTACCTTGTTTGGACTATGCATCTAGTGACATGTTATTTAATAAGTTGTTTCTAAGAAGTCTTAAATATTATGCTTCGTGATGGTCTTATGATCTTCCCTTTTATTTTTATCTTGCCTTTAATCCTTTGGAATATTATTTTTTATCATATTTTCAATCGATATTAGTGATATTATATCTTATGATCAGATTGAAAAACTTAAGCAATGACCCAATGAGCCTATAAGTGATTATGTATTGTGTTACAAGATTATGATCTCTAAGATGACAAAACCTATGGTTGATAATGAGTTATAAGATATATTCAAACAAATCCTACTTCTTCCACTACATGAGTCAATTATGTTCCAACATTTCCAATCCTTTAATGACTTATTTTAGATAGTAAAATAACATGAAATCAAGCTCCTTGCTATGAATAAGTTAAAGTACCCACCTATTCTTGCAACATCTACATGTATAAATTTTCAAGGCAAACCAAGTTACAAGTTAAAATAAAATAATGATGATGATGATGATGATGATGATGATGATAATAATAATAATAATAATAATAATAATAATAATAATAATAATAATAATAATAATAATGTCACAGTTAATGTCATATTTTAACCTACCAATCAACTTGTCTTATCAACTCCATGGAGGTAGTTTTTGTGATTACTTGAGCCTCTTCATTAGATACTAAATAATATATTTGAATTCAACCTCATATCTCTCCCTCCACAAAATGAGGTTAATAATTGTAGTATGCTAACTAAATTATTTTATAATAACACATATTATGATTATATTTGATAATGTAATAACCTATAAATGACACTTGAGTGCTAAGAGTTCTACTTGAGAACACCCGTCCCTAGCTTATCCTTAGACCTATCTTATGGCCTATTTTCACACTTATCCAACCTTCATGCAAGTCACAAACATTCCTAGACTTTCATAAATTAGTTATAGACCCTCATTCTTACATATTGGCCTGGCATGCCTCAAGGTATACCACCTAGGCACTAGTGCCACATTGTGCTAGTGTCCCAATTTTAGCATTATTGTCCTCTCCCTTCTTTTTACACAAATGGATATCTTGTCAAATATTAGAACACCTATGATTGACATAGACCTCTTTTAACACCTTCACAAGCACTATAATAGTATGTATACATGAATTTTTAGCTGTCTAACCACTAGATGGAAATTAAATGAAAATTATATATACAAACTCATAACAAGTTGTGCACAATCAAGGTTATCAATCCCTATTCTACCTTACTTCTGCATACAACCATCTACAACATTCCTAAGCTTATATTACTTAAAATTTTTGGAATCACAACCATTGAAAATAGGGGGGGTGAATCATTGTATAAACTTTTCACTTAATTCCATGCATCGTCTATTAACCATTCAAGCTAACACAAAGATATAACAATGTGTAATCAACCATGAAAATAAGTATGAATAAAAATCATAACACATGACAATAATATATATGTGGTAAAACCTCATGGGGGATAAAAACCACTATCACACCACTTGTAATACTATTTTATAATCAATGAAATAATATTTAGTGAGGTAGCAACCCCACAAGGAGCATCAACCCCTCACTAGTCAAGCATCAACCTAACTAGTCTTTTAATAAGCTCCAAATTGCAAGGGGATCCAACCACCTAAGTGAATTGGAACCAACCTAGCCACTTCAAGGACACTTATAAAAGCTCCAAACTTCAAGGTAAATCCAACTCCCTTCTTGACTAAGCACCAACCTAACCAAGACAAGCTTGATTACCTCAAAACACCTTATTCCTCTCTAAATTGATGGTGACCTCTTCTTCAGATATTCTATATTTTATATCCTATAATACACTCTATATAATATACATATAATTCACTTATAATGAATATAATGATTATATATCACCTCATTTAGTTCACTTTAACCTTTTACCCCTTTCAAATAGCCTTTTAGGATCATTAGGTCAACTAACCTTATCATCCACCTATAGAAGATATGTTAGATATTCATCATGATTTATTACTCTTATTATATTCCTAAATGACCTAATTATTCTCCTCCAATATCTATTTTCTTCACTTATGTCCACACACTTCTTAACTTACTCAAATAGGCTAATTAGGCCTTGCTTATATACTCAACACTTGATCTTACCCATTTTAGTCAAAAAAGAACCTAAAAATAATTTTATAACACTTTAAATATCTCATAAAAAATGTTTCATATAAGAAAAAATTTATCCATATGTTTTTCATACCCATTAAGGTCCAAAACCTCCATTAGGCCTAAAGGAGACCTAATGCAATTAGGTCTGTCTTAAGCACATGTTACCACTCTAACCTCTTGGACCATATTGAGTCTCTTAAAATTATTTAAAAACTTCCAGTATTCCTCAAATATAACCTTTATAACATTTACATTGTTATACACCACTTGTAAGTACAACTCACTCATTGAACCACGCTATTAGGCATACTCACCATTAGCCCTTTGCACATAAGAAAAGTCTATCTCATAAAATTGAAGCATGAAATAAATTTCATCAAACAAAACACTAAAAAAACTACATTAATAGATACTCCATGACCTCATGGTCACCACAATGTCTATTATACATCATCATATAGAGCATAGGACCTCAAAAAAATAGCTTTCACATGCTTACTCAGAATTGTATATAGGCTCCAAAAACATGTCAAAAGCTTTTGAATTTTCAAACCTAAAAATTATAGTATATAAATCTAAAATAATTATTATGAACCTTTGAGACCTAATAAACATCTTAAAATTTATCGGATTCATCAACTCTGTCAAAAACACTTCAACTCATCTCTTCAAGATGACCACTCAGAATGGTCATTCTTTTCCAAAACAAAATCATGTAGAAGTTTGTTTTTAATAATTTAAAGGAAAATTTCATGACTTATAATTCATATAAAAATTTTATCTAAGACCTCTATATCATATTTTAACTTATATATCAATCTCTAGTGTCAATTATTGGTCTTACAAACCAATTTCTCAAGCCTCTCTCTCACTGTCTTAACACAGCCATACAAGCCATTTTGGATTTCATATATCAACCACTTAAAGTGATTTAAAAACTTAAATAAATAAATAATAGATAAAATACATACCAAAAAACATAAAAAAGTGAATTGGATATATTGGATTTTGTCACAGGGTCTCACATTTTTCACTTCTAGAACACCAATGAACTATCAATCTGTATCAAGAACCAGTCATGGTGAACATGAATGTTAAAAAAAATTGTCACACTTTATTTAAATAAAAAACAATTTATATCATCCTTAAATATCCTTATATCATCTTAAAAAACAAATAAATAGAGGTCTAATAGAAAATGAGGAACATATAGACCAATATTTGAAACTCACTCTTTCACTATCTTGACTCACACAAACAAGTCATCTTAAGAACAGTATTTTCAAAATTATTAATGAATTAAAAAATATATGATAAACATTTACATGAGTTATAGGTATTTAAAAAAAACCCAAATATTTGAACCCATTCCTAATCATCTAAAGCACATTCATAAATTGATTCCCACTCTGATTGGTTTTTCTCACTATTTTCACTCTTTGCCAGATTATTTATAGGTCAACTTGGGTGACCAAAATGTTTGAAATATATTATATAAACTATAAAAATACCATAATATATAATAATAAAAATTATTTAACTTCAACCTCGATCCACTTTCATGTATTGATCTGGTCAACCCTGCCTATAGCATCAAATTCTTCATAAATAAGCATATTTTTATAGCTTTCACTCACTACCCTAACAAAACACTAACACATAGAGATTCTTGATGGAGTCATCTATAATATAAAAATATAAAAATATCATTAAAAATCCTTTTTTTTCCATTTCTATCAATATATATCCAATCATATCACTATGAGGGTTTTGAGAGGGTTTTAAACCAATTTTGGTGTTAGCAATTGTTTATACAATATTTACCATCAAGTGACAAAATAATTCTTGGAGATTTAATCCAATACCCTTCCCCATCTCTCCTAAAATACTCATATTTCCATGAAATAATCACATGTGCCAACATACATCATAATTTCCCTCTCAGGTCTACAATTCTTCACTTTGCATGCTCAAGAGACCTTAAAGACAAATTTTATGCTTATTCCTTCAATCCATGACCTAAAACTTGTTAAAAAAACCTTTTAATACCCTATAAAAACTTAATTCATACTAATATGTTATCTATTACCTTTTAAACTCACTTTGACCCCTCATTAGGCCATACTAGCTCTCCATGCACATTAGGTCTTGAACTACGAGTCATACTTTATAATTTGAATATGTCTTAAATCCTATTCAAATAATATCAAAACCTAATTCATATTTAAAAATAATTATCATATTCTCTACCACCACTATTAATCCTTCATAAGTATTGTTAACATCTTAGGACCCTTAGTTAGATTAGATAGAGTCTAAGACTAGTTAGTTTGCATATTAGACCTATAGGTCTTGCCTCTATAATCATACTATAAAACATTATTGGGGGATTAAATTCCTAAAATACATGTTCAAATGTCATTAGACATCCTCTTATGCCTCTATGCATTCATCTCCTAGATCCATCATGATAATTCTTTCACTATACTTGATATCCCATGGTCAAGCCTTCTTATCACTTCATGATATCATCCTTCATCAAGGACTAATGACCATAGCCACCTTATTTTTCTTCTGACATAAATTATAGTTCAAAATAACATGACATCAATGATAACTGACAACAAAAATTTTAATCTCAATCACATTCAAATAACTCAAGTCTACAATCATACTAGCTTCACTTGCAATTGCACCAACTCTTAGGTGGGGAGAACTACGTTAGGATTGATCCCTCTTCTATTATTGGTATGTATGAAAATATCATCACAACAAGGTGTTAAGGATGTCCAACCTACCCCATTAACAACACACTTTAATACTTGCATCAACCAAATTCCCTAGTAACATGGATAATTATGGTTTGCTCATAAAATTAGTCAAATTAGCTTATCTATAGGGATTTAGAACTTGTGCATGTAGGAACAAGCTTGAAAGACCTAGACATAGGTGCACCTAAAAGCTCAAAATAGTTCTACAAAGAGGATGTTACAACTAAAATAGGGACACTAGTGCTAAATGGTGTTACTATCTAATTATATCACTAATATCTAGGAGGGATTTTTATATTTGGATCTTGTTTGAGACACTCATATCAGCCTCTACCTTAGTTTTCAGCCTCCAAAATCGTCCATCTTAGTCATTTTCTAGCTAAGTTGTCATTTAAATTATTTATTACAATTTTTAGAAATGAAAAATTAAGTTGATTTTATAACAGATCATTGGCTATATTTATTGCATATTTATACCCTAATTTAATATACTCACCTCTTTAACAACATATGATTTACATTCATATTTATCCTAAAAGTTTAAAACATTTGGTGAAATTGATTTACTTTGAATATTTCACAAACCATATGCCTAGACAACCCTAGGGTTTATGTTTCTAGCCTTTTAGGACCCTCAACCAGATTTATGTTTCATATAACCATGATAATAATGATAGATAAAGTTAGTTACTTTTTGATGCAAAGTTTTTTCGTTTCTCTTACATTATTTTGTCCCTTCATTTGGAATGAATTCAAAGATGACATAAACACATATGTACATGATGCTTTAAATTAGTTCAAATATATGGCATATTTCATAGCCTGATATCTTTATCTTATGTGGAATTCCATTAACAATCAAACCCTTACACATATAACATTTAATACATAATCTAAAAATTATGTTTGAAGTTTAAATGCCATATCTTATGCACAAGAAATAATATCCTTATCCTCCTCATCTCCATGATAGTGATAACTACTTTCCTTCTAACCAACTCCATGTTATCACTCCTCCATGAGATGAAATATCCTATACTATTATTACTAATGTTCATACTCAGCCTATCCACACCTCTCCCTATATGGTATGTGCCTACATATTCAATCAGAAGTCTAGGTTTTACACTTGTGAGACTCTAAGAGATGAAATTATCACTATGATCAAACTAATATCAGAATTATAGAATCAAAATTAGTTTTTAAGTGAAAAGGTCACATTATTGGAAAATCACATTACATGTACAAAGTCTTTAGAATGTGCTAATATTCATCATGTATATCCATCTACACTTATAAAAGTGCCTATCACTCTTTCATATACAAATTATAAAGTCCAACACAATGCATATATTATATGTGATTCAAAAAACTTAAAAGAGTCTAATAAGAGTTCAAGTGAGATATAAAGAGAAATTATTAAAGCGAAGTTGATCAACCTACCTCATCTATAACTAGTAAGGAGATACAAATATTATTATGCATATTATAGAATGCATTTTCACCACATTTATTTATGTTTAGTATTGAAAATGAAAATATAATAGATAATGGATACAAATGACTCAATTAGTGAAACATAATCCAAACAACATATAATGACACATCTACAAAATCAAAAAGGGCCACATTTAGAAATAGTATAAAAGTAGTTACCCAAGCATAAATTAAGACAACAAAAGCTTCATAAATCACAATAAAAGGAAGAAATAATATAAAAAACACAAGTAAATCAAGGAAAAATATGCAAATATACCTCTCCAAAATAAGTCTCAACTTTCAAATTAATATAGGTTTCATCAAAAATATCTAAAATAGTTTGATTATCACAGTCAAGGTTTAGGCAAGCTAGCCCAAGGCATCACTACTCATACTCTAGTAGTTGATAATGTTAGTAAAAAGCTTTGGGATTTATTAAACATCCTAAATTACATCATTCATAGATATATTTTATCTAGGCAAGAAGTCTAGATACATAGTAAATGTCATAAAAAGGGTAAACATTTAAGTTGCAAAGTCAAAATCATGTTAAGCCAACAAGAATTATCACAAGAGGCTTTCTAACAAAAGAGTCTCCAAAGCACCAAATTCATATAATAATCATACTTTCAAAGGTAAAAATCATAATCAATACTCCAAAGCATAGTTTTAAAATGTCAACTCCATAGTATGAGGCAATTCCTTATGCTCATCCAGATATACCAGAAGTCAACACTATCATTCTAGGTTATTATGATTATTATGATTTAGACAATGAATAATACTTAGATTCATAATTAAACACCATTAAAATATATCATATAAATAACACTACATGAGATATTACCATTATTATTTTTGGCATAGGCCACATTGATAGTAAGTCTCCCATGAGACTCATTATTTTGTATTGTTCCTCCCTTCTTTTACATACTTTTCTTATTTATTGCTCCTTGTATATATTTTCATTTTCATGTTGCTTATACAAATATTAAATATATAAAATGAAAAAATAATATAATATTCCAAAATATAAAAACATTCAAATATTTTCTCAAAGAATACAAAATTATAGATTATATGCATTGCCATGTTTACATTTCTTATGTTTTTCAAACACTACATATGCTAATTATCTTAGTATAGTCAATTTGTATCTCACTTACATGCTTAAATTATTATTTTAAAGTGATTTTAGATTACTTACAAGACTAAGGTCCACTAAATTGATCCATATTTACTATTATCTCCCATTGGAGGCATATATATAGATACATGGGTTCTTCATTTGACACATTCACCCATTTGGGGGTACCCTATACATAGTTTCAATTACCGAATTACATATTTATAAATTATACATCACATATTTAACATTTTTATATATTGATACTGATCAAGCTACACCTACTCATATTTTTTACTGACTACTACTACTTTAGACTCAGCTTATGTACATCTTATCTCTTACACATATTTATATCACATATTCATGCATACTTTCATTTCTATATTTCCTAGTTTATAATTGATGATGTCTCTATGCTTATTCTATTAGAGGTAACTTGAATATCTCATTACTTTATGGCTCTACACCACTTATTTTCACTGTATGTATGCTTTGGACATGTGCCCATGTCCTTGTGTGTGTATTCTTGATTGTGTATGCAAACATTTGAACATGTCCTTACATGTGTCTCTAAGCCAATGTGCTTGTTTTTTGTGTATGTGTACATTTTAACATGCCCTTGTATGTATTCATTTATTGAATTTAGTGACATGTGCCCATGTCCCTTGTATTTTGGCTCCTTGGCCTACTTTGTGTGCTTCATGTGTGTTGTATGTATATTTTTTTGTATGTTTCATAGCCATGACATTTGTCTCTGACTTGCTACACACTCTAGTTTTATATGCCATGAGGGAACTTATGCATCTCCAATTCCTTATTGGGTGCCATTTTGGACATCATGCCCCATCCCCCTAGGTAGTTTTTTAGTCATTACTCATATTTTTTTCTTATACATTATTATATTTATCATAATAGTTTTTTGAATTCTAGACATAACATACATTGCATATTAAAAACTTATGCTCAGATTATCTTACATTATGATGTTTTTAATGTTTATTATATTGGGTTATTACATATATATCATATATGTTGTAGTTAATAGATGTTTTACAGATCTTTTTCTTTTGAGCATAGTTCTTGCACAAGTTCACAAATTCACCTCAAAAGAGGGGACATTCACATGCATTTGTCATAGAGATCATGGTATTTGAATGTACTCAAAGTAAAATTATGATCACATAGGCTCATATTATATAAATTAGACTCAATAAAATCAATGGGAAATGATGACATAGGGATCAGTTATAGTTACATAAAAATTGGAATAGTTAAATATAAGTGCCCAAATTTGGACATTAGCACTAGATAGTGATATTATCAAAGATATAATACTACTATCTAATATATTTAGTTTAATATATATATATATATATTGAATAAAAAATTATAGTAGGTACAACAAAGTTTACATAGGTTTAGTTGTATTTTTTTAGTTTTGGCTCAGTTTATCACTAAGTCATATCAATTTGATCAGATTGGAGGCATGATGCATGACATGACCATTCCCATTTATAATTTAGATACATGGATATAGATTATTATAACTCAGTCTTGAATCCATATGCTTAGATATCATATTTGGGGGCATGTGTGTGGCACATTATTTTTATATGATCACTTACACACTAGTTGATTAGATGGAATGACAAACTCCATGTCATTATCTACACTATACACATCAGCCACCACATTCTAGGTTACACACCATAGTCATGCCTTACTCCATCTAAAGTGGTTGGAATTTTTGAGTGGTCTAGAGATGCCTAATATACTCAAGTGACTATAAATCCAACACCTCTAATTAGATATATCCAATTAGACATTTCTAGTTACACTACATAATTTTATCTTCATATGCATCTAATACACATGGGTAGGAAATGATGGAGTCATAATATACTTGAGTTATTAATATACCTACATAAGAGGGTTGGAAAAACCATCAATCCAATCCAAGCTATTCATAGGTCATGATCTACCAAGCAAGGGTGGGCAATGATGGAGTCAAAACTAGATTGAGTTCTTGAGCCACCCACACATGAGGATTGAGCAAGCCATCAACTCAATCTAGGTTATTCACCAATTGATCACTATATAAACATACACACATTGATTTTCACTAAGTTTATGTATTTTTTTGCATACTAGCGAGGTGTATTTGCTCATTTCCTCTCTCTTATCCCTTTACTTAGTTTTATCTCTTTACCTAATTTTACTTATTTACTCAATTTTGTCTTTGATTTTGATTAATCTTAAGTAGGAATGGATTTATGCACATTTCACTTATAAGACATGTAATGGATTATGATTTGCATCCTCATATATAGATTCAAAGGCTTCACCTCTTAGGTAGCTATATTTATGCTTATTTTTCCTTTTTCCTTTTCTTTTTACTTTATTGGATTTTTATAATAAAGCGGGGGAGTTTAATCACTTAAAAATGACACTTGAGTGCTAAGAGTAATATTTGAGACCACCTATCCCTATCTTAGCCTTAGTTATTAGGGACTATTTTCACATGTATCTAGCCTTTGTGTAGTCCACATGCATCCCTAGACATCCATAAAGTAGTCACAGACCCTCATTCTTACATCATATCCCTTCATGCCTCATGTTATGCCACTTGAACACTAGGGACATAATAGGGATAGTAGTGCCTCATGGTTCTAGTGTCCTAATTTTGGTATTATTTTCATTTATATACTTTTTCTACAAATGGATATATTTTTAAATCTTAGACCACCTAGGGTCAGCCTTAAACTCTTTTAACACCCTTATAAGCACCAAAGTAGTATATATACATGAATTTTATCCCTTTAACCACTATATATAAATTAGATGCAAATTATACATACAAACTCAAAACAAGTTGTGCACTATCAAGGTTATCAATCCTTATTCTACCTTAATTCTGTATATAACCATCTAAAACATTTCTAATCTTAGAATACTAAAATTTATATTATCAAGCACATTCAAATCACTTAATTTTACAATCCTACTAGCTTCACTTGTATTTTCACTAACACCTAGGTGGGGATAACTACATCAATATTTATCCCTCTTCATAGTATTGGTATGTAGGCAACTCTCATCAAATTAGAGTATTGAGGATTTCTAGCATACCACACTAAAAGCACACTTTATTGCTTATATCAATTATATTCCCTAGTAACATGGAGAATTAGGGTTTTCTCATAAAATCATTCATATCAAGTCATCTACATGGATCCAAATCTCGTGCATGTAGGAATAGTCTTGATAGACCCAAACATAGGTGCACCCAGAAGCTCAGAATATTTTTACATAAAGAACACTACTACTAAAATAGGGACACAAACACCACATGGTTTTACTATGTAATTAGGGCACTACTATCCAAGATGGGTTTTGACACATGAATCCTAACTTCATAACTTCATTCATTCATTTGCATTAGTGACGGATAGTTATGAGATATACAAGGAAAAGGACATAGACTAAGCATGTATGAGGTTATAACAGTAAGCAATTGGTGGCCTCATCACACCCCCCTACTTTATCTCTTACTCAACCTTGAACAAGCCTTGGTTGTATTTTAAAACTACAAAATTTTCTAAAGTCTAGGGCCTCAAGGCAGCCTACCCTTTTAAATATGTAAAAAACCTTTAGAATTATCAATGTCACTCCATATTTTCTTCTCTTTCTCCCTATCAACTAGAACATTTCTCTCTTAGTTAAAAATTGGGAACTAGAATATAGGGGGTTGAAACTTCAAACCCAACCGTTATACTCTCCACTTCCTAAAAAGTTTAATATATAAATATACCCTTTGGATGGCCTCCCTAAGGTTTTGAGGGGAGTATGGTTCATTTATTTTCAAGGCATCCAATAGCTCTACCCATCTATGAGATAAAGCAACAAAAATTTGCTTTTTGTCTCCTTCCATAAGACCCAAATAATGGTTCTAAAATTCTACCTACTTTCTGGCAACCCATTCCTAAGGAGTGTCTTTATTCCTAAAGGATATCCATTCATCTATCATATCATCTAAATCCCTTGCTTCACTCTTGATCATCAAGGTAGCTTGTTTTTCTTTTGCTTGATATCCTTCCATTTGTTTTCCTCTTCCAATTTCATTTAAAACATATGAAGAAAGGCCATTTAACAGAACATCCCCCAAATAGATGTTGGGATTCCATTCGATATCACTAGTAACAACATATTGGTAAATGTATAATTCACTTAGCTAGGCTTGAAGATTAGGATCAGCATGTCTATACTCTTTAAAAAAATATTTTGGGTCATAGACCATATAAGATTGATCATTATAAATCCTATCATACCTGAATTTTAACCATTTTTCTTCTAGGTACATGTCATATACCCTAGAAGGTGGTTTTCACTCCATTAGCATTTTAGTAGTTTCATGTAATTTGCCAATCTTTTCCTTCAGATAATTAATCCTAATTTCAGCAAATTCTAATTTTTCTTGTAATTCATCATGTTGTTCTTTTGATTCAACATAACCCTTAAATCTTTGCACCAATTCTTTGTTGTAAGATTCATTATTACTAAATTTTTCCTTCAAAAAAATCAAAAGATCATCAATCTCTATTGGAGTAGTGGCTGACAAATCCACATCAATGACTTCTTCTATAGTAGCTATTGGTGTAGTGGGCAAGCGAGGAGGAAATATTTGATAGAAGGGTACTAAAGCTAGCACATCCTCTACTACAGGGGATTTTATGACCAAGGTGGATGAGGATGATGTAGGTCCTCCATGAATGCATATATAGGTTCCTCCACTATCTTCTCTTTGTCCCTGGAGGGGTCTACAAACTATGTTGCTCCCAAAAGTGTTTCAATGCCTCATTTTCCTTTTAGTTTTGTTATCTCATTTTTGGGTCCATATATTTCCTCCATAACTTGTTCCAATGTTTGGAACTCTTGATCATGAGAAAAAAAAATTATTCTCTTCCTTTTTCCATAACCTCTTCTTTAATCAATTCTTCTTCTCCTTTTTCCATAACCTTTCTCAAATCCTCCTCTATGTATCCAATTTTTTTTAGGATATCAATGTCTTCCTGAATTAATCTAGATGGAAGAGGTGATCATTATTCTTCTTATTTTATAGAAAATCCTTTATCATTAGACCATTCTTCTATTTCAAATCCATCAGGGGTTTTCTTAAGCCTAGGATCTTTCCTTGGTTCTTCATCATCACTAATATCTATGGTTAAGGAGGCTGAAGAGGTCTTTTGTTTCTTCATCCTTTGAGATCTCCTAAAAGGAGGTCTCCTTTTTGACACCATGGGTTTCTTCCCTTTAGATTTAATTTTCCTTGTAGGGGGGGTGACTGATGGAATTTGTTCTTCTTGTGCATCATTTGATAGGGGAACATCTTCTTATCCAATAGGAGATAGTGTGGAGGAATCAACCTAAGGTGAGGACATAATGAGAGAAGTGCCATTTTGTTGTGGACTTTCCTCCTCTATGTCAGAACTAGTGCCCATAACATCTTCCTATATAGTTTTTTGGGGATACTCCTTGGGAGATTCCCTCTCATTAGTACCCTCTTCTTCCTAGGGTGCAATATTTTCTAGTGCTAAAAATTGCTCCCAAGTGAGTTCAAGTCTGACAAAAGCTATTCCTTGTTTAATTATGATCCATATGAGGTAGTGGTCATATATGGTTGTTTTAGTTCCTTTTTGATATTTTTTGGACATTATTTTCAAGATATTTTATAATAAATTGAGAACATTAATGATTTTATTGTCTTAAATGATTTAGAAATTTGAACTGAAGATTGTAAATGAGGGAATACCTTCCCTCATAGTTTATGTACTTGATAATATATGATGTTATTTATCTCCATTCTATAAGTAGACTAAATCTTTGCACACCTCCCTTCTTTAATACCAATCTTTCATCTTCCTATTAGAACTATTGTCTAGCCTCTTGGCCATTAGGTCTATCTTGCCAATTTTCCCCCATGCTTGGTAGCCAAGTTGCTTGGGTCACCAAAGTCTCAGTAACTAGAAATGTGATGCCATATACAGTGGCTTGGTTTCCATAAAAAGAACCTACAAATGGCCTAGTAAGAGGTTCTAAAAAGTGTTGCAGCCATTCAAAATAGGTAGTCTAACTAGCTCTATGGAAGACATTCCAACTGACTTGGTCTCCCCATAAGTGCCTATGGTCTGAGGGATCTTTCCACACAACTAACCCTCCCATTTTAAATTCTCTATTAGTCCCTTCAAATCAATATTTAATTGTACACTCTTCAAACTTATGCAAATCCACCTACAGTAGGTTTTGGGTCTAAAATGGCAAAATATGGGGTTTACAGGTTGTAGGGTTTGGTTCACAAATGGCAAGTGTGAGGTTGTAAGGTTCTCATGGTACATGAGGTTTACCCCATAACATCTCCCCCGACTTGGGATATCATGTGTCCTTAGGTGACATGGATATATTAGGAATTATGGGATGAGACAAGTCATTATGAGGAATAGTGCAGGTGTAGTGGTGAGGTGCTAGAATTTTTAATGAATGATTAAAGTCATAATTAAATATTCTTTATTAATAATATATAACTAAATTAGAATAAAGAATGACATTTTTAATGATGATAGCTATGGCATACCTTTTAATAATGGTGTTCTATATGTGATGCTTGAAAAGTTCCATGTGTGTTGGTATGCAAATATTTTCATGGGAATGATTTAACAGTGTAATGATTGGTTTGGTAGTTGGAAGTGGAGTGAAGTGGACCCTTTATGAAATGATATGGAGATAACTAGTGGTTGGGTGCTGATGATGACTATAGTACACATACATGTGATGTAGGATAGGATACATGGAATAAGGGTTTTGGACTTAGATTATAAATGATTATTATCATATCATAAGGTGGTTATTGAAAAATTGAGTGCTCTAAGTGATGGTTGGAAGATCTTAAGTAGGTAGCTAAGGGTAAAACCGACTAGTGACCTTCATCTAGATGAACCAACTAATAAGAGTATAGATGTTGTGTATGTCCTAGAGATTTTTTGCCTGGGCTTAGCTATGGTAATTAGTAAGGTCTTCAACATGCAACCAAAATTGTAAATGAATCATGAGTGTCCCTATAGGCAAAAATTTTGGTCTACAAAATCTCCTCATGGAAAGGGAAGTTATATGATTTATTATGGCTATGTAGCTTGATATTCAAGGGTAAATTTAGGTAATAAATATGACATATGGTGCCCAAATCTTCCTGCATTCATCCATGAGGTTGTCTGATGACTTTCATGTAATGCCCAAAAGCTAATAGCCAATCCATCAGTGAGAGATGTAGGAGGATCTATCTTGTATGCTCTATAAAAAGGTGAAAATAGGCATGTGAGGGTACTTGCAGTAACTATAAAGGTACCCATAGCAAGTTGTAAAGTGATGGCCAAATCTATAGAAGGTGCCCATAGCAACTTTAGGAATGCTTATAGCATCTTCAAGAAACTTGTGTGAATAGTTGGGGTTTGAGGGATTGCCTTCGATTTGCTTTTGTCTTCACGTTCCCATTTTTAGTTTTTTTACCCCAAAAGCTACCAATAATGCCCAAAAATGGGTTTTCATTATTGGATTATTTTTTTTACTTTAACTGCTATTTATAGTAGAAAGTTTATTTAGTGGTCCTAGCCAAGTCACCTAGAAATGTGACTTGTCAAGGACTAGTGGAAGGTCTCATTCATCATGACATAAGAGGGTAAAGATGTCCTCCTCTCCTTCCTCAATTAAGTGTGGACTAGTTTTCTCATTATCTAGTGGGACAACCTACCTAACCATTACATCATTGTATCCATCTCGTAACTATTGCCATACATGACTAGTGAATTTGTCTTGAGTAAGTTGATTTTTGTACAACTTGAGTTTGTGTCTATTAACTAGTAGATGGAATCTTAGTAGATCAATGTTTTGGAGTTAAACTGATCCATTATCAAAAAAATGCTCAATTTCAAAAGGACCAAGCCATTTAGTCTAGAGTTTACCCATATGGTCCTTATATTTAGAGTCAAAAAGAAGGCCCCAATCTCTAGTATGGAATTGACTATTCTTAATCTGCCTATCATCCCATCTAATCCATTACTATTATACAAGTTCTATGTTATATAATTCCTATTGTTTATGTTCATCTAAGGAATTTAAATACAAAAGGCTTTCTTCTAGGCTTTAAATATATCCATCCCAAGTTCTAGTGTTGTTTATAAGGTCTTGTACCCCAATTCGATGGGCAAGATAGGTTTATTTCCATAGACTAACTCATATGGAGTGAAGCCTATAGTGATCTTCCATGTGATTCTATAAGACCACATAGTTTCAAGAAGCATAGCCTCTTAATCTTTATGAGACAGACTAATAGTCTTCATCAAAATATTTTCTAGCTCTTTATTGGTGATTTCCACCCATCCATTAGACTGTGGATGATATGGAGTTGATTTTTTATGCCTAATCTCATATTAATATACTAAGTCTATAATTAAATTGTCAGTGAATTGGGGTCCCTAATCAATGACTATTTCACTTGGCACACCATATCGAGTAAATATTTCTTCATAGAGGAAAGCTACCACCTTCTCATCCTTGGAATGTGTAAGAGATTTGACTTATACCCATTTAGTGACATAGTTAGTATAGACAAGGATGTATTCTTTGTTATTAGATTTGGGATCAAAAGGTCCTACAAAGTCTAGGCCCCACTTTTCAAATGGCTTAAGCACCATCTGAGGCTGTAAAGAAATTTCATTTAAACATGTGGGTCTCCCCATATATTGAAATTTATCATAATTAGTTGTATATCTTATTACATATTTATGGAGTGAGGACAAATAGTATCCTATATTCAAAATTTTGACTATCGTATGCTTGGCTATAAAGTGTCCTCCATAGGGTTCATCATGGCAATCTTTAAGGATAGCTGGAACTTCATCATCTCTAAAACATCTTCTGATGATAGAGTTAATCCTAGTATAGAAAAGGAATCTAGACAACCATAAATATTTGGCACTTTTGTGAATCAATTCTCTCCTTTGTTTGGGGAGAAAGTGATGTGAAAGTAACCCTATGACAAAGTAGTTAGCAATATCAACATACCAGGGTGTGGTAAGGGTGAGAGATGATAGGTGATCATTTGGAAATGAATCATCCACTATGGTATCCTCTTTAGAGGTTTGAAAGTGTGATAAAAAGTTAGCCATTACATTGTCTTTTCTAGGCTTATCAATAATGGTGATATCAAATTCTTGTAATAACAACAACTATCTTATCACTCTAGCTAGAACAGTTAGTTTGTTCATAAATTACCAAATGGCTACATGGTCTATATGAAAAAATACCTGATACCCTAAGATGTAGTGATGGAACTTGTTGATAACATAAGCTACCACCAAAAACTCTTTTTCAGTAACTGTGTGATTTAATTTTGTTTCCTAAAAGTTTTTGCTTATAAAATAGATGGTATAATTGAGTGTTTCCTATTTTTGGCTGAGCATAACTCCAAGGGTAGTATTTGAAGCATCTATGTGAATGTGTAAGGGAAGCTTCAAATCAAGACCATGCAGAATAGGGGTGGTGGTCAATAATTCCTTCAATTATTTGAAGGCTATATCACAAGCAGGAGTCTAGAGAAATTCAACATCTTTAGCTAGAAGGGTGAAAAATGGTGTTGCTACTTTACTAAAATTGCTAATGAATCTCTTGTAGTAACTATCATGGCCTAAAAAACTCTTAACATCTTTTTTTTTAGGAACATGCAAGTTTTTGATGATTCTAATTTTTGTAGGTTTAACATTAATTCCTATAGTAGATATGTGGTGGCCCAAGACAATACCGTTTATCATAAGCATGTAGAATTTCTTGTGGATAAGAGATAGGCAGTGCTCTTAATAGCATTAAAACACTTTTTCTAGGTTGTTTAGGCATTCATCAAGTGTCTCTCCATAGATAGTGAATTCATCCATATAGATTTCAACACATTTATTGGCCATATCTACAAAGATACTTAGAACAACCCTTTGGAATGTAGTTAGAGTGTTACATAGCCTAAAGGGTAATACATCATAAGAATAATTACCCTAGGGACAAGTAAAGTTGGTCTTTTCCTAGTCCTTAAGAGTGATTTTAATCTGGTTGTAACCACTAAAACCATCTAGAAAGGCAAAATATTTCTTCCTTGTTAGTGTGTCCAATACTTGGTCAATGAAGGGTAGATAAAAGTGATCTTTTTTTGTTTTTGTGTTGATTTCCCTGTAATCGATGCATATATTCCATTCTCTATTTTTCTTTGGTAAAACTACCAAAGGTGACACCTATTCACTATCAGAGATATGATATATAAATCTAGCTATCAAAAGTTTTTGTGATTCCCTTTTGACGATTTCTTGAAGAGCTGGATTCATCCTACATTGTGACTGTATGATTGGTTGCCACTCTTTTTTGATTTAAATATGATGTGTGATATTTTGGGTCTGATTCCTTGCATATCCTCACAATCCCATGAAAAATCACGTTGGTTAGTATGCAACATGCTAACTAGATTATTTTCTTCATTTAATTCCAACTTGCTATTAATAAGTAGTGTTTTCCCTAGAGATATTTAAATTTGTTGTGAGAGTGATTTCATTATTTTTATATCGCTAATGGATCTGATTTGGTTGAAACTATGAGGCAAAATTTGGAGGAATGTTTCCTATACATATGCATAAGAATTATCCAATTCCTAGAAATTAGAAAAGAGGCACTCAATACTTTGAAAGTGGTTGAGATCTATAGAAGGAGTTTGGTAATTATGCTAAAGAAGATTGGAGAGAATGGTATCTTCTTCCTGATTAGCCAATGTGCATGTATGGTCTATGGTAAATATAGGAATTAGTGAAGGTTGATCTACCTCCTCTTCTTCAGCCTATAATGTAGGCTTTGGTGAAAAAATTGGCTATGATGGGGGATAAGAACCAATTTCTTAGTGTAGTAGCCATTGGATATCATCATGTTACCTATTATATAACTATTAAAGGCATATATTTTTTCAAGCTAAGGTTATCCCAAGATAAGGGGGTATCCACCCAAATTAGACTTCAGTTGCAGCATAAAGAAATCTATAAGATACTCCCAAGATGGAGATACATTTTGCAAAGGCTGCCAAGAGGTGCTAGGATAGCTTACTTGAGGTGGTTTATAGCTAGAATTAGGAGGTAGAATGTTCATCTAAGGGCTATTCCAATTGGTATTAGAATTTGTAAATTGTGAATTAAAGGAGGTGGAATTTGAAAAAAGTGGATTTTGTCCCATACAATGATAAGGTGGTCATTAAACCCATAGCCTTCTTTGTGTAACATAGAAAACCTGATCACCATCTCCTCCTATAGCATGTAACTCTATTGTTTCTAGTTCTTCAACTATTATGTGAACTACTTTAGCCTAAACCTTATGACATCTATAATCAACATTTTTCTTCTTATAGTCTGGATAGTAAATGGTCAAGGCTTGATCCAAAGCTACTTGCATTTGTCTTGAGTATAGGTTGTCTAGTTGGGTGGCTAAATGGCTAATGATATCATGTTTCATATCTTATAATAGGTTTCTAACCATAGTTTTTTATAGGCTATTTGTAGCTACCAATGGGATTTTATTTCACTTGATTTATTTATGGCAAATCTAGAATAATTCTTGCTCTGCTCTTTGATATGTAAGAATGGTAGGTGAGAAATATCCCCTCCACTCATTAGGTCCAAGGCTTCTAGAAAATATTCTTTGACTCCTTTTAGGAAAATGAGTTTCAAAGGTTATTGTCCAAGTGCACTTTACTTAAATTTTTTTACACTAAACATTAACCGTTCAACATAATCCTCTAAGGATTCATCCCCCTACCGAGTCATTCTAAATATATCATTTCTTATATAACTTATTCCTCTTCCATATACCTAATACTTGATCAAAATTTTATTTTTCATGTCCTCTCAAGTGTGGATCAAATTACTACCTAGTCACATAAACTAATGAAGTGCTAAGTCTTTGAGAGTAGCCAAAAAAAGTTTCAATTTTTGTGCATCCTCCCTATAGTCATAGCTTCTACAGAGGATATCAAATTTGAACAAGAATGTGTCTAGGTCTTCTGATAATATAAATCTAAAATTTAGTAAGGTTGAGGGTAGGATATTTTTCATTTGTGTTACACTTGTTGCATCTAGAATAAGAAATTCAAAAGTAACTGTGTTTAGAGTCCAATTATCTTCCACAAAATATCTTTCTCTATTCATGATATCTTTTTTTGTAATATGGATACTAAAGGTACTCAAGATCTCATCCTCAAAATCTATGTCAATTCCTTGGTCAGCATGATAATAAACATTTATCTACTGATATTTAGTCTTCTTACTAGATGAAGGGTTTGAATATTCTCTTAATCTTTCTTTGATTTGATCAAGAAAGCCTTGTTAAAATGTTGTAAATATGTTACTTTTTAGAGTGTCTAGTTCATTAGTTCTTCTCCTTCATTCCTCTTACCATCTCAACTAATGCTTCTTCTACTTATGTTTCTTTTCTCAAAGCTAATAGTTCTTCTTTTAAAGTTGCTTCTTTCATTTTGTAGTGTTCTCTTCTTCAAAAGCCTTCTAAATTATGGTATATTCTTCCACAATGCTCTTAGTTATTATATGTATTTGTGGTTCTTTCCCAGCAAAAACTTGTGGCTTGTTTGGTAGGAATCTCCCTCAAAAATATCTTTCTATCTACATAAACATTTTACCACTCCTTTAGTTGTCCTGTCCTTTCCTACACAGAGATAGTTGTTGTTTTTTGTTTTCATGTATTTTTAAAGGGGTTGTTTCAGACCATTTTTTTTTAAATAATGTAGAAATAAAATAATACTAAAATCAAAATATTGGGAATTGAAATTTTACTTCTAGAAAGTAATAAAACTTAACTACTAAAAGAAGGAAAATTTATTCTAGAAAGAAGGAAAATTTATTCTGGAAAGAAGGAAAATTTATTATAGAAAGCATAAAAATTTATTCTAGAAAGTAGGAAAATTTAAAGCACACTTTACCAAAAATAAATCACTTTTACAGGAAATAAGTTCTAAAAATAAGAATTAAGTAAATTATACACTATTTAATTATAAAAACTTAGACATCTTGCATAAGACACCATAGTTCCCTCACTCAACTTTCCCAACTGGAACTACATGTCTAGGAACTTAGACATCTGGCATAAGACACTGCAATGTCCTCACTCAACTTGCTCAACTAGGTAGAATACTGTATTAACCAAAAAGAAATTTTTAATGATTGATTTTAGAAATAATTATTAACATCATTCTCAAAAATGGTACCAATTTTTTTCACAAACTAATTACACAATGATTATCAGATTCCCCAATCCAATTAAACATTAATTGTCAACCCTAGGTGCATAAGCTTTTCAAGAGTGATAGCATTATATATGCATTACTGATTCAGAAATCAACTTAATTTTCTAGTTTTAGTACAATAAATTATGTTGAATTTCCCAGATAGATATATTATTAAATATTTGTGATAGAGTCATAGAATTATTCCACACTTATGTCTCACACATGCATCACACTTATATAATCAAATTAAACAATTAAATCAACTTACACAACACACTAATAATTAAAGAGGGTCAGAATATTCACACCAGATTATTCTAAGGGGGGCCTTCCTCATTTATAATTGAGTTCTAATCCTTTTTTGAGATAATTCACAAACTTCTTATAAATTCAACTTTCTCATTACTCAATTTTGGATATAAAGGATATAGTAAAAACTTTTTTTATTATTTCCTCAAAATTATCTAACTCTTAATTTGATCTAGGTTCTACCTTTAAATACAAAAGGTAGTTTAAGAACTCTTAACCAAAAAAACTAAACTAGGAAAGAATAAAAATACTTAGAAACTACCCCAATCAACCTTCAAGTAGTTAGTAACCAAAGTTACTTGTTTTAGGTTTGACTAGGTTAGAGACAAGGCATACTATTTTGTTTTTTTATTTCCTTTTATCTTTTCTCATTATCTTTGTAATTACCATCTTTGTAGAACATCCAATCTCTCCTTGTATATAGGCAATATATATAACAATAATGAATATTTATAATCATTCGTTTGGTTTTCCAAGATAGTTGGATGTGTTTACAAGGTCTCCTCAATAATGACTCTACTTTGCATAGTGGCTATAGGAACTCTTCAGTAGCTACAAGCAACTTGTAGGTGAAACCTTTAGTTGTTGTGAGCACTCTATAATGGTTGTAATAAACCTATAAGTGGAGCCTAAATTTTTTTTGGCATTCTTCAGTGGTTTCAATCAACCTATAGGTGAAGCCCATGGTTGCTACGAATAGCCTATAGAAGCTATGGCTTTAGCAAGAATCTATAGCTTTACATGACCCTTCAAATGCTTGTTAGATAAAGTCATGATAATATAATTCAATCAAAGAAAAGTATCAATAATTCATACACATAACACATATATTAATGAACATACAAAATCATAACTTCATTCATTCATTTGCATTAGTGATGGATAGTTATGAGATTTACATAGAAAAGGACATAAACTAAGCATGGATGAGGCTATAATAGTAAGCAATTGGTGGCGTCATCAATTTTCAAGTGTAATTCATTGATTTTCATCACATACAATTTGTCACTTATAGATATAGTTGTAGGTGGTGATATTGTCTTAGACCCAAAAAACTTACATAGACAAAACCATTTTGTTCTAAATAGTAATGCATTACACTCTTGTCTGATTCTAGTGGACTTGTCCCAGTGAACACAGACCATACCTTTTTAGATTAAAATTATTCATAGTGATTCTACATATTTTTACATATTATCAAGTTTACTAGGAGAATCCTCTTACATAGGTGTTATTTCTCTATGACTATCCCTATTTTTCATGCTTCATTTAAATACACTATGCAAAATTTATTGTTGATCACCTACTTTCACATTTTTTTCTTATTAGATACCTAAGGTTTTTAATATATTAATGTCATAAATTTATTATGTAGATAAATATCACCTATTCATGCATGTTTTTTATGTTTTGGTTCTTTATTTCATGTTTTGTGTGTACTCCTTTCTCTAGATTGTGGACATTTGAACATGTCCTTGTTTTTAGCTCTAAGCCTTATTGTATATCTATGTGTGTGAGTGACATTTGAATATGTCCCTTGTATGTGTATCATTGTCATTATTGTTTTTTTTATGTGTATTCTTTGTGTGTGTGTGTGTGTGTTTGTGTGTCATGGCTATGACTCTTGTTTCATCAATTTGCTTAGCTTTCAATGTCATGATGGACATCAGCATCTTCCTAATTTTTTGATGCCATGATGGATTTCATGAATTCCCAAAAACTTATCTATAACATATTTAATTAATCAACATATGATCATTATTCACTATATTTCTCATTGATAACAACTATCTGAACATGGTACTATGTATTCTTAGTTCTACATGCATCTTACTTTACTATTTTTCTCATATTATCTATGATGATGCCATGATATTAAATGTTATCATTACTACTCCATGTTTCAATTTTTTGTATAACATAATTCACATAAATTTGTTGCTTTAATCTAATTTATTGTGCAAGATTAACCTCACCTCAAAATAGGAGGAATACACAGTGACTTGTCTTAGGTACTAAGTTGTAAAAACCTAGTGCACAAAGAGGAAAAGATAACATTTGATTAGTTCATCAAAATTCATACTTAGTTTATACCCATAAATCAATTTTAGATAATATTGTTCTATTTGGACAAGGGAGTAGGTTGGTTATGCCTAGAACAATACATTATCATCCTATTAGTCAAAAATAAAATTTTATAGGTTTCTTAGAATTACACTCAGTTTATAGATTAGTTCTAGTATTGTTGAGAAATAGTTTTCCAAATTTATGTTTAGTTTATATCATATTTTGCTCAAAATTGGGGGTATCATCTGCAACATGTTTTTGAAGATTGTACATGTTTTTTTGTCAAGAAATAACTTGATATTAATCAATTCCATAATCTATATACACTGATATGTTAGATTGGTGGATATGCATAGCACATGACCACCTCCACACTCAATTTTGCACCAATTTATATGAAAGGAATGGTAACTCATGCCATTATTTATGTTACATACACCAGAATCAAATAATACCATTTTTCACCATTTTTCACCATAAATTAATCTTATCCCATCTATATTATTTGATACACATTTTTACATTAGAATGATCTAATAAGATTCATACATGGATTCCAATCTACTCTAATACCTTAGGTATGCAATGATGGAGTTAATAATACCTTGATTTCTTAATCATGATCTATTTATAATGAATATTGTGGCATACACATTCTAATCCAAGCATTTTAATGAAGAAGATATCCAAGGGTCATACCCTCTCCAATCACTAGTTTTGCACCAAAAAAACAATAATTCAATAACCCAAAAAAGTATATTTCCTTGCTATTTTGATCTATAAGTTCCTTGTCTTTAATTTCACATTTCCATCATAAGGATTGATTTATACATGTTTCATTACTAGTTCTAATGAGGCATAGTTAAACATGTGACTTATATTCACAGTTCTTCTTCATACGTAAGTTTAGGTATAACTTTTTTCCTTTCACTTTGTTTCATTATTATAATAAAAGGAGGGAAAATTTAGACACATAAATTTAACATTTAGTGCTAAAAAACACATTGTGAATAATCCTTTTAAAAACATAGCTTATGTTCAAATCCATAGCTCTAAGTTGTTATTCCTTTACTTCTATGTGAATGACCCTTACCCTTGACAACTATGATATAGAAAATTCCTATTTCTCATTTTAAATAGTATAATATCATCCCTAGAATGATACATAGTTCCATCTTAGTTATATTTTCTCCTTAAACATGGCTACTCCTTCAATACTATCCCAAACACTTTTAGTGTTTAAATTTTTTTTATCACATCCTCTTCCTGAAAATGATAATTTACGTAGATTTAAATTCACCTAATGGGTCATCTGAGAAGTTTAGCAATTCCCATTTGATTAATTTCCCAAAATATCACTATAAAGTTACATTTTCTAACCATTTTCTCACTAGAGGCTCATATTATTGAAAATCATCAGAATATCTAACTACACATTTAGAGAAAAGCACCTATTAATCCCAAGTATAATTACACATAGCCCTAGTATCCCTAAGTTAATTTTGATTACACCTCAAAGTTAATAATTCATTGTTTAATGTAATAATTACACCAAGATTACACTAGAATTTAACATTACACTAGTATTTAACACACATCACCATATTAGGGGAGAACTATATGTATTTTTATCCATCTTTAGAGTATTAGTATATAGGTAGTGCTCAACACAAATGGTGTTGAGGTCAAGCACAACTTTATCCACTAAACTATTTTTTATTTATTATTTTTATTCCTCATGGTCTATTGAGCTATGGTTTCAACTGAATAATAATGTGTACATCAGATTATATAATGAATATAATACATTCAATCATGCATACATGATTTACAGGTGAAGGTGGATAGACCCATTTTTACTTTTAAAAAAAAACCTACCAAACACTATCACACCTTATAGACACTAGTGCAAATAGGCCTCATCTAAATAGTACATCCTTTTCTTAAGTGGATGTTAATCCATGTTCCCAATTCACAATGACCTCTTAGATACATATATTTAGTTTCACATTCATAATCACAATCCTGCATGTTTCATTTCTATCTAAGTTGTTACTTTTTTATACTTTCCATTTATAACATATTTCCATATTTAACAAGTTCCAAATTAGTTTGTTTAATTTTTTCATATTCTATACAATCTAATTTTATGCAATAATTTATGTCATTAAATATTAAAATTATAATAATCCAAAATTTGATAAAACATACACATGATCTACTCTTATGCATACTACTTAGATCGTTATATTATATGGACACTATGTTACCATATGTGATGATGGCATACATTGATTGTGTACACTAGCATTGTTTTTTCTATGCACATTTTTAATTGTTATGTTTTACATGTTATTATGAGTTAATGTATATTACATTATGTGACTCCTTCTATGATTAAATTTGATTATGTGTGACATTACTTATTCTCTACATGGAATTTATTATTATTATATTCATTCTAAACTTGTGTGATAGTGAGTGCTATCATGTATGTTTATATGATTGATTACATTATGGCCATGACATTGTGTGTGACTATATGTGGATTCTTGATTACTATTTTGATGTCATGATTCATACACACGCACACACTACCAAGAATTTATATGATGGCATGATACATATCATGCATATTTTTTGTAGTTATTATTCAGTGATTCTATGATCATTATTGAGATGATTATTATTATGTGTCTCATTTTTAAATATACAATACATGACACTCTTAAGATACATGTTTCATATATGTTTATATGATATAATATTATTATGATGACATAATCTAAAATTTTAGTAGAATTTTACATATTTTTCTATATAACATGGTGTTTTTAACTCCTTTCTTTTGATATGAGTAATTTGTAGGCTACATCCCTCACCTTGAAATGGGGGCACACATTATGGGATTATTATAATTTCAAGGCATAATAGATAGATATTTTATATATTGGCATATATTAATGTAGATTTTAGATATAGATTGACTTAGATTGGTTTATATTTTAGATACAAATTCACTCAGATTAGTTTATATTGTACAAATTATTATAGATTGATTCAAATTGACACATATTGGGGTCATATTTGAGGAATATGTCATATATTATATAGAATTATGAGTGAAATTCATATATTATATAATTTTATTACATAAATTACATGAATCATAATACACATGATATCAAATTAGGGTCATATGTAATTCATATGTAAGACATTATATATGTTTGTGAGTGACGGTTCATAGATATTATGATATTTCACAATTTTTATGACTTAGATTAAACATGTTATTAGATTGAATAATATATTATATAATTATTATACTCATAACTCTAATTGAATCTAAAATACATCCATAGAGGTAGATTCACTTTACCCATATTTTTTGATAATCATATTTATTGGAAAATATTTTGGGTTTTATTCTCAAGAAAATATAATGAGTAGTGTGGTTGAGGTTTTGCATGACTTAACTTATAATCACTTCTACATATCCAATGAGGTTTGGGTAATACTTATCATAACCTTTGTTTTAAATATAGTCATTTCCATGGGGCATAATCACACCATTCTCTAATGACTCTAAAGTGAAACTCAGCTTACACACATACAGGTGTATTTACTCCTTGTTTTTTTTTTTTTTTTTTTTTAACATTTTATACATTACATCAAATTTTATATCATAAGTAGACACTAATTTATAAAAGTTTCATTATATATTTTTCATGGAGAAAACTCAATATTTAGGTTATCCCTGATGGCACCATGAATGGGTATACTCAAGTACCAAATTTATCACTTTTTTCTTTTTAATCTATTATTTACAATGATAGAATAAAAATGGGGAAAATATAGACACTCAAATTTAGTATTAGATACTTAAAAATGTACATTTTTTTATCAATCCTTAACATACATGACATGTGTGTATATACATATCTCTTGTTCATGTTCTCTCATATCCATTCTCTTATCTATGGGTCCAACCTTACCAATTTGTCATTATATATAGGATTTTTATAGTCTCTACTTAAACAAAATATCATCTTACTCATATTATACCCTAATCCCATATCACTATTTCCTATCTCTTGGACATTTTTAATCATATTTAGATGGATCTAGTTACTAGATTCATCTATCTTGGATGAACATATCTACACACTTTCTAACAGTTGTTTCTTCAAAATCAACCCTTCTTTTAGGTCAACCTATATGTTTTGAAAGTCACTTAAGATGGAAATTTCCAAAGATACTCTTATTTATACCCATAAATTATAAGCATATTCCTATCTATAAATAACCTAGCATTCATTTAATATATCAATTACACATTGAGGAATGCATTTTCACGCTACTCTACAGCTTATAAATATAAAAACCCCTCAAAGTAGTAGTCACTAGCTAAGTTTAAATACTATTATAAGATAAAAATAACATAGTCTCAAGTGTTGAAATCTAATACTCATATTGCATGCATTATAACACATCAATACTTGTCACACATACACCTAGGTGTAAGAACTATGTCTAGTTTGATCCCTCCTCAAATTATTGGAATGTAGGTAGCACTCAACCACTCAAAAAGGGGTGGTTAAGGTTAGATCATGCCATACTTTATAACCCATATTTATAGGTTATATTTCTCTCAAGAGTGTAAGTTATATATTTCAAGTAAAATTTGAGAAAACATAACTATTCATGTAAGGCTAAAGGTATCTAAATATGTAGGATCCAGTTCTAAACATAGGTAAAATGATCTAAATTATTAGAAATTATCATAGTCATCTTGGACATTTTTGGTACACAATAGATGGATATGTGTGTTAAAGGCATCTAAAAAATATTTGAGGTGTCTTGGTTATTTATAATAGTATGTATCCTTATCTAATCCAAGATATATCCCTTGTATATCACTTTTAAATGCCCATTCATAGTCACACACTTTCTCAAAATATTAACAAGCTAATTATCTTATCCCTTTGTATATTTACATAAATAGTGATTGTAATATATTATTTTCAATTTGATATTTACATTAAGATGTGTTATAGACATATATAATACAATCTAAACTATTTTAAATTACTATCTTGTTTAGACCACTAAATCTAAAATAAATAAATAAAGTACATCTCTAAGAAAAATCAATTTAGTTATACATATTATTGTATTTGATATATTAGTTTAGTAATAATTAGTTGCTAATAATATCTCCTACTTTTAATAAGAGTGTATATAATGTGCATTAAAGTGTTATCCATTTTTATGATTCAATACTTGATAGTGTCACTAGTTAGACTTTACTAACATAACTTATGCTTCAACACTTCATATTTTATATATATATATATATATATATATATATATATATATATATATATATATATATATATATATATATATATATATATATATATATACATATGTATATGTATATATATATATATGTATATATATATATATGTATATATATATATATATATATATATATATATATATATATATATATATATATATATATATATATATGTATATATATATATATATATGTATATATATATATGTGTGTGTGTATATATATGTGTGTGTGTGTGTGTGTGTGTGTGTGTGTGTGTGTGTGTGTGTGTATAAAGTCTCATATTGAGTATGTGAATAAAATATGAAATGTTAAATCTCAAGTTATGTTAGTAAAGTCTATTTCAAGTAAAATTTGAGAAAACATAATTATTCATGTAAGGCTAAAGGTATTTAAATATGTAGGATATACTTCCAAACACATGTACAATTATCCAAATTATTAGAAATTGGCATAGTTATCTTGGACACTTTTGGTACACAATAGATGGATATGGATGCTAGAGGCATCCAAATAATATTTGAGGTGTCCCAGTTGGTTATAATATTATGTTTCCTTATATAAGCCAAGAGATATCCCATGTAGATCACTTTTGAACACCTATACATAGTCACACACTTTCACAAAATATTAACAAGCTAATTATCTTATCCCTTTGTATATTTAAATAAATAGTGATTGCAATTTATTAGTTTTAATTTTCTAATTACATTAATATTAGTGTGTTATAGACATATATAATATAATCTAAATTATTTTAAAGTCATATTTTATATAGATCACTAAATCCAAAATAATAAAAAATGTACATCTCCAAGCAAAATAAATTTATTTATACATATTTTTCCATTGGACACATTAGTATAGAAAATAATTAGTTGTTAATAATATCTCATACTTTTAATAAGAGTGTATATAATGTGCATTAAATTATTATCCATTTTTATGATTCAATACTTGATAGTGTCACTAGTTAGACTTTACTAACATAACTTGAGCTTCAACATTTCATATTTTATTCACATACTCAATATGAAACTTTGTGTGTGTATGTGTGTGTGTGTGTGTGTGTGTGTGTGTGTGTGTGTGTGTGTGTGTGTGTGTGTGTGTGTGTGTGTGTGTGTGTGTGTGTGTGTACATATACATAAATATATATATGGATGTATGTATGTGTTGGTGCTCTAAATTGCATCCTAGCTGAGTAGAAGATTATTTGAGTCTTTTACTCAAATCTAGTCCAACATGGGATTGATCCTAGGCTATCAGTATCCTAATAATGAATCAGACCTCCAGAGAAGGCCAGCTTCCTTATGTATATATCACCTATACTAAACCCAAACTAGCACTTTCTTGGAAAAGGGAGAGATTTTTTAACAATAACTTATGAAAGCATGTAAAAAAGGGGTGATGCACCAATGATTCAATCACTCAAACTCACACAATATACACTATGAGATACTTTTAAGACCAAATAATATCAATCTCAAATAAATATTTTAGAATAAGGCATTAATTAGTTATCAAATTAGCATGAGAGGGAAAATATCCACTTTCAAGATAGACAACAAACTATAAATTGCACTTATAATGACTTGTAAGAACTACTAAGTACTTCCCAAAGGTGAGAAAAAATAGGCATAGACAAGGAACATACATTCACTTAACCACAATACATGAATTTATGGAACACACTTCAATTTAGCTCATAAAATGATATAATTTGGTCTTTATTGAATCAAAAAAGTGTCATAGTATAAATTTTGATAGAGTCTAGTCATACCAAAAAGAGGGATCCATTTTAAGTCTTGGAATCCTATATTTATAGAAAAGAAGAGATAGAGAACTAAATAAATAGAAAACATTGAATGAATTCCAATAGATCTTGATGGATTAGCATTCTCAAGGATGCTGAATAATGATATTATCAATAAAGAACCAATTCTATAAAAGAATTGAATGCTCATTGTCTTTATCCAACCACCTATTCTTCTTGGAACCATGCCATTATCTATTTGATCTACTGATAAGTACCATGTCTTGAAATTGATATAATTATGCCACATCTACTTTGGGTGACCAACTATACCTATTCATTGAAAAAATGACCCTGATAATAGGTGAGACACCTCTCCATGGTCTGTATTTGCTCCAATATCAAACACAAGTCCATTTATAGGTGAAAACCAATCCACTTATTAGTTTTCACACAATCATAATATCCATGGAAACCTAAAAATTAATTTAATTTGATTCACAATCATTGGTCTATCTTCAACTTTTGTATTAGGTCTAAGAGACCTATTTTACCTATATGGAGCTCTATTGGTAATGGTTGGTTCTACTTAGTTCTTTTTCAATATTTGGTTCCTCATCTTTACCTTACTTGAGTCTAAAATGCCTTATCAAATTTCATCAAAATGTCCTAATCTCACTTTTGTTTATTAGTTTTTGATTTCCAACTTAGACCATTTACATTATGCCCAACTATCTTTATGCTTACTAGTCCTATAGATATGTTGACTTATTGACTCTGCTCACATCATTAGATCTAGATGTTTGAATGCACATGAGTCCTCAATTTTCTTACAGGACCCATTAAATTTTGACACTTATCCTCTTTGTATTCATCATCAAGATCCTTTAACCTTTTTAAATTATCTCACTATATTTATCTTGATGTATGATTAAATGCACTCTACTAATCTTCTATAGACCGACTAACACTATCAGGATACCTCACTTCATTGGATCAAGGTGTATGATTAAACATGAGCCATTGATCTTGGACCTATTTGAAACCCTAATGGCTACTTTATGATGCTTTAATTTTATGTTTGCATGATGTCATTTGACAGTGTATCCCATCAAATTTAAGCTCCAATGGATTTTTTATTGAGCTTTAATTTGACTCTCATGTGAATGTCTCCCATTATTTGACTCACTTTGAAGATTTATATCTTGAAGTACAAGAATCATGGAGGGACCAAATTTTCTAGAGATGTTCTTGATATCAAAAGGGATAAACTCACTTGATTTGTTATTTTCAAGAGCTTTCTAAGTGGAGATAAAATTTCTCAAACAAGTTTGTCTATGTGTCTTTGCATGACATTTGCACGATTGTATGGTCATTTTAATCTCAATGGATATTCATCAAGGATTGAATTTGACACTTCTACAATCATCTTCTTCTATATGAACAACTTTGAAACTCCATAACTTAAGCTAGGAAGATTTTGTGGACTTGAAACTTGTAGGATATGTTCTTGTCACAAAGGATTTTATGGTACTACAATCCCATTACTTGTGAGTCTTTTTGAGCTCATATATAAAATGTGAAAATGAATTGGTTCACTTGTTTCTTGTGTGACATCCTGATGATGGTCTAGTTCTTAAGATTTTCATATTCCATCTTTTTCTCAATCTTTCAAGGATCTGATGATCTCCTAAAGCTTGTGTAACCTGGTTCATATTCTTAGACACCATGAAAATTGATCAAACCCTCCACCTGTGACTATAGACCTATCCCTTGAAGATCAATAAGATCACACTTTAAACTTAAAGTTTTTTTCAAAATATTTACAAAATCTATATGATCTCCACTTGAGTTCTATATTTTATTTATGACCTTGGGCCACTTCTTCAATAAGGATCCTACTCCTTCCTTGGACTCTTGGACTAGGCACATTTTTAGTATGTAGACCAAATTTGGTCTACATCTTTGGTAAATTAGTTGGGTAGCATGCCTGCTATAATCAAACACTTAGACTAGATACATGATTCTTGGACCATTTACATGATACATGAACTGCATGATAGCCTTTTCTCTTGAAAAGATAAATAATTCCAACATATATAGAAAGAAACAAACTTTAAAGGGAAACTAACCTAATAAATCAAAAGAAACTAACCTACTAAACAACTATGCAAACAAAGCACTTATTTGGGATAAAATAGAAACAAAATAATGTGTTATAAAAACACTTAGAGAAAAATAAAAAACAACTATGTGTAAGGGACTTAGCTTCCTCAATAGCAGTGCCTAAGATGTATCCCATTGATTGGGATATGAAGCTATTCACCATTCATCTTTGTGAGTTGGAAAACATTGTGGGACTTTCAGCTAGAGTTTCTGTATGGACCACTCTAGATAAAATCAAATTTTGTGTTCCTTTCTAGCTTAGCTCTATCTTCATCCCACTTGAGGACCAAATTTCCTTCTTGAAAACTTCTTGAAGAAGATCCTTTATCAAAATATTTCTTCACCATTGCTTGTTGGGCTTCCATAGCCAACATTGATTGATGTCTTGTCTCTTCTATCTCCATGAGCTCATCATATCTGATTTCCATTATTTCATTCTCCAAAAGCTCAAGTTGATGCATTAATTCCAAAGTAAGTAATTCAAGATAAATAGTCATTCTTGCTTCCTTACCATATACTAGCTGGTATGGAAAATTAGAAATTGACCTCTTATAGGTGATCCTATCAACCCATAGACTTGACCTCAATTTGAGATGTCATGACCTCTAATTGACTTCAATAGTCCTCCTAATAATCTTCAACAAATTATTGTTAGTGGACTCGACAAGGCCATTACCTTGTGGATAATAATTTTATGAGATACTGAGGAAAGCATTATGGTGAACTACCCAATGGTTGATCTTAGATCTTACAAAATCCATAAAATTATAAAAAATTATAGTTGAAGGGACCCCAAATCTAATAATAAAACCTTCATATATGTCCAAAACATTGGTTTTGTTAGTTTTTTTAATGTTATTACCTATGTCCATCTAGTAAAATACTCTATGGTAATCAGGATCCAATTATCTTAAGCTTGAAGGGGGATTAATAATACCAATAAAATCCAAACCCCATTGGACAAAGGGTTGATTTATTGAAATTGCTTAGAGAGGTAAATCTACAAGATTCACCTTTCCAACAAACATGGCACATTGTTTGCATTTTGTAGTCTATGCATGAAAATCACAAAAAAAACATGGCCAATAATACCCACCTCTCATGATCTTGTGGGCTGTGATCCTTGCTGAATAATGTCCTCCACCATGTCCATCATAGAACTAATCAAGTAAAATCTATGTTTGATCTAGTTCTATGCATCTTAGTAGTATGCGATTGATATACTTTTTTAACAATACATTATCAATAAGAATAAAAGGAATTGATTGCAATCTAGAATATCTCATCTTTAAAGGGGTCAGATGAGAAGGATAAATACCATCTTGTAGATATATTATCATATATTGGAACCAATTTGAAGGTGAGGCTTGATTAGTTGTAAGTTCATCATTTGACATCATAACTATCCTATTAGTCTTTTGTAAGTCTTGGGCTAGATGTTCATAAAGTCCCTTGCCTCTATCTAGCTTTCTAACCTTGATATCAACATCATATTCCATGACTTTAGCTATCCAACCATATTTATTTTCATTTATATCTTTGTTATAATAAAATATTTGACACTTGGATGTACAACCATCAAATGTATCTTATTATTAGACAACAAGTAACTAAACTTTTCAAGAGATCTTATGACTAGAAGTGCATGCTTCTTAACAAAATAATACCTTGTTTCATATTATTCCAAGCCTTGACTGAAGAAGAACATTGTCTAATCCAAAGTATCTTTATTATACTACATGATAATACCTAAAATTATGTCAATGTTAACATGGGTGTATAAGAAGAAATCTTTTGTGAAGTTAGGGTTCAAGAGTGTAGGAACACTGACTATGGATTTCTTGATTTCTTCAAAATTTATAACTCTTTCTTTGGACCAATTGAAAATCTAACCCTTATTTAGCATGCTTATGAGTGGCCTAGTTAAATTATAAAAAATTTAAAATGTATCTCCCTATGAAATTGCTCTTGACTATAAAACTTTGCAAGGTTTTCTTGTGCTTAGGCAATGAAAGTGCAAGAATTGACTCTATCCTATCAGGATCTATGCTTGTACCATATTTTAAAATTACATTTCTAATAAGCCTACCTTTGTGAATAGAGAAAACACACTTTTTTGGATTAAAAGACACTCCAAATTCCCTATACCTTTTAAACAATTGACTGAGGTGAATCATATGCCCATCTACACTATTAGAGAATACTATTATGTCATTTATATAAACAAGTATAAATTTGTTAAGGAGACCTTGAAATGCCATTTCCATGGCTTCTTGAAAAGTGTCTCTAAAATTAGATAAACCAACAAGCATATTTCTATATGAAAATGCCTCACTTTATGGTGAAGGTTATTTTGAATTGGTCTTCTTCTTTGACCAAAATCTGGTTATATCCACTGTAGCCATCCAATAAAGACAACCTTTCTGAACCTGCAAATAGCTATAGAATTTGTTCCATTTATGGAAATTGATATTGGTATTTAAGAGAGGCCTTGTTAAAGTCATAGAATTTGACACATAGCCTTATTTCACCATTCTTTTTCCATATTGGAAGAAGGTTTTCCACCCAAGTTGAGTGCTTAATTATAAATATTATAGCTAGCTCAATGAGTTTATGTAGCTCATCTCTCATAAAAGGTTCAAGATTTGGGTTAATTGCCATTTGTCATTGTCTGACTAGCCTGGTCTCATCTTATAACTGAATGGTATGTTAAGCTAAACTTGGATCAAATCCTTTAAGGTCACTATAATACCATGCAAAGACATTTACAAAACTTAAACATAACTCAATAAAAGTTTATTTCTCTAAAGATGTACAAACTTTGCCCAACTTCAAACTCTTACTAGTTGTAATCTCTATAGTTATATAGTGTTATTTTTTGGTAGATAAATCAAACTTTTCTTTTCTTAATTCATCATCTCTACTGAATATGTTTTCAAGGGTGACCAACCCTTTAGGCAACTTATTTATCTTCAATTTCACAATCTGGTCATCATACTACTGTAAATGTTTATCTTGATTCTTTGAAGAGAACTCAACTTCCTATTATAATAATATGACAATATGATTATCATCTTCAAATACATTCCAATTTTCATGGTTTTCTGGGACATAAGGTCTCAAAACTACCTTGATGTGTGATTGAACTCTTTCATTTTTTATGTCATCTTGGATACTGAACTATGATCCAATGGTAGCCATCCTATCTACATGCTTATTATTATTTCTTGATATGGATCAAATATTTAAAGATTTAAAGTATTCAAATAGATCCTAAACTCTATACTTATAGGACCTAAGTATTTGGTTATTTCATATATTAATTATCCTTACTTTGTGAACTACTAGTTTACTATCTCCAAATACTTATAAGGAATTGACCTTCATCTTTCTTGCCTATTCCAAACAATGCATTAGTGCTTCATATTTAGTAACATTATTAGAAAAACCAAATTGAAACTTTAGATACTATAAATACCTTTGATTTTTTGGATAAATTAACATTATTCCAGCTTTAGTGCCATGTTTTTTCTTGGATCCATCAAAATATAATTGTCACAGTCCATCACTAGGCTGATCATCTTTCATTAATGTTGGAATTGGTGCATCATTTTCATGAAGACAATAAACACCAATTCATTATTAAATTAAATTTTAGGTATCATTTCTATATAAATTAGAATCCCATTCATCAAGAAAAATATTTAGGACTCCATCTAGAGGCGATTCAGATTCCACCTCACTATTTGTTTATACCTTGTCTAAGATAACACAATTAGTGTTCACCATACTTGGCATATATGGCTCAAATTTAAATATTGTAATAGGTTTAGAACATATTATCACCTTATTACCATACCTAGTCCTAAACATTAAATAGGTCCAATCAGCTAGCAAATATCTTCTAATCTTTGAAGTGAAGTCTCTTGATAGACACATGGAAAAATAGGGAGGCAAGTCCACTACAATTACATCTTGTTGAATAATAACATTGGGGCAAGCATGTAATGTCAATTTTATATATTTTATTATGCCTAATATATTTTTTGGTAACCCATCTAATTTTAATACTCCTTTGGTATTTGGCTCATAGATAAGACCAAGCTTGTCTATAATTTGTTTGGGCATGATAATGCTACTAGCTCTACTATCTACCATACAAGTATAGACTAAATAATTACCAAATATCAAAGAGAGATAAAATGGAGTGGTTTTGTTTTATTTTACATTAGTTTTATCTACCTTTGTCATGTTATGTATCTATTGATTAGGTTATTTGATTTGCTGACCTGAATTAGCCAAGATAACTCCTCATTTCTCAACTAGTTCTTTAGATACCTTAATATCCAAAAGCTCATGAATAAGCACTTCCTTTTGTCCTATAATTGTAATGTAATCCCACATTCTAATTATAAAATTTTATATCTTCATTTGATCTATTATGTTGAATGATGGTCCACTGAACTTTGGTTACAACTTTTGAGCCACTGGTTATTCTCTAGTTAGTGGCATTTAGGGAACATTCACTATCTTTGTATTTTTAATCTTCTGTGCTATAGGAGCAAAAAAATTATCTTTGAAATTATTAGAATTAAAATTAGGAAATCTATAAGTATTTATCACATCTTGAGCTTCTTCAACTTAACTTCTTCTAGCTCTAGTCAGAGATACCACTTGACCATTTATGTTTCTATTTTCACCAACTTGGTTGAATGCAATGTGATCATCCAATTTCCAATTACATTGATATCATTAGGATGCCTTGGAAATTTTTGATCTTCTCCTTGAAATGTCATATTCTTGTCTTGATACTAACCACCTTGAAGAGATAACTCTTCCTATGTCATTTTTGGCATAGTATTATCTAGTGATACCAAGGCTTGATTTTGAGTGTCATTTGGATTAGAAGACTACCAACTTGGATCTTGTATCAAGTTATTTTGAGGAACAATATATTTTGAACTGGAAGGTATATTAGGATCAAGGGTTTCATATGGCTTAGTTTTAGTTATGACTCTTTGATTTTGATAAGTTTGCCTATTGTCCTTAAAACCTTGATAAGGGGGTAGTTGGTTATAGAAAAACTAATAAGTATTCTGGTTTTATTACTGATAAGGTCTACCTTGGCATTTTTGTCTCTTGAGTTCAACAATCTCATTTCTAAAAGATTTTAACATTATTTTTAGATCACCAATCTCATTAATTTTATTAGGAGGGGATATAACTTGAACTTTTGGAGATGGAATAGGAGCTATAAATGGAATCTAAGGAACTTGAGGAGGATAAACAGGTTGCAATTTTGGGAATATGGACATTAGATGCCTTAGATCAAGTTTACCAGCTTGTATTAAGCTATTTTATGCTCTTATTATAATTTTATAGGTAATTGGCAAGGTATTACCACACATAGACTATATCATGACACTTATATCATAATTAAGGGCCTTGAGATAGTATAACAATGCATATTCTAGAGAAGGCCTAACTAATGCATGGATCCTAGTCCATGTCTTTTGGAATTTGAGGTTAAAATTAGACATGAAATCATGGGGGTAACTTTGCATGGTAGTCAGTTGTTTAACCAAAGATAGATTATCAAACTTATCTTCAAATTGCCTAACTAAGGCTACACCTAACTCATCCCAAATAATAATGGAGATCAAAGGAAGATTCCTATACCATTTCAATTCTTTTACCTTGAAGGAAGAAGTAAGCAATTTGATAGCCACATTATTTTGAGTAACATTATGAATAAAACATAGATTAGCAACATCTTGGATATGCTCAATAATAGTAGTTTTATCTCATTCCCTTGAGAAGAAAGGGACTATTTTAGGACAGACACAAGAATGCCATCATACTGGGATAAATTTAGGGGACTACCCCTATTGTATGGAACAAAAACTTGATTTATGAGAACCATTTGGGCAAAAGGGATTTGGCTTATGGAGACAATAGATTGGACTAAAACAATAGGATAACTAGTAGATGAATGCTTCCTTCAAGGATAAGGGATTGTTTTACTAAATCTTGATCTTTTATAATAAGTATATGGCAATTCAATATGTTTAAAAGGATTACCTTTACCTGATGATCTTGTTGTAACTTTTGGCATGAAAGCACTGTCTAAAACATGGTATGAACTCTACACTTGAAAGATCTTTAAATTTTGATGATGGTAGATGTATCCTCCTTTTGTATTTTTTGCTTCTCAATATTAAAAATTAGATTATGCCAAAGAAACTTTTTTCCCATCAGGTGTGCCAAAAATTATTGGTGTTCTAGATTTCACCCTAGCTGAGTAGAGATTGTTCAAGTCTTTTACTCAAATCTAGTCCAACATGGGACTAATCCTAGGTTATGGGTATCTTAATAATGTATTGTACCTATAGATAAGGCTGTCTTCCTTATGGATCTATCACCTATAATAAACCTAAACTAGCACTTTCTTGGAAAAGAGAGAGATATTTTAACAATAATCTATGCAAGAATGGAAAAAAGGGGTGATGCACCAAAGATTCACTCACTCAAACTTGCATAATACACACTATGAGATACTTTCAATACCAATGAATATCAATCTCACATAAATATTTCATAATAAGGCATCAATTAGTTATAAAATTATCATGAGAGGGAAAATATCCACTTTAAAGATAGATAATAAACTATAAATTGCACTTATAATGACTTGTCAGAACTATTAAACACTTCTTGAAGGTGAGAAAAACTCAGACATAGACAAGGAACATACATTCACTTAACCATAACACATGAATTAATGGAACACACTTTAATCTATCTTATAAAATGATGGAATTTAGTCTTTATTACATCAAAAAAGTGTTCACTTAACCATAACACATGAATTCATGCAACACACTTAATCAAACTTATAAAATGATGGAATTTAGTCTTTATTGAATCAAAAAAGTGTCACATTATAAATTTTAATATATTTTGGTCATACCAAAAATATGGATCTATTTTAAGGCTTGGAAGCCTATATTTATAGAAAAGAGGAGAGAGAGAGAATTAAGTAGATAGAAAACATTGAATGAGTTCAAACTGCTCTTGATGGATTAGCATTCTCAAGCATACTGATTCCATGATCTTATCAATAAGGAACCAATTTTATAAAATAAATGAACACTCATTGTCCTTATCCAACCAACTAGTATTCTTTTTGGAACCTATTGGAGTTAACATATCCCCATTTTTGAAAATTGGGACCCTTGAGAAACCCTAAGAATTGAACATGAAATATGGCATGATAAGATCATTTTTAGAATTTGAGGATCATCCACTTCATCAAAATCAAGCTTACTTAGTTATGTTTTACATTAATTTTGACTAAAATTATTAATAAATGGTATTTATTGATTTTAGTTATAGGTTCCATGTTATTTATCCCTAGGAAATTCATATTCCAAAACCCTAACAAAACCCTTAGTTTGAATTTGAATATTGGCAGGAACCAATTGGTAGGAATATTTTAAAAATCTATTTTTGGACCTAAGTGAAAATTTCATATTTTAAAGGTAGGTTTTTTTTTTTAACACAACTAATACTTGATCTAATGTCCTTGGCCCCCTTTGTTATTTCCCCTTTAAAGTCCCTTGTGTATGCTTAACTAATATTCATCTTGTAGGGTCCTTATAATATTTCCTAACTTAGCCTAATTTTTAAACCCTAAGGCCCCATTGTATTTATTAATAATAATGGGGCCTTAGTTTTAACACATTAACCTAAACTCTATCTTCCCAAGTCTAATTTTATGTTAGCTTAACCCTTTGGGTTTATACCTTAGCCTAAGGTTTTAATCCTAAGGCCCTGGCATATTCATTAATACAATCGAGACCTTAGTCTTAAAACCTTAAGCCTAAGGCTTTTATCTTCACGGTCCTAACTTAACTTCCTTGCATCTTGTAGGATCTAATGACCCTCATTTTATCATGATATTTGATCCAATGGATCTAGGAAAACTTGAGATTTGACTTAAACAATGTGCATCTTAAATGATCTAATGGTTTGCATTGCATCACAAGAAATTAATCTAATGATGTGAAGGCCCAAACAAAGTTTTATCCTTGTCTTGCATCCAATGGTTCACACTTCATTAAGAAGACCTAATCAGATGGAGTGAGGCATAGTTGAAAATTCGAAAGGTTATGGAGGCCCTGAATGATCGACATGTGCCACTCTTGTATTCAATGATTAAAAGAAAACGGACCCACCTAAAAAAAATAACCAATCATGAACAAGCTTCTAAATCATGATCTTACGAGCCTCACTTCATCATGGATTTTGATCTAATGGAGAAAATTAAGTACAAAACCATCAAAATCCTTATAAAAGTGACAAGTGTCACCCTTACCTTTGATCCTGAGGGTTTAACAAGCTTAAAATTGATGTTCGTTCAACCATCATCTAATGTCCATGAGGACGTATCTGACGCCCATGTGACTATTAACTTTAAGCCCATTAAAATAAATGTTTTACTAGATTAAACTTGACATTTGTATGACCATAATTTGAGGTCCACAAGGATTTATTTGACATTTTAAAGACATTAAAATTTTAGATAATGAATTATCTTACTCAGGGTCAAAATACAATCCAAAAATATTGCTAAAAATATTTTAAAGTGCCTCGTAGATGACTAGGAGCCCTCGAAGGGTGCTCAAACATGGGTAATCTTCAACTAAAATGGTCTTATGATCTAAGTATATGCTAAAATGACTTAGTCTAAGTCTATATCCTAAGGTCCCCATTGCATGTTGTTTAAATGTCACAGACTTTAGGCTAAAATACTTAAGCTAAGTCTCATTTTAAAAGGACTTTTTGAAAAATATAAAACTTAGGCTAAATGCTTCTAACCTAAGGTTTTAATATATTTATTAAATGCAATAAAACCCTATCTAAAGTTAGACCATCATTTTGGGCCCATTTTGAGCATGATTTATAAAATCTTGGCATAAATTTTTTATCCCAAAATATACATTGTATCTATTAAATATGGCATAAACATTGGCCTAGAATATTTAGGCCAAGGCCCCCTTGTGTATAAATCAAAAAACTTAGGCATAAATACCTTTGCCTAAGGTTTATTTAATGCTTAATAAACATGAAATAAACCTTATCCTAAATAATTTAATCCTAAGAACCACTTTCATCATGTACTAACATAAAATTTGAGTATATTTGTAGATCAATGGCTCATGCTTCATCATTGGATGATGATACAATAGTGCAAAGGCCCCAAAGACTTTTCAATATAATTATAAGGACCCATGATCTTGATGCATAGTGGGATCCCATTCAATTTGGAATTGATATATGGTCAATGGTTCACACTTTTTCACTAATAGATTATCCAATAGTAAAAATGAGCCCATGACATTTTAAAGGCCCATAGGCTCACCACATGGTTAATGCTCATTCAGCAAGCAACTAACTCAAGATATGAAGCATGAGAGGTCTCACAATGAAGCCAAGTGTAATAACCATGGATCTTGAAATCCAAAGGGCCAATTAAAAATTGAGATATTGGATTGTAATTACTGGCTCATGCTATTCCTATATTTTGATCCAATAGAGTGAAATAAAAAAGGCATTTTTAAATTCTAATGGCTATTTCTCAAAAGGAATTTATGAAAAATGACATGAAAGGCCCAAACCAATGCCATATATATGTCATACAAGTAGAAAAGGACAAAATATGAGATCTTGTGGGATAAAAAATGCAAAGGTATAAAGGCAAATGTCCAAATTAAATCCAAGGCATGTATAAGCCAAAATCTAGATATATCTTATCATTAAAGCTCAAAAACCCTAAAACATATATAAAAGTGACCCAATTGAATCCATTTAGTGACAATTTGATCTAAAGAGAGCTTGATTGTGTTCTTGAGCACAAATAAGCTTTCACAAAGACCATTTTCTATCTGGGAAATAATTTGTAGAAATAGAGACCATGGTAGCTCATAGATAGTAATTGAAGGAGGAGACTAATCTCTACTTGTTGATGGGTAATGAGGGTCGGATCTTTAAGGACATAAAATTGGATGTTACAGCCCTAAATTACCTAGGAATTAGGAACTAGTCTAAACTCTTCTTCATGGTGGAAGAGTTAAAGCTTATGACAAAAGAGGAAAAAATAATTTCCATAGTAAGATAGAGGCACTATGACCTAGTCATTGTCTAGATGGTCAGCCTTCACCACATTGGTATAAAGTCTGAGGTACTACATTGTATAGATATCATTTCCCCCATCTTTGTTGAATATAGAATTGATAATGAATGGATCATTCAGGAAGGGAATTCTAATAAAATAACTTATATCTCTCTTATATCCTTTGAGAAATATTATAAGCTCCCTCTACCCCACATAGACTTGTCTATAATTAAGGACTGGACCAACAATCATGACCTAGACTCTATCCTTAGACCCTAGCTACACCAAGGCCCTCAATTTTTAGGGATTTTGAAAGCAAGATCCCATAAGTCTAATTCAAAAAGGTCATTAGATTTATAATGACCATATTAAACCAAGCCTTTGGATCCCCCTCAACCACATATGTGAATAAAATTTGGGTCCCCTATATGAATTTCATGGTGGAAGAAAAACTCACCCCTCCAATTGGAAATTTGATCAGTGTCTTCCTCACAAAGCAATTCACTTCTATAAAAAATAAGTCATCTAATAAATTTTATATGATGTCCTACCTACTAGATTCCTTACTTTCCTCTATTAACTTCCAAAGGATTAGGAATTGGTCCCCATATGTAAAAACTATTATTTCACACACTACTCCAAATTGCATATCTTCAAGTACAAGAACCATATGCAGTTCATTTGTGATTATGTCTTCCTAGCCATAGTGGAGGTTATCATAGGTATTCCCATGCCTAGGTTCCATCCACTCATCAATAAGTATGTGGAAATTATGAGGGACATATGGTATTACCCTAATTATATAGTCATCAATATTGAGGGAATCATGTCCTAGCCCTATAGACTGCCTATGTATGTACCAAGTAAGCTTGTTGAAAAAGAAATTTCTACCCACCTCATTAATGAAGTTGATAAAATATGTAAGGATAAGATGAAGGGTCTACTCCACCCTTTCCCCTTGATTATTGGGAAAACCGTATTGAAATATTGGAAATAGGTGGAAATCATGTCCACACATAGGGATTCATTTGGATTTCAACTAGATGAACTCAAAATGTGGGATCTAAAGAACATAATGGGAAAGAATTTGAAGGATAAGAATCTCCCTAAGCTTAAGTATGTACATTAACTTGATGTTCATGATGCCATTTACATTAAGGCCAAGAATTATGAAGAGGTGTTAGCTAAGATCTAAGGGCACAACATTAAACTCAAAAATAGGTTGACTAAGGATGACAAACCATCAAGAGAGGCATGGAAAATACATCCTTTATAGTATCAATTTCTACTTGGAACATTTGGGATAGCCCAAGAATAACCCCAGACAAAACAACAACACCCATGGGGGAAATTTTAGCAAGGGTAGGTGAATAAGGTTGAGGTAAAGAGAAATTATGAGAGGTGAGATTGGAAGAAAGACCCAGGGAGGGGACCTCATCTTCAATACTCACACAAAGGCTAGCTTCCCCAATTCAATATATTGATATGATTACCTTGGAACTATAAAAGGCACTTGAGGGTGATCTCAAGGAGCTTACATAGGCATATGATATAAATAGGGAGGAGGAGCATCTTGAAGAAGCCCAAGTCCAAGTAGGAAATCCTAGAGATGATTTTTATATAGATATGTTCCCTATGCCATCCCAAAAAGAGAGGAAATTAGAGCTAGCATTGGTTCCTATAGGACCAAAGAAGAGGCCAATATTGATCATCTCTCACCCCACAAGTGAGATAAATTTGTTCAGTGATGAATTCCCCATTCATGGGATAGTCACCCTAACTAGTTCATTTATGGGAAATTACAAAAGATTACTTCTCTTTCCCATTCATGGGCTATGACAAAAGCAGTTGATGTCAAGATACAAGATGAGAAGGAGCTAATTACAAGAACTGAATAGCTTTTCAGGACTATGCTTATAGATCTTGAATAACCCACTATCCTTAGAATCATAAGTGATGAGGAATTAAAACATAGGGCTACTTTGGTAACTCAAGAGATCAAAGGAAAAAACCAAGGAAAATTTAGGGCTGATAACATTAAGATCTTAGACATGATATTTAATGCTAGAGAAAGAATAAATGAAGCTAGGAGCATTAAAGAAGCCATGGTCAAAAATTATAGAGAATTAGAGGAATTTGTAGATAAAGAGGAAAAAATCATCCTAAAACCTATTTTGGATTTAATCTAGTTGATGAGTAGCATGCTAAAGCCATGATCATCCTCTAACAACAACAAGTAGAGGGCTCACTAGCAAATTAGACAGTATTCTATTTTGTAAAATTTTGTAACATTTTGGAATAAAACATTCCATTATAAAGGCATATGCTAGTTTTCTATAATATTTTCTTCTAGGTCAGTATGATGTAGAAAATCAAGTGTATTTTAGGGCATGGTTAAAAAAGATAACTATCCTTAGCTTTGTACATTTATATCTTAGAAGTTGATTGGTATGCTACCTAGTTTTTCTATAAAAGGGTATAGTTAACACTTTGTAAAGGGAGAGATTTTTGAGAAAATTTGTACACTTGAAGAAATTAATATAATAAAAAAATTTTGAAAGGATCATCCACATTTGATATTTCAATTGCTAATAAAGCTTTTCTCTGAATTACTAGTTTTATGTCTTGAATGTGAATAGTTTCTTTGAATTCTGGGTTGAATTTTCTAATCATATAGTTTCTAATCTATATATATGCTAGATTTCTTGGAGTATCTTAGGTTTTTATTCATTTCATTTTGCTTTGTATTTAGACATGTAAATTTTATTTGATTATAGTAGTAAATCCTTAAAGTAGGTCTGGTTCTTACTTGTGACTCTTTACATTATCTTTTAAAGTTTGCTTGATATATAGTGGAAATTGAGCTAAGGATATTTTACATTGTATATTGGTTTGAATGCATAATTAGTTGTAATTGATGCTTTGTCATGATATTTAAGATTGAAATTGGTAATCACTCATTCTCTTTTCTTCTCTACCCTTCTCTTTGCCCCTTTTTATACTAGATCACTCTAGTTATAATTTAATTATAAATATCTAATTAGGTTAGTTTGTAGCTTAAATATGGAACATAATTCACTAAATATTTTCATATATTCTTTGAAATTCATAAAGAATGAACCAAGGTGACTCCTAACCACCAAATCATATAAATATTGTGGAATAGTTTATCTTGATCTGCTACTATTTCACCACAAGCAACTAGATTGACAAAACATGTAACTCATGCTCTAAATTTTCTAAATTATAAAATGACAAGTGTTATTTAAACACTAAGAACACCTATGGTTCATTTAGAAGCATCAATAGGATAAGCTCTGTTGGCATTAAAAGGAGGGCAATCTTGGTGAGTTCTTTGAATCTTTGTTGATCTTAGTCTGTTTGATCTAAAATTAGTGTATCTTTGTGTTTTTGAGTAAATTATTTACTTATAAGTATAAATAATAGTGATCTTTGCTATTTTTGACACATATTTATGCCTCCTTAGACAAATATTGGTGTTCTTTAGGATTTGATGCTTGTTTTTGGTAAATTTAGATTAAGCTTTAAATATCCAAAGTATCTAAGGTTAGGACAGCTAAATTTGATCAAAGGTTGGCATATATTTCATAGATATATGTTTCTTTATGCCTAGAATTATAAAGATAGACCATATTCACATAATTTAATGCATCTTTGAGCTAATTTGGTCAAATATCAATGTCCTTTGTAGTTTTCCATATAACCTTTGCAAAATAAGCTCAATGTGTAGGTCTAAATCCTGTTCTTTGTAAAAGTTAACTTGATACATCATATTTTAGGTAAGCTATTAAAAATTCAAGCTAGAATTACTCAATATTAGAATAAGATCACACTCATAAACTAGGGAACCTTTACTTAAACTTGAGGTCCACAAAAAGGCCAAACATGACAAAGATAGGTGTAGGAGATCCAAATCTCTTCCAACTTCACCACTTTAAGGTACCGTTGACTTTAACCATCATCCAAGTATGGATTAGTTGGGAGAGTCTTTAATCAATGTACCAGGTGTGGTACATGACCTCCTACACAACCCTAAAACTTATCTACCTACATTTAGTCTAATAAGTATAATAACTATTGAAGAACATATAAAATTTTTAAAGCTACCTTAAGATTATTAAATGTATTACATGAAGATGTGGCTTGTAGGTTATTCCCTATAAAATTTAAGTATGCTACCTATGAATGGTTTTTAAATTTGCCTAATAATTACATCACTAGTTGGGATGATTTCAACAATGTGTTTATAGATCAATTTGGTAAGATTGTCAGTCCTTGTGTTATTTACCATCAATTCACCACTATTAGAAGGGATGTCAGTGAACCTATTAGGTCCTTTAATGAAATATTTTAGATGATGTTTAGTAGGACCATAGACCCTTATAATCCTTATGATGTTCTATCTCTAGATATCTACAAAGATGCAATGGATCCCATGAGCTTTGTATTCTTGAAGAGATCTATTCCAACTGTAACTTCATTGGCCTAAGCATATTCTAAATTAGTGACCATTAATGATAAAATGTAGCCCCAATGGAAAATGTCTTACTTGGTCCCAAACGTCAACCCACATATGCCTGTGAAACTCATTCTCCAACAACAACTAGAATATCCCAACCTTAAACCAACTTCTAAACCTGACTCAATTACCATTAAGTCATGAATCCCCCAATAAAAATTTAGGGTTATTGAGTCATCATACTAATGGATTTAATGTAAATGATCAAAAGGCTCTACTACCAACTACTGGTGCTAATAATAACTAGGTACATAATTCTAAAACTCTTAGAAATGAGAATGAGTCTATCTTAAAGATGGTCCAAAAGTTGAGCACTGATTTTATTCAACTACAAAAACAAGTTGGAAATACTACTGAAAGTTCTAGTAGTAACTTCTCATTTCAAAGGTATAATAGGCCAAGCAATAGATTTAGAATGATAGTTTTAATAATAATAGGAATAATGAGCCATCTTCTAAGAAAAAGACAATGGACATTAACCTCACTAATATTTCATTGCCTATTTATTATAGGGTATATTACATATCCAAGCATGGTGAAATTGACTATATTGAGTTTTATAAACCCTTTGAGGCTTTCCAAGAAGATTTGGATACATTTGAAGTGGTCCCTAATAAGGAAAGTGGTGTAGGTGCTTCTAGATCCAAATCATCTGATCAAGCATTCATGGTGGACACCTTTGATTTCCCCTTTCAAGAGGAAAATGAATCTAATGATATTCCTGAAGATCCAAGATTTTCAATAGTTCTTGAAGAAGACCTATCCCTTGAGGAATAGAGAGCAGAGGTATCCCTTAACTACCTCAATGCCCCCAAACAACTTTGGGACTCTTCTAGACACTTCTTCAAGCAACAATCCTAAACCCCCTAAAGGGAGTACTTCTAAACCCAATGTTGATATTCTTAGTTCTTCTAACAAAACTAGATATAAAATAGTTGAGTATATGAAAAATATAAAGGCTAATATCAACTTACATGAACTCACACAAATTACAAAGCAAAGGGATCTCCTATTGGAATCTCTATCAAAGAAATCCAACAATCCACCTAGGGTTAATCATGTTATTATGGCTATGTAAAAGGAAAAACTTGAATGCCCTCCTTTTTTACTCATTATCAGGATGTTTGGTAAGAACTTACATAATTTATTTTTATAATTAGGTGTTTATACTGACATCATGCCTACATGTATATGCAAAAAACTTGGCCTAACTCTTATTAAGTCTGATAGAGTTTTAACTCAGTTAGACAAATCTAGAGTTAGGGTAATTGGGGAACTTTTAAATGTTAACATGCAACTAGCTTCTAAATGTAAAAATTCATTGATATTCAAGTTGTTGATATACTTGATGTTTATTGAATCTTATTTAGTAAGGAATGGACCAAGGCTTTGAATTGTTACATGTCCATAAATTGTTCACATTTGTGACTACCTTGGAAAGGAGTTCCTAATCAGATTAGGGTTAAAAGAGAACCAAGGATGAAACACATGATAATGGAACACAATGTTGTAAATGAGAGGGTCATCATAATTGACTCATATTTATGGGTTTTCACCCTAGAGATTGATAAGGTATGTGATCCTAAGAGTACTCATGTTGTTATTGGACTATGGAAATTACATTTTGATGGTGTTAGATGTAATTTTGGATTAGGTGTTGGTGTTGTCTTAATTGATCCTATTGATATAAATTACCATGCTTCTTATAGGCTCTAATTCCCTTGCACTAAAAATTTGATAAATATGAATCCATAATCTTAAGCTTGTAATTTTCTATAAAGAATAAGGTCAAATAATTATTCATTTATGGGGACTTAGAACTAGTGGTTAACTAGGTAAGAAGCAAATACCAATGCAATCTCTCATATATTAAGAGGTATAAGTTTATATTTTGGGATTTGATTGAGTACTTTGATGCTTTTAGCATCACTTCCATCCCAAGAGAGGAAAACCAAGTTGTTGATGAGCTGGAATCTACTACAACCAACCTCATGCCCAACTAAGATTCCCCCAATTTTTTCATTGAGTTGATCCCTTATCCTTTAGTACTTGATAATGTCAACCATTATCAAGTTTTCAATGATGGTCAGTAGATATTAGATTTCATGACCAATTATATGGATTTTTATGCTCATGTTATCAATGAAACTATTGAAAATGCATCTAAGGAAGACAAGTTTGATTGGTAAAGTCATTCATTTGAATGACAACAAGATCCCTAAGGGGATGGTTACTTTGGAAAGATTATTTGATCATGACAAACTGGTTGAAGTTTCTAAGGTTCCCAAGGCAAGTGGGAAAGAGTATAATATTGTTGATCTTGGCCTCCAAGATCAACCCCAATTGGTAAATGTTAGAAAATCCCACACAAACATGGAAAACAATAAATCCAAATAACTCCTTACCAAATATAGGGATGTCATAGCATGGTCCTATGATGAATTAAATATGTTTTATCCAAGGGCCATCACACATACTATACCCATTAAAGAAAGTTACAAACCATTCAAGTAGAAGCATAGGCCTATAAACCCTATCCTAAAATCCATGATCTTCAAGGAGGTCAAAATACTACTAGATGTTAAGATAGTCTTCCCCATTAGGTGCTCTACCTAGGTGGCAAACCTGGTGCCAATCAAGAAGAAGAATGGTGAGATTAGACTTTGTATTGACTTCATGAACTTAAACAAAGCATCAAAAAAGGACATTTATCCCCTTCCCTCTCTAGACCAAGTAAACCAAGTTATCTCAAGTTTAGCTATGATGTATTTTATTGATGTATTTTTAGGTTACAACTAGGTATTAGTTGATAGAGAAGAGAGGATGAAAACAACCTTCACAACAAAGTGGGGAACCTTTTCTTATAAGAGAATTCCCTTTGGACTAATCAATGTAGGAGTTACCTTCCAAAGAGCTATGGACCATGCCTTTCAAGGCTTGATTGGTAAGTACATTATTATATACATGGATGATCTAACATTTTTTCTAAAAATAGGGAAGATCACTTCATACACTTACAAGTATTTGAGAGATATAGGAGGCATGGAATTTCCTTGAACCCTAAGAAGAGTATCTTTTGTGTTATAGAAGGAAAATTATTACTTCATGTTATAACCAAACATAAGATCTCTATAAATCCTAAAAGAGTGGAGGCCATATCTAGAATAGAGCCTCCAAATAGTAGGAAAGAGATAAAGTCATTCTTTGGTAAGATAAATTTTGTAAGAAAGTTTATTTTTGGCTTTGTTGAGATTGTCAAACCACTGAGTGACATGCTCAAGAAGGATTCCAAATTCACATGGAATGAATAATCTAGAAATGCATTCAATGATATCATGGAGGCCATTAGCGAAGCTCCAATCCTTATAAGTCTTGACTTCTTAAGGGACTTCTACCTCTATTTCTTTGCATCTAACCACACTATGGTTGTAGTGTTAACCCAAAATATTGATGGGTGTGATCACCCAATAGTTTTTATGAGCACTAATTTTAAGAATGTTGAGTTAATTTTTTCCTTAATTGATATGCAAGAATATGAATTATTAAAGGTAGTTAATAAATTTAGGCATTACATCCTTAGAAATAAGGTACATGTTATCTTACCTGACCGTACCACCAAGCTTATGTTAAGCTAGAATGAGTTGGAAGAACGTAGAGGTAAGTAGATGTCATTCTTACAAGAGTATGACTTGGGGATGAAAATAATAAAATTGGTAAGGTGTCAAGGTCTGATCTAGATGATTTCTAATACTAACCCTAGGCTAAGTATTATGTAAGTGGATCAACAAAACTTTCAATCTAGTGAGTGTTATGATTCAATCATATATTTTCTAATTAATGGTACTTTTCTTATAGGTCTATCTAGGGAGAAAAAGAGGGCCCTAAGATTGAAAGCTACCCACTACCTAATCAAATATGGGGTCCTATATATAATAAAATTCAAAGGAGTTTACTTGAGATGTGTCTCCTAAGAAGAATCCACCCAAATCATGAGCACCTTCAATGAAAATTTGGGTAGTGGATATCCATCTAGGAGAACCATAGCCCACAAAATTCTTAAACCTAGCTATTACTAGCCAACTATTTTTAAATATGCTCACAAACATCTAAGGGAATATCACTCATGTCATATTTTTATCACTAAGGTGCCAAAGGTAGTAATGCCCCTAAAAATAGTCATGGTTTACAAACCATTTGCACAATGAGGGTTAGACTTTGTTGGGGTAATCAACCCCAATTCATTTGAAGGTCAAAAATATGTCCTGATAACCATAGAATATTATACAAGGTGGACTGAAGCTGCAACCACTAAAAAATGCAAGACCAAACAAGTGATCAATTTCTTAGACGAAAAAATTTATACTAGGTTTAGGACTCTAGTATATCTAGTGTGTTATAATGGATCTACCTTCATATCTATATAGATGACTGAATGGGATTATGATAATGGCATTACTCTCAAGTTTGCCTCTAACCATTATCCCCAAAGAAATGGAGTTTCTGAATATACAAACAAAAACCTAATGAAGGTAATCAAAAAGTCTATTGTAGATAAGCCTAGGACCTAGCATAAGATTTTTAAATTTGCACTATGGGTAGATAAGATAAGAATCCAGAAAGCTATAAGAGCCTCACCATTCCTATTTGTGTATTTACAAGAACCTATCTTTCTTATCACCCTCAAGTTTCCCACATACAAATTTATATAAGAATACATGGAAGAGATCAAATAACTTGCCAACTCAAGATTGATAGACATAATTTAGATGGAAGATGCAAGGGAGAAAGCCTTTGCTTATTTTAGCAAGCATCAGACCATAGAAAAAGGTGTTTTGATAAAATATCAAATATTAAAGTGGTTAGACAAGGAGACCTAGTTCTCCTTTAGGATAAAGCATCTAAGCCTAAGGGAAAACATGGAAAATTCACACCCTTATGGATTGGTCCATACTATATTATAGAAACAATTGGGAGCAACACCTTCAAGCTCAAAGATCTACAAGGAGTAGAGTTTACATTTCCCAGCAATGGGAAATACCTCAAGCACTACTTATCTACTACTCGTCTTGGGGCCTTCATGGGGTAAAATGTAAGATGGTTAGAATTTAGAGTAGGTAGGCTAGTTAGTTTCCTTTAAATTTTTTTCCTTCATGTCCCTTATTTTTACATAAGCATGTATATATTTATTTCTTTTCATTTGTTTTCTTTCTTTCTTTCTTTCTTTCTTTCTTTCTTTCTTTCTTTCTTTCTTTCTTTCTTTCTTTCTTGTTTTTTGTTTTGTATTTCTTTCTTGTTGCCTTGTTCCTTGGTTTAGTAAGTCCTTTTAGACAATCCTGAGCTCAAGTTATGAAGTTTACTTAAAACATGCTTAAAATTTAGAAATGTAGGTGTGACCCCATTCATAAGATGACCAAGGTCTTAGAATGTAAGCATAATGTTGTAATTTGTAGACACTAGTAAAAACCAATAAAAGAAGTTAACTATTTCATGAGAAATTGACCATTGTCTTGACCTCAAACTAGTTTTAAGAAGACTTGCACTTGTAGGGTGAAAACTCAAATGATCATGGTATAGTTATAATAGCACTTAATTAACATCCTTGCATAGGACAATGGTTAAAACCATAGGTGATTATCTAAAAATAAAACATTTAACCAAATCCTAAAAACTTGGCTATTCTAGTTCCCAACCTTACTAAAAGCATAAAATTCTAAACTACACAAAAAAGAAGGATACAATGCAAAATCAAAAGGTTTCAAGTAAAGGTGATATGTTAATCTCCATTAGGGATATGGATGCCTGGATGGTAGTGGAACAAGGCCTTGAGTGGAGCCAAAAGCATTTATATTAGGGGTATGGATGCCTAGCTTGTAGTAGAGCAATGCCCAAGCCTTCTCTAAGAAAAAGCATGGTTCCTCATGAACATATAAACATGCTCCAAGTCAAGTGTTAGTGATCAAGGATAAGAAACTTAGAATTTGTTTCTTGAACCCCATGGAAAATAATCAATGAAATTAAAGCACAAACACAATATGGTTATATCTTGATGCTTGACCCTAAGTCTATAACTGCAAGGTTTGTTTTAACCATAATCTGGTATGGATGATGATATTGATCAAATAGAGTGGATGACCTAATTATTTGCCTAAATCAGAGTCTCTAGGTTCTAACATATTTCTATGTTTACCCCATGAGTCATAATTTTTTGGAGCCAACAAACCCCCATTTTTGAAAATTGGGACCCTTGAGAAACCCTAAGAATTGAAAATGAAATATGACATGATAAAATCATTTGTATAATCTGAGGATCATCCACTTCATCAAAATCAAGCTTACTTAGTTATGTTTTTCTTTAATTTTGACTAATAATACTAATAAATTGTCTTTATTGCTTTTACTTCCAAGTTCCATGGTGTTTGTCCTTAGTAAATTCATATTCTAAAACCCTGGAAAAACCCTCAATTCAAATTTGAATACTGGTAGGAACCAATTGGTGAAAATATTTTAAAAATCCATTTTTAGACCTAAGTGTAAAGTTCATATTTTAATCATAGTTGTGTTTTTTAACATGACTAATATTTGATATTTTTTTAACATGACTAATATGACATGATAAGATCATTTGTATAATCTGAGGATCATCCACTTCATCAAAATCAAGCTTACTTAGTTATGTTTTTCTTTAATTTTGACTAATAATACTAATAAATTATCTTTATTGCTTTTACTTCCAAGTTCCATGGTGTTTGTCCTTAGTAAATTCATATTCTAAAACCCTGGAAAAACCCTCAATTCAAATTTGAATACTGGTAGGAACCAATTGGTGAAAATCTTTTAAAAATCCATTTTTGGACCTAAGTGTAAAGTTCATATTTTAATCGTAGTTGTGTTTTTTAACATGACTAATATTTGATATAATTTCCTTAGCCCCCTTTGTTATTTCCCCCTTTAAATTCCCTTATGTATGTCTAACTAATATTCATCTTGTATGGTCCTCATAATATTTCCTAGCTTAACCTAATGTTTTAACGTTAAGGCCCCATTGTATTTATTAATACTAACAGGTCCTTAGTTTTAACACATTAGCCTAAAATATAGCTTCCCAAGTCCAATTTTATGTTAGCTCAAACCTTTAAATTTATACCTTAGCCTAAGGTTTTAATCCTAAGGCCCTAACATATTAATTAATACAATCAAGACCTTAGTCTTAAAATATTAAGCCTAAGTCTTTTATCTTCATGGTCCTAACTTAACTTCTTTACATCTTGTAGGATCCAATGACCCTCATTTTATCATGATATTTGATCTAATAGAGTTAGGAAAAATTGGTATTTGACATAAACAATGTGCATCTTGAATGATCTTATATTTTATATTACATCATGAGAAATCAATCCAACAATGTGAAGGCCCCAACAAAGTTGCATCCTTGGATTACATCCAATGGTTCACACTTCATCATGAGGACCCGATTGGATGGAGTGAGGCATAGGTAAAAGTCAAAAAGTTATGGAGGCCCCAAATGATCAACATATGACACTCTCATATTCAAGGATTAAAATCAAAGGGACCCACATAATAGAAATAACCAATCATGAGCAAGCTTACAGATCAAGATCCTACGGCCCTTGCTTCATCACAGATTTTGATCCAATGGAGAGAATTAAGTCCAAAACCCTTTGAAGCCCCATAGAAGTGAAAAGTGTCACCCTTGCATTTGGTCTTAAGGATTGAATGAGCTTAAAATTGACATTTGTACAACTTATTTTTGACATCCATAAGGATGTATTTGACAACCGCACAACCATTAACTTTAAGCCTATTAAAATAGAAGTTTACCTAGATTAAACTTGAGGTTAATATGACCATCATTTGATGTTTTCAAGGACATTTTTGACATTTTTGAGACTATCAGATTTAATTTAATGGTATTATGGTCTAAGTATATGCTAAAAGATCTTATTCTAGGTCCATATCCTAAGGTCTCCATTTTATGTTTCTCAAATGTCATAGACTTTAGGCTAAAAGAATTATGCTAAGTCTCATTTTAAAGGGACTTTGGAAAATATAAAACTTAGGCTAAATTCTTCTAACTAAGAGTTTAATATATTTATTAAATGCAATAAAACCCTATCTAAAGTTATACCATCATTTTGGGCCCATTTTGAGCATGATTTATAAAATCTTGGCATAAATGTTTTAGCCCAAAATATACATTGTGTTTATTAAACATGGCATAAACATTGGCCTAGAATATTTAGGCCAAGGCCCCCTTGTGTATAAATTGGAAAACTTAGGAATAAATCCCTTAGCCTAAGGTTTATTTCATGTTTAATAAACATGAAACAAACCTTAGCCTAAATAGTTTAAGCCTAAGTCCCACTTTTATCATGTATTAATGTAAAATTTAGGTATCTTTGTAGATCAATGGCTCATGATTCATCACTGGATGATGATCCAATAGTGTGAAGACCTTGAAGACTTTTAAATATAATTTTTAGGACCCATGAGCTCAATGCATGGTGGGAGCCCATTTGAATCAAAACTGATAGATGATCAATGGTTCACACTTTGTTGTTAATAGATGATCCAACTACATGAATGAGCTGATGATTTTTTAAAGGTCCATGGGATTAGCACATGGACAATACTCTTTTGGAAAGTAACTAACTTAGGATATAAAGTATGGGAGGGATTAAAATGAAGCCAAGTGTCACAACCATGTAATCTAAAATCCAAAGGATAAATTAAAAGGTGAGAGCTCAAATTGAAATCAGTGACTCATGCTAATATTGTATTAGATCCAATGCAGTGAAATAAAAGAGGCATTTTTAAATGCTAATGGCTAGTGCTCAAAAGGCATTTATGAAAAATTCCATGAAAGGCCTAGACCAATGCCACATAGATGTCATGCAAGTAGAAAAGGACAAAATATGAGATCTTATGGGCTAAAAGGTATAAAGGCAAAGGTCCAAATCAAATCCAAGGCACATGTAAGCCAGATTTTGGATATATCCTACCATTAAAGCTCAAAAATACTAAACCCTCCATAAAAGTGACCCAATTGAATCCATTTGGTCACAATTTGATCCAAAGAGAGCTTGATTATGTTCTTGAGCATGAAAAATCTTTCATAGAGACCATTTTTTATCTGGGTAAATACTTTGTAGAAAAAAAGACCATGGAAGCTCATAAACATCAATTAAAGGAGGAGACCAAGCTCTACTTGTCAATGGATAATGAGGGTCAGATATTCAAGGACACAGAATTGGATGTTGCATCCCTCATTTCCCCAAGAATTAGGAACTAGTCCAAATTATTCTTCATGGTGGAAGAATTAAAGCATGTAACAAAAGATGACCAAAGAATTACCATAGTAAGCTAGAGGCACTATGACTTAGTCACTATCCATATGGCTAGCCTTCACCACACTATTTCAAAGCTTGAGGTACTACATTGTATAGATGTCCTTTCCCCCATCTTTATTGATTTTATAATTGATAATGAATGGATCATTCAAGAAGGGAGTTCTAAGAAAATAGCTTATATCTCTCTTGTAGCCTTTGATAAATACCATAAGTACCCTCTCCCCCATGTATACTTGTTCAAAATTAAGGAATGAACCAACAATCATGATTTGGACTCTGTCCTTAGACCTTGGTTGCACCAAAGCCCCCATATTTTCAAGGATTTTGAAGGAAACATCCCAATATTCCAATTCAAAGAGGGCATCAAAGTTATAATGAACCTATTGAATTGATCCTTTGGAGCCCCCTCAACCACCTATGTGAATAAAATCGGGGTCCCCTTTATGCATTTCATGGTGAAAGAAAATCTCACCCCTCCAATTAGAGATTTGATCAGTGTCTTCCTCACCAAGAAATTCACTACTATAAAAGCAATTTTATATGATGTCCTACCTACTAGACACCTTAATTTTCCTTTATGAATTTCCTATGGATTAGGAATTGGTCCTTAGATAGTAAAACTACTATTTTACACTACTCTAAATTACATATATTCAAGTACAGGAACCATATGCAATTCATTTGTGATTATGTCTTCCCAACCATAGTGGAGGCTATCATAAGTTTTCTCATGCCTAGGGTCCATCCACTCATCAATAAGTATATGTAAATGATGGGGGATATATGGTATTCCCCTAATTATATAGTCATCAGGATTGAGGTAATCATGTCCTATCCTTATAGACTACCTATGTATGTACCAAGTAAGCTTACTACATAATAAATTGATACCCAACTCATTAATGGAGTTTATAAAATATGTAAGGAGAATAGGAAGGGTCTACCCCACCCCTTCCCCTTGATTATTAGGAAAGCCAAATTGAAAGACTAGAAATAGGGGAAATCATGTCCATACATAGGGATTCATTTGGATTTCAGTTAGATGAACTCAAAATGTGGGATCTGAAGAACATAGTGGGTAATCATTTGAAGGAAAAGAATCTCCCTAAGCTTGATTATGTACATCAACTCATTGTTCATGACACCATTTACATTAAGGCCAAGAATTATGAAAAGGTGTTGGCCAAGATCTAAGGGCACAACATCAAACTCAAACACAGGTTGACCAAGGATGACAAGCCACTAGGAGAAGCATAGAAAATGAATCCTTTGTAGTATCACTTTATACCTACACCATCTGGGACATCCCAAGAACAACCCCAAATATAATGATAACACCCATAGGGGTAACTTGACAAAGGGCAATGTGAACAAGGCCAAGGCATAGAGAAAGTGGGAGAGGTGAGATTGAAAGAGAGACTAAGGGAGGGGCCCTCATCTTCAACACTCCCATAAAGGATACCTTCCCCAATTCAATATATTGATATGATCTCCTTGGAACTAGAAGATGCACTTAAGGGTACTCTCAAGGAGCTTACAGAGGAATATGATATAGATAGGGAAGAGGAGCATCTTGAAGAAGCCCAAGTCCAAGTAGGAGATCCTAGAGATTATATTTTTCTAGGTATGGTCTATGTGCCATCCCAAGAAAAGAGGAAAGTAGAGCTAGCATTGGTTCTTGTAGGACCAAAGAAGAGGCCAAGATTAACCATCTCTCACACCATAAGTGAGATGATTTTTTTCAGTGATGAATTCCCCATTAATGGACCAGTCATCCTTGACTAGTTCATTTATGGGAAATTACAAAATATTCCTTCTCTCTCCCATTCATGGGATATGACAAGAGTTGTTGATGTTGAGATATAATATGAAAAGGAGCTAATTGCAAAAATTAAAGAGCTTCTTGGGACTATGCTTACAGATCCTGCATAACCCACTATCCATGGAATCATAAGTGATGAGGAATTCAAACATAGGAATACTTTGGTAACTCAAGAGATCAAAATAAAAATCCAAGGAAAATCTGGGGCTGATAATAGTAAGATACTAGACATGATATTCAATGTTGGAGAAAAAATAAATGAAGCTAGGAGAATTAAAGAAGCCATGGAAAAAAATGATAGAGAATTTGAGACTTGGTAGATCAAGAGGAAGAATTTATCCTAAAATTTATTGTGGATCTAGAGCTAGTTGATGAGTAGCATGCTAAATCCATGAGCATCCTTCAACAACAACAAGCAGAGGGCTCATCAGCAAATAAGACAATATTCTATTTTGTAAAATTTTGTAACATTTTGAAATATAATATTCCATTGTAAAGGCATATGCTAGTTTGTTAGTATATTTGCCTCTAGGTCAACATGATGTATAAAATCAAGTGTATTTTAGGGCATGGTTAAAAAGGACAACTATCCTTAGCTTTGTACATTTGTATCTTAGAATTTGATTCGTATACTACCTAGTTTTTCTATAAAAGGGTAACATTACCCCTTTTTAAAGGGATATATTTTTGAGAAACTTTTGTACACTTGAAACAATTAATATAATTAGATAATTCTACAAGGATTGTCTACATTTGATATGTCAATTGCTAATATAGCTTTTCTCTCAATTACTAGTTTTATGTCTTGAATGTGAATAGTTTCTTTGAATTTTGGGTTGCATTTTATAATCATAAGGTTTCTAATCTATGCATATGCTAGATTGGTTGATGGATCTTAGGTTTTGATTCATTTCATTTTGATCTATATTTATATGTGCAAATGCTATTTAATTATAGTAGTAAATCCTTAAAGTAGGCTTGGTTCTTACTTGTGACTCTTTACATTATCCTTTAAAGTTTTCCTAATATATAGTGGCATTTGAGCTAAGGCTATTATACATTGTATATTGGTTTGAATACATACTCAGTTTCAATTGATGCTTTGTCATGATATTTAAGACTAAAATTGGTAATCAGTCATTCTCTTTTCTGTTCCACCCTTTTCTTTGCCCCTTTTTATACCAAATCACTCAAGTTTTAATTTCATTATAAATATCCATTTAGGTTAGTTTGTAGCTTAAATATGGAATTTAATTCACTAAGTATTAGCATATATTATATGAAATTCATAAATAATGAATCAAGATGGCTCCCAACCACCAAATCATATAAATATTGTGGAATAGTTTATCTTGCTCTATTGTTATTTCACCACATGCAACTAGATTGTCAAAACCTACAACTCATGCTTTGAATTTTCTAAATTCTAAAATGAGAAGTGTTATTTAAACACTAATATCACCTTTGGTTCATTTAAAATCATCAACAAAGCCATGTTATTATCTATCTAATCTACTGATGAAGACCATGTCTTGGAATTGATAGTTATACCACATCTACTTTAGGTGGCAACTATACCTATTTATTGAAAAAATAACTTTGATGATAATAGAGACACCTCTCCATTATTATTAGTTGCTATAATATCAAACATAGATTCATTTATATGTGAAAACCAATCCACTTGTTGGTTTTCACATAGTCACAATATCCATAAAAACATGCAAACTACTTGAATTTGCTTCACAATCATTAGTCTATCTTCAACCTCTGTATTAGGTATAAAAGGCTTATTTTACCTATATGTATCTTTGTTAACAATTCTTGGTCCTATTTTTTTTACTTGGTTCTTTCTTGAGCTCTAGTTCTTCTTATTTACTTTGTCTAGGTCTAAAATACCTTACGACTTTTTTCAAAATGTCTCAATCTCACTTTTATTTATTGGTTGTCGATTGCCAACTTAGACTGTTTACATTATGCCTAACTATATTTATGATTATTGGGCCTATATATATGTTGAATTATTGACTTTATTCATACTATTAGATCTATATGCATAAATCCATGTGATTCCTTGATCTTCTACTAAGACCCATTAACTTTTGACACTTATCCTTTTTATATTCATCATCAAGGTCCTTTAACCTTTTTAACTTATCTTGATCCATTAATTTTGATGTATGATTAAATGTGCTCCATTAATATTTTGGGGACCCACTAAAACTATCAGTTTGCCTCCCTCTATTGGATCAAGGTGTATGATTGAACATGAGCCATTAATCTTAGACCTGTTTAAAACCCCAATGGCTATTTTGCAATACTTAAATTGGACATTCATGTGAACATCATTTTATGTTCCTATGGATGTATTTGATGTTGCATAGACCATCACATTTAAGATCTAATGAATTTTTTCTTGAGCTTTGATTTAACTCTCACATGAACATCTCCCATTATTTGATTCACTTTGAAGATTTATATCTTGAAGCATAGGAATCATGGAGGGACCAAATTTTATAGAGATGTTCTCAATATCAAAAGGGATGAACCCATTTGATCCATTATTTATTGGAGATTTATAAGTGGAGATAAAAAAATTCTAAAATATGTTAGTATATGTGCCTTTACATGATGCCTGCACTATCATATGGTCATTTGAATCTAACGATTATTCATTGAGGTTTGAATTTGACACTTGCACGACCATATTACTCTATGTGACCAACTTTGAAACTCCATAACTTAAAATAAGAAGCTTGCAAAGACTTAAAACTTGCAAGATATATTCTTAGCATAAGGGGATTTATGGCATTGCAATCCTATTGCTCATGAGGATTTTTGAGCTCATATATAAAATGTATACATAAAAAAGTTCAATGGTTTCATGCATGACATCTTGGTGATGATTTGGTTCATCAAATTAGCATATTCCATCAATTTCTCAATCTTTCAAGGCTCTGATGATCTCCTAAATCTTGTGCAACTTGGTTCATGTTCTTGGACACCATGAAAACTACTCAGACCCTTCACCTCTAATTTTAGACATATCCCTTAAAGATCAATCATATCACACATTAAACTTGCATAAAGTTTTTTTAAAAAGATTTACAAAATCTATATGATCTCCACTTGAGGTCTATCTACTCTTTGTGACCTCAGGTCACTTCTTCAATCAGGATCCTGTACCTTCCTTGGACTCTTGGACTAGGCACATTTTTGGTATGCAAACCAAATTTGGTCAATAGTATGTATGTATATGATTGGGAATTCACAAGTGGCTTTGGGGACATTATGATGGCATTTATTTTTCCATATTACATTAATTTGACTTCTATTATCTTGAGCAATCATCTTTCTTTTACTTTGTTAATTTTCATGACTTTTTCCACTTTGATTTGATTATTTCTTTCTAAGTTTTTCTTCCTTGAGTTTTTTTTATTGAAATTTTATTTTTGATTATTGTTCACTTTATGTGCACATACATGGTCATGATTTTATTTGTCTTATTTGGTCACCACAATTCCTAAGAAACTTTATTCACCACAATATATATAGTATGGATATTTTCCCATATTTCCATGATACATATCACACATATATATGGGAAACAAAACTCAAATACATACATGGGATTATATCTTGTCTACTTATATATTATTTTTCTCATATTGGATAAATATTTCCCACACAAGGGGAAATATTATTTTATAAATTCATAAATTGTGAAAACATTATAAATCATAAAAATCAAAATTTATGTGCCTTTAACTTTTATATAGTAACATATTGATATATATCATGCTTATCTACCTATAATATAGGTTTATATACATGTTAAATTCTACTTATTAAGGAATTATTTTATTGGGTGAGAAGAACAATATACAAGTTATGTGTGATCATGGACATATAAATGTTATGTGGCTACATCCATGCCCACATTCTAAGGGTTATCACATTGGTGGTATCCCCAACATTAGGTACATATCTCTATAATTCCTAATTTATATTTATCATATAGATATACTTCTATTGACTATACATCTGTAATTATTTTTTACATTATATTGAAATTACTTAGATGATCTCAATAATGGAGTAATATATCAAATAATTAAGAGAATAATAATCAAATCCATAACAATAATTGACAAAAGAGTAAAATAATTGATAATAATGAGCAAGTTACTTTGAGGGGGAAACCTCCATAACATTGCAATAATATTTTAATTCACAATATGATGCTAAAATACTACTCACTACCTCCTATATATATTCTACTTAGCCATGGTTATTCCATATGCCAGCCATACTAAGAGTATAGATAAATACAATAAGATAATATGAAAGGTATGTAAGTCATAAGTCAGCCACACATATCCCTAGATACACTATAGTTTAATTTCATAACATTCCCTTCCCCTTAAAAACAATGTTGCCCTCAATGTTGAACCAAATCTAGATGTTATTGTAGGAAAACTTCATCCTCCCATATTGCATCTTCATGATTCATACTCTTCCACTTGATCAAATATTCATTAAGCTCTCTTGTTTTTATCCTTTTTGTGCATGTGTCAAGGATATCATTAGGTTATAAAATGACTCTACCTTATTCATATAATTTAACTTAGTTTGGGTAGAATCTCTTTATCCATTTACCTTATTCAATAAAGATACATGAAATACAATATGTATGCAAGTTGATTGGGGTAACTCTAGCTTGTATGCCACACTACCAATTTTTTGTAGGATCTTATAATGTCCATAATACTTGGAGAAATTTTATTATCCTTTTTATATTACTTCAAATACATATGGTTATATGGATTCAATTACACAAAGACCCTATAACTAATATCAAAATCCCTCTTGCTATAGTATTAATCAACTTGTTGCTTCATTATATTTTGTAATATTCCTAAATTCTCCCTTAAATTGGAGTTAGTACCTCATGGTAATGTTGAATGTGTTCATCAATAGCTCAAACTTTGGGTTTACACCTCAAAATATGAAGTGATGGATTAGGGGTGAGCCATAAAGTTCCATAAAAGGATACATTTTATAATAAGTGTGTAAATAAGTTTTGTACCACCATTCTACTAGTGGTATCCAATGGATGCAAGATTCATATTTATATGATGTAAAACAACCAAGATACCCTTATAGGAAAATTTTGAAAACCTCTAATTTCCCATTTTATTGAGGATGATAATACAAAATATGAGCGAACTAGGTATCCAAATTTTCAAATATCTCAATCTAAAATTTATTGGGGAAGATACAATCATGATCATTTACATTGATTTTTTGGGTACCATGCAGCTTTTGAACTATATTGAGAAAAGAATTAGCTATTATACTATTTTAAAAAGGTTATGATAAGGAACAAAAATGAGAATATTTTGTAAGCATGTCCACAACTACCATGATGACATTTTTACCTTCATATCTTGGCAACCTTGTAATGAAATCCATGGAAACCTTCTCCCACCATTTACTAGGAATGGATAATGGCTATAGAATACCTGGTGTCTTAATTATTCCCCTTTATTTTATTAAAAAACTATGCATATGCCACAAATTTATGTATATCCCCTTGAATATATCCTAGAATATATATTTCTTGATGTGATGATATGTCTTAAAAAATCCTAAATTTCCCTATTAGAGATGCATGAATCTCCTAAATGATCTTGTGTTTGAAGAAATAATCAGTACATAGGTTTATCTATATTTATACCATATGGTGTTTCATTTCCACTTAAATTTATCAGAAATACCCAAACCATGCTAAATATTTAAATTATGACCTATGTATCCCTATCATTCTCCCATTATTATCTTATTTCCTCTAACCAATCTTCTTAACAAATGGTCATTGCACATAAAAGTGCCTTAATTGAATAATCCCTCCTATAAAGTGCATCTATTACCACATTATATTTCATATCATATCATTTTATTTACCCATTTTTGTTAATTTTTTGATGATAATCATTATTCCAAAAATTATTTTAGACTATCATGATCATTATTTTCTTGAAAGTGTCTACCCATTATAAAAAGTATCCATTACTTGATTGCATTAAAAATAGCTATCATCTCTTTCTCATATATTAGCTTGAGATTTTTTTATCCCTTGACTTGAAAACTATTAAATGTAATGGGTCTTCCTTCTTGCATGATTTTTAATCCCATGCCATATCTTATACATCACATTTAAAAATAAACATTTTATAAAAATTAGGAGTCACCAAAAGTAGATTGATGCACATAGCCTCTTTTAGCTACTCAAATACCTTAGTAGTTGGTTCAATTAAATGGAAGGAATATTTATTCAATAAGTCTATGAGTGGAGTTACTATGATACAATATTTTTTTATAAATCCATGATAGTGCCCTATTAACCCCAAATATCCAAAAACATTCTTGAGGGTATTTGGAACTTGACACTCCATCATAGCTTTGATATTCTTAGGTTAAACTTTGACTTCTTCATGTGAAACAATAAGACCAAATTATTCTACCTTATTGATGTGAAAATAACATTTGGATTTTTTTTCATTAATTTTATGTTGTTATATATCTAACAATACATGTTTCACATGATTTGAATGTTCTTCCCAAGTTTTGTTTTAGATTATGATGTCATCAAAAAATACCAATACAAACTTCCTTTAAAATGCCTAAATATAATATTAATCAAAATCTAAAATGTAGATGGTGTATTTACGAGACCAAAAGGCATGAACATAAACTCATAATATCCTTCATGAGTTTTGAAAGTTATTTTATGGATATCTTCATCTTTGATTTGAATTTGATGATATTCATAATGAAGATCTAGTTTGGTAAAATAAACAACACCATGTAATTCATTTAAAAAATAATCAATTATTAGAATATGGAACTTATCTTTGATGGTGTATTTATTGAGTTCTCTGTAGTTGGGAAACATCCTTATAGTTTCATCCTTATTCTACATAATGACCACTAGGAAAGAATATTCACTTTGGTTATGTCAGATAATACCTACCTCCAACATCTCAGGTACCATTTATTCAATTTCATTTTTAAAGCATATAGATACCTATATGGTTTGAAGTTTAGTAGTATGCTACCTACAATCAATCTTATGGAATGGTCACATTCTCTATTGGGTGGTATGCCTTTGGGAATTATGCCAAAAAAAGTTGGATGGTCATAAATAATCATTTATAAATTGAGATGTGTAGACACATGTGTTGGTTGAACTTATAATGAAAATAATCATGCTACAAATTCTTCTGCCCCCTTTTTAATAATATTTTCCATCTAATGTGAACTAACCAATTGGTAAGACTTTGATCATAATCACCATAGTTTAAATTTCCTACCTTCAGAATGAAAACATATGAATAGTTTCTTAAATTCATCTCTATTCTACCCAAAGTCATGATTTATTGTACTTCAAAAATAATGTCATTCCCACCTATGGGAATAAAAAACATAGGATAATTAATCAAGTAGTCCCCAATGATAATATTAATACTATGGCATTTTACAAAATAGTTGAATGTGTCAACATCTATAATCATAATTTTAAATGTTTGGAGTTGGATAAATAAAATAGTTTAAATGAGCAGCCAACTTATTATTGATGAAGTTATGTGTAGTTCTTGAGTCAATCAATAGTGTCACATTCTAATTCTTGAATAATCCCACCACATTAAGATTTTGAGGAGTAATTATACCTAAAATGGTATGGTAGGAAATGATAGGGTGAGAATCTTTAGATTCATCCTCTAGTTATTCCATACCCTCACATGCAGCCTCATCATTGTCTTCATATTCATTGACCCCTTTAATGTATAATAACTTATTTACATCACATTTATGTCCTCTACTCTACTAACTATCATAACCAAAATGTAACCCTTTGGCATTCTTCTCTTTAATTTGTTGAGGGGTCAATCTTGTAGGTTGCAAAAATGATGGTGCCATGAAATTACATTTATGGCTATGAGTGAAAGCCATTATTTTGACCAATTATTTTTTCTATGCCTAGTGTATGAATGATATGAATTCAAAAATATTTTATGGATTAAACATATAAACCTAAATTTATATATGATCTTTGATCCCCTCCTAGGAATAGGTCAGTCAGGTTATTCTCAATGATATCATCTATACGTAAGGATAGATTTTGGAACTGTTAAAAAAAACATTAATAGCACATGTATGTCATAACTTTTCTAATTGAATAAATTAGTTTTTAGAGACATTATTATGATAGTGTATCTATAAATCCTTAATAAACACTAACCATGTAATAGAATCACATTTCTTTTTCTTTTGAGCACACCACCTATACCAAATGACCTACTTGGGTTATAGATTGAGAGATGTTATGATCACCTTTTACACACATGGGGTCTAATGTAAATCAAATAATTTTTCTATTTTATTGATCTAAGTGAGTGTATCCTACCATCAAACTTATGCACTTTCACTTTTGGCATCATGTGCTTTAAACCATTATAAGATTTTTGATAGTTATGAGTGGGTGAAGTTGATTAGAGGGGTAGAGCATTATTCTATAGAAGCTAAGCCATAATAGATGTCAACTGAGCACTCATCATTGAAAATTGATCCTTCATAGATTCCTTTTCCCATTTTACTACATCAAGATCATCCTTCTTTATCATGTTTTCTATCTCTAACTCAATTTGTTAAATCACCTCAAAAGCTGGTAGATCTAAAGTTTTAGATTCTATGTCATCTTTATGAGGAGTTTTTGGGGAGTCTTGACCTTTTCGTATTTATGAGTTTTTTAACTAGCCATGCACAAACCCTATGATGAATGGTTTTGGGGACAAAAAATGTACCAAAAAATTATACCATTATGATCATCTCACTAAGATGAATCTAGTGACTATTAATTTTCATAAGGGTATGGAAAAAAATCCATAATGTTTTAAAAAAGCTTAAAAAATACTATAGTGGCATAAAAATTAAATTCTTCTCATACTAAAAGTTATGTTTTTTCAATCCTTTAGCTCTTTAGATGGATACAAAACTAGATCTAAAAAAATAACAGTATAGTAACTAACTCAAATCAATGCTCTGGTATCACTTGTAATGAAATTACTTAGATGTTCACAATAATGAAATGATATATTGAAGAATTAAGAGTAAAATAAGTATATCCACAATAATAATTGACAAGAGATCATAATAATTGATAATAATTATTGATTTATTTGAGGTATCAACCTACATAATAATACAATAAGAGAAAAATTAACAATATGATGCTAAAATAATAATCACTACCTCTTATATATATTCTACTTAGCCATAGTTATTCCATAGGCTAACCATACTAAGAACATAGAGAAATGAAATAAGATAATATTAAATATATGTAAGCCACAAGTTAGCCACACATATCCCTAGATGCACTATAGGCTAAAGTTGTAGTACACATCTCTCATGTTACATGGATGTATACCTTATAGTTACATATGACTATTACACAAATACATTGCATGCTATTTTGTGTTCCTTATGATTATTTTATTTATTAAACATGTGTGTTTTAATGTGTTTATTTATAATATACTATCTACTATTATCCATAGGGAATCATATAGGAATCATGTTATGTCATCATTCATTGCGTTTCATATGTCCTTCTGTGATGGTTCCCTATTACTATGTGTGGTTACATGATTGTATGCAATTTTTGTATACTATGTTTATTTAATATATTTTTATGGTCCTTATCATGTGTCTATTATGTCTAATACTACTATTTTATGTTTTTCATTTTCATATATAGCACTATTAGAGGCATATTTATTAATTTGGGCATATCATTGGTCTATATCTTATTTTCCTAGTGGTGGCATCATACCCTTGATTATCTCATCTAGCTTATTATCCATATCGTGTGTATATGTATCTTACATTTGGGAATAACTTCATTCACCATCACATTTACAAATTGGGGTATATTATTTTCCCATTTACACATTGGGGTACATTATTTTCCCCTCACTCTCTCATCCTCACATGAGGTTGCATCTTACTATGAATCTTTATGTAATGATATATTTCTATAGATACATACATGTGTTTTAAAATATTTTTACAAAAATAATGATAATTTATTATATATTACATGATAAAATGTGGTGTGCATAACTCTTTATTTTGAGATGAGTGATTTTAATAACAAGATCTAATACCTTATTCAAAATGGGGCATATATCTAGATATTATACATCTAGATATTTTACTATGAAATACATTTACAAATATGGAGAAAATGAAAAATAAAAATAGAGAGTAAAATAAAAATTGAAATTGAAATCAAAATATAGAGAAAATATGGATCAAGGACCTATTATCATTTGAAACATGCACCTGTGGATGCTTCATGGCATGGGAAAGTTTTACAGTGGGGTGCTTAGCACAGAGGCCTTGTATGTGGTGTAAGACCCTATGGTACTAGGCACAGAAGTATTATCACTCAGTTGCATGTCTGAGTATTGGTTGTCTCATCATAATGATGGGAACATCCCCAAGGTGTGGGACCCTTTTGCTTCTTGGGATGAGCCTCTATAGTAGGTCAAATTCCCTCTTTTCTAAGTGCACCTAGTTTAAGACCAGTGTGCAGGACTAAAGAGTAGAAAGGTAATTTACCACTAATCTAAACCTAAGATATTAGACAAAAAGGGATGGATAAGGTAATATATTCTAAAACATAAATAGGTGATACACCTAGAATAGAGTGAGTTCTCCTACTACCATAAACATAATATAGACCTTTGAGGATAAGACAACATCACACAGCTTCTTCTAAGGATACTCCAAGTGTATAAGTGTTTCACATGGAGGTGTGAGAATGTAGCACAATAATGATATGGATGATAAGTGGTACACAAAAATTATCAGCATAGACCTGAGTGCACATATAATATGACCTACAAGTGAGTTCTAAGTTTGATGAGGAGGTATTGGGAATGGACAAGTGAAAGGGGCAAACATTACCCATAGTCAAGGATCAACAAACATAAATAGTACATAGATTATCAAAATAATAGGAGGAGGTGAACTTAATTCTCATTAGTCAGTAAGATTTAGCAAATGCAACTGCTCATAGAGGGAAAATATCAGTAGCATAAGGTTTCTATAAACATGTTGATCCTTTTACAAGTGAATAACTAGGATTTTACAGTAAACAAGCCTATTTTAAAATAAATGTGCCACTTGGGGTGTTGGGTGTAGCTTTAAATTCTTTTGTGGCACCGTGACCATGCCTCTTGAAGTTTGTTTAGTGATTGTGTCTAGAGTTGGTGGTGGGATAATTTATAGATACATGTGCACCAGGGAACAAGATACTTCCATAACAAGGTCATAAGTTGGCATGCACTCATATTCTGATGTTTGATAGCCACTTCTACATTTACTAGCTATGACATATCTTGGGCCTCACTCAACTACCTCCAACTACCTCTTTACTTTTCCCCACCACTTAGCACCTATTATGATAACTTCTTATTTAAATTTCCACATCACTATTGTGTATAGTATGAAACTTGGTGTATACTCTTATCTTTATTTTCTACGTGCGTGTAGATTTTGTGCATGTACCCCTTGATTTGGAAGTACTCTTGTGCTAGTGGTGCACATGAAAGTTCTTTGAAATTGTGAGTTTGTGGAAGAGGTAGCATGAGGCTTTAGGTTTAGATATTGAAATATTCAAGGGCACAAGAGTAGAATCTTGTGTTATGGCATATAACCCTTTCTTATAATAGGCATGAGACTTCATTCTATTACTATGCAGAATTGAAATTGAATAATTGGGTACGAACATGAATAGGAATAATTTATGCACATCTTGATTTTATTGAAGTTCTTAGGACCTCATAGGTGCACAACTTCTCTTATGGTCTCAACAAGTCCTACATTGACTGAGGGGAGTGACTTAAAAAGTTAACACTTTTGGCAACCTCTATGGGTTGCTTTCCTACTAAGAAAGAACCTAGTGGCCTTTTAATTGATCCATTGGGCACAAATTAATTAAATTTGTAACCTCCTTGGCCTTGCACCTGAGTAAATTGAACTAAGTCCAACCCTCAATAAATCAAAAAGGATAAGAACAAGTAACAAATACATGAAATATGCTTAGAGGGAAATAATACTACACTAAGACTATACAATGTTCATTCAAGCACTTAGGAAAATGTAATATGATCTAATCTAATCTACTATATACAACCTATAAACATGTGCCTTTATCCTCTTGGATCAAAATATAAACCTCTTTAATCTTTTGTATTGTGCACCTCTGTATTGTTGATATGTGATGGATGGAGGTGAGGTGGTGTCTATTTACTATGAAGAAGGCATGCCTAAGTTACTTCTAAGGAGTGCTCAAGGAAGCTAGTTTGCTTGGGCTTTCTTTTGATGAATGACTCCACCATGCTACATGTAAGCTTTCCTCTCAAATGGTTAATATCCTTGAATTTAAACTAATCCCTCTTAAATTTTTGTGTGCCTAGTTGTGCTCTCTATTCAAATTGAGCCTTCTAGAGTGCAGAAGGCCTATGCTTGATAATTAGGAAGCTCACAAACTCAATGAGCTTCAATTTTTCATTTCATAATTACTTCCCCAATTCCATTATACCCTTTGAAAACACCTCTATGATGTGCTTGGGTTGAAAGGATTGAGAGTGATCATTTCCATAACTTCTTTTGTATTTTCATGTTGTTCTTTCGGCTTGATTGACTGAAATTGCTCCCTTAATTTGAATGAGCCTTTTGATGACTCATTTTTTCCTAGCTACATAACTATATCCCTATGGGCCTCCATCATCTATAATTTTATGACTCCCTTTATGTGAAAACCTTGCCTTTATTTAATATGTGATTGAAACTTACCATTGGCATTGAATTGGGCATATTTATGCTCTTAGAAGGATGTTAGTTTATCATCCATACTTGAAAAAAATTCCTCTATCTCATCCTAAAAGGATTCCTCCTTCCGTGCTTTTGATTACACCTATGGGCTCACCTTAGGGTGATCACGATTACTTTCTTTAAGTGCATGCTCCTATTGAAATTTTGATCCTTCTTTGAGGTCTTCATCCATAGTATCAAATGGTATCCCATCCACCCAATAGAGGTTTGACCTAGGCTTTTGGATTCATTCTAGAGTGGCACATATTAACTTTTCCTTGCTTGAGGCACCCTCCTCTTAATTTGTGTAAACTACCTTTATGATCCATGCAGCTAGTCCTCCTTTGAAAAAAGATATGGTGGGTGATAAAGGAGTCTATAGTGGCATAATAATAATATTCTTGACTAAGGAAAGCATCTTGAAGTCAAACTGTTAGGTCCAAGAGGGTTTTTATGACTACAATTGAGGCTTTTGTGAAAGGATGGGTTCTTGAGCTAGCACGAGCATAGGCTTTTTGAAGCTTGGTACTTTTAAAATAAGGGGTTTACTTAGAGGTTGAAAGGATTTATCATTTCTAAAGATAGGGAATTTTAGCATAGAAAACCTCTACTCTATAAGTTTCCTTGTAAGTGTAGGAAGAGCCTACCCAAATCTAAGAAAGGAAGGAGTAGAGGCAATTAGTTGCACTTAAATTTCTTGCATATGTGCAAGTAGTTCATGCATATACTCTTATTTGGCTATGATCTTCCTAGCCAAGCATTCTTCTTCAAATCTACACCACTCCATCATCTCCCATTACTTATTGTAATCTTGATGAACAAGCTCCTCTTGTTACCTACAATACCCTTGTTCTCTTTCAATCTCCCTCATCTATCTCTAGAAATCAAGATGTATATCATTGATTCTCTTTTGGGGCTAATTGGGAGGGTAATAATGCAAATTGGGAGACACATAACTTACACAAGGCTGATTAGAAGCATAACCACGCTGTCATAAGCGCTAAACTAGTGAAGGGATAAAATCACGAACATGATCTTGATATGAGAAATGGGAAGGCATGACAATAGCATTTTCATGAAATGGGGGGTGGAAAGACATACTATTAATCACTTAGATTGATTAAATCAATATATTTGGACATTAAGAGTTGTTAGGGTCTCTATGGAGTGTCTTCAAAACTTGATAGCTAAAGGTATCACCAATTCCCTTGATATTTATTCAAACTAGTCCTACTAGGCATGCCAAAAACTATTGTCATTAAAAACATACACCCATGGATGCTTCATAGTGCAATGAAGCTTTATGGTGGGGCACTTATCATAGAGGCCTTACACAAGGTGCAAGATCCTATGGTATTGGGCATGGAATTATTATCACTCAATTACACATGTGAGCATTGATTGTCTCATCATAACTATGGGAACATCCCCAAGGTATAAGACCCTTACACTCCTTGGGATGAGCCTCAAGAATAGGTTAGATTCCTTTTATCTAAGTGTACCTATTTTAAGACTAGTGCATAGCCTTAAATAGAAAAAAATTAATCTAACAATAATCTAAACCTAAGATATTTGAGGAAAATGGAGAGAGAAGGTAAAAAATGCTGAAACATAAAGAGGTGATACACCTAAAATAAAGAGAGCACTCCTACTTATATAAACACAAAACATACCTTTGAGGACAAGATAATATCATACATCTTCCACCAAGGATACTCCAAATGTATAAGTGTTTCACATGGAGGCATAGGAATGTCACACAACACTGAGAGGGATGATAAATGGTCCATAGATAGTATCAACATAGACCCAAGTGCGCATAGAATATGACCTATAAGTGAGTTTTAAGTTTGATGAGGAGGTGATGGTAATGTAAAATGGTGAAAGGGGAAAACATTACCCATATTTAAGGATAAAAAAATTCAAATAATACATATATTATCAAAATAATAGGAAGAGGTAAACTTAATTCTCATTATTCTATAAGATTTAGCCAATACAAGTGCTCATGGAGGGAAAATTACAATAGTGTAAGGTTTCTATAAATGTGTCAACCATTTTAAAATTTAATAAACAATATTTTATAGTGAGTAAGCCTATTTTACAATAAATGTGCCACTTGTATCAGTGAGTGTAGATTTAAATTCTTTTGTAGTGATGTAACATGCCTCTTGAAGTTTGTTTGATGATTGGGTCTAGAGTTGGTGGAGGGATCCTTTCTATATATGTTTGCATCATGGAATGGGAGACTTACTTGACAAGGTTAGAGGGTGGCATGCACCCATATTTTGATGTCTGATAGCTACTTCTACATTTATTATCTTTCATATGTCTTGGGCCTCACTCAACTACCTCCAATTACCTCTTTACTTTTACCCACCACTTAGCACATATTGTGATAACTTCTTATTTGGATTGTCACATCACTATATGCACAATATGAAACTTGGTGCATGCTCCTCATTTTTTTCACTACGTGCATGCAGAGCTTGTGCATCCACCCCTTGATTTTTAATTACTCTTGTGCTAGTGGTGTATGTGAGAGTTATTTGAAATTATGAGTTTATGGAAGAAATCGTGTAAAGATTTAGGTTTGCATCCTATGATATTCAAGGGTGAAAGATTATAATCCTAAGTTATGTCATACAACCCTTTATTATAGTAGGTAGAAGCCTTAATTCTATTATTTCACATACCTAAACTTGACTACTTATGCACATGTATGAATGGGGATCATTTATACACATCTTATCATTGATATTTGAATATGTATCATAGGTGCCCAGAGTGTTCAATAAAACTTTTAATTTTAGAACTCTAAGAATTTAGAGCATGAGTTATAGGTTGTGATAAAAATTTTATCTATTGATGGAATTGAGGAAAATTAAGTGGACTATTTCACAATATTTGAAATGTTTGGTGGTTGGGAACCATCATGTTTAAAGTCGGTCTATGCAAAATATGAAGTATGTTATGCTAATAATGGTTAATTATGATCAATAAATAATATAAACACTAATAAAAAAATAGGTATTTATAATTACAATTAAGCTAGAGTGATTTGGTTAAAAAAGAGCAAAAGGAAAGGTAAGGCAAAGAAGAGATGTTGTTGATCTTCATTCCAAATATCATGATAAAGTTTAGATATCATTCAGGCATGAACTTAACCAATGTATGACATGAAATATCACAAGATTAAAACCTATCATACATCAAGCAAACATCTAAGGATGGTGTGAAATAATGCAAATATGAATAGAGTTCACTTTAAATATTTACTCCTACAAGAAAACAACATTAGCCCAAATGCAAGAAGAGTAAGCAAATGAAATGAGCCTAAAAACTTTCTATTAACCTATCAATAACACAATTTAATATCTCTAAATTAAAATTTACACACCAAAAATTCATAATAACCATTTAAATCTAGAAATTAGAACAAACAAGTGAGAGAGAAGCTAGGATAACAAAAGACATAAGCAAACTTGGACAAACTTTGTAGATTTCCTTGCTTATATTAATTGATCAAAAGTTACAATTAGCTCTTGTTTATAATAAATCTCCCCCCATTTTTAACAATTTAAAATGATCCTTTTATAATATTTAAGGAAGTATGTTGGTTAGTTATATCCAATTATAAAAGTACAAGTGTTAAGACAGTTATCCTTTCCATAAATATTCTAGAATACACTAGAATTTCCCCCAATGTATTGACCTATAGGCAATGTGATTTATAAGTTTCAAATTCCTTTAATAAATAATATTCCTTTTCAAAAGTATACAAGTTTAATTACATAAAATAATATTCCTATCTTGGCTAACTGGGAGGCCCTTGTCCTGACATAGTCTTTTACTTCCCCTGTAGAATCTTCATTCTATAATGTTGTTCACTAATGAGCTGGAGATCAATGATGGGTCTCATGAAAAAATACCACTCTTGGTTTTCCAATCCCTTGATGTCATTTTCATCCCTTTCCAAAGCTTGCTTGATGCCCTTGACATTTCCTATTTTCTCATCTGATGATAAAAGTAGGCCTATGACCTTATTATTATTAGCCCCTATTTTCCCTTATCCTTGGTTCCTTACTTTTTACATGAATTGAGTAGTCATGTACTTGATATCCTCATCAGTTATTAGAACCAAAGGACTAAGTGTGTTAGGATATTTAATCAAGCTATCCAAAATGTGTAACATTTTATCCTCTTATTGCTTGAGGTCTTTGGAAATGTCCTCCATCTACTTGGATCAACTTTTTAGGGCCTTAATCTTATCAATTAATATGTCCATAGCCATATTTAGGTGGATTAGGCTAACTATCCTTAATTTAGGGATTTGATTTTTAGTCAAAACCTTGATCAAATCCTTTATTTGGTATCTTAAAGCCTACCATTGGCTAGCGTGTTCCTATAGCCTTAGTACTTTATTTGCATATTTCATCTTTTTTGGTTCTGACTAACTTTAAATAATTGAATATATTAGTCATGGTATATTTAAATTGAATGTAAATGTCTTCTTGAATTAACAAGATAGATTGATCTTTTAGGTTCTTATTCTAATGTAGGATGCCTTTGATCATTATTTGTAATTAATCTGTCTGAGCCTAAGCCATTTTAAGGACATTTTCTTTAAATATCAGATCTTCACCTGGATTTTGTCCTCCAACTATGGCCAATCTTATAAAGGGTTCCACTTTTTAGAAAGTGAATTCCTCTCCACTTATCATAGATTTATTCTTAGTTAACCTTTGTAAACTTGCATTAGTTGGGTCAAATTTGACACCAATTAAATATTCTATCACTTCAGGAACTAGGGTCTCTATCTGTGCTCCACTTGATTCTCCTAGAGTAGTCATTATTTTCTCTTCCTCCTATAGTGCAATTATCCATCGTTTGGTTATTTCAAGCACTAGAATATTTATTTTTGACATCAATGCCCAAGGATGGTGCATGGTAGGTACCTTTTCAAAATTTCCATAGATGAACCATTTAAGAATTTTTAGACCTTGAATTACTTTTTCCTCACTAAAGAAATTAACTTCACTAAAAGGATGAGTGAAGGTCACCTTGGGATTCTTAGATTTCACTAGGACAATGACCAATTTAGATTTTATTTTGGGGGGTATATAAGAACTATGTACAAAACTTCCTTCCCATTTTCCTCTTTAGATAACTCCATCTCTTCATCCTCAGACTCATAGGCTGATGATAGAAATTTTAAAGCATATTCAATTATTTCACCAAGGTCTAGTGCCACCACATGGATTTCTTCCACTACCGATCCTTACTCCTCTAATTGAGTTAAGGAAGATGAAATTTCATTAGGACTTCTCTCCTCTGGCCTTTTCTCAAGTTGTGCCTCAAGTCTAGATTATGTCTGTAATTGGGTTGGTGGAGCTCTAAAAAGTGTAGCACTCATCAAATGGTACTACCTTGGTCTCAATTTCCATTTGTCGTCATCTCCTTTTTGATCTCTCTACATTCTAGACTCTTGTTTGATGTTGTGATTTTTTAACTTGAAGGTGACCTATGAGAATGAAGATGCCTTTATATATATAGGGTCAAAATCACCAAGTTGATGATCATAGGGTAAATTGATTCCCTTGGCCTTCAAGTGTTATTTAACCTTCCCCTATGGATCCCACTATCTTAGATCATCCATTTGGAGGTTGAAGGAGGTATTATGTTTATAATTAGCCTTAATGTTGTCCCATTATGTAAAAATAGTCATTTTAATGTCTAAGGGAAGCTATGAAGTAGTCCCTTCCTCTTGGTTTTGCACAAACCATCTAACCTATTGCATAATTGGTAAGCCACCTCCTATTCAACTAACTTGTTTGGCACATGGACTGGTAATCTGAGGGGAGTACATTAGGTTCCTTTAACCCTGATAATTATGCAATTTTAATATAACTAGATGTCCACCATGACCTCAATTAACATTTTGATTAAGGGGCTGACTCTGGGCATTAGATTACCAGTTATGACCTTGGATAGGGTTGAATAAACATAATCACATATAAATTGGATATGGTCCCTATATTTGAATATGTGTAATTTTGAATAGTATTTAGAGACTATCTACATCTCATCCAGTGACCATTCTCTTAAATTGGGGATCTTTATGGTATCAATTAATGCATATAAGAGGTATGACATCATGTAGAATTGATTCCTTCTTTTCTCCATAACTGTAAAGATTTGCCTACCCAAACAAGTGTTGACTACTTCACCAAAGGGAGGGGTAAGTTGTTTCTCTACCATAAAGTAGACTAAGGGCACCCAAATCTTGTCCACACATGTGGTGGTTAGATTTACACATATCCTATTCATCAAAGTCATGATCATTCTTATCCCAAGTTTGAAATGACCAATGGGAATGTTGACATTGAAATATGAGAACACCTAATTTCTAGAATATAACCACAGGGAAAGGATGGTCTTCAAGTCATATTCCTTTAGCCCAATTATTGATTATGGTTTGGTCTATTTGGGGTTTGGGTAGCTTATAATATTTTTTAAAATCATGGTAGATATATAATCCATATTACTATGAGGATGCTCATTGACTAACATGCCCTTATCAATTTTAGCAATTCTAAAAATATGAGAGAGAACATTTATACAATGCAGTACCTTAGGTTTTGTTGTAGCATAATGGAGAACATCTATAGAGACTTATTGCTAACATTCTCTTCTCTTCTTCTCTCATAATGGGATGTTGGTTCTCAATAGTCCAAAATAATCTTGACCAATTATTGTCCCTAGTATTTATAGTTGTGGCATTGAATTGTGTATCCTTGAAAAGTCTTCCTTCTGTGTCTAAGGTTAATTATAGCTCTACATCTTCTCTAGAGACACTTTTCTAAGTTGTCATGGATATAAGTCTCTCAAAATTTTCTTACCAGTGGTCTATAATTTAATTTTGGATCAAATTATCTTTGATCAGATGATAATCTAATTTTCTTAGCTTGATTATGATGATCACAGGGTCAAACTAGTGATTTTGAATGTGCTAGGGTTTTTGAAGGTTCCTTATAGTGCTTTAATGGAGGTAGCTACTTAAACTTATGAAAGTTTTGTGACTTAGATTATGTTTGGATTTTTGCATTTATACCTTTGCATTTCTTAGGTCATAATATTTCTAACTTGGCACATCAAGCTTATGTGGATCTGGCATGGCATTGCCATGGCATCCTACTTATTAACATTTAAAAAGGTGAGTATTATATTTTGAAATTTCCCACTTAATCTCAATCCATTGGATCATCCTTGCATGAATCAATATGGGTTATTGATTTTGATCTAAGAAATTAAACACCATTGGCTACTCCTTACATTTCTCATGCTTGTGAAACTTGTCCCTTCTACATTTTACCTAACTTTTCAACATTTACTATGCATCATTGATCTCAATTGCATGATCAATCATTCTCCATTGATCTCACTCTACCTAATTATACTACCTAATATATGGACCATTTAATCAAAATGTATAAATTTCATCACATACCATCAACCTTTAAGAGATGCTCAAGCTTTAATTTTGTACCCACAGGTATGCCACATGTCATCTATGGGTTGGTCCTTGAATTTTCAGCATTAGTTATTCACTATGCAATCATCTTTGTATGATAAAATGTGAACCATTGGATATCAATTTGTAGGGTTTAACACTATTAGATGCTCAATGTTCTTTGGCTATGAGTATGATACTTATCACACTCTCACTTGTCCCAAGGTTCTATTGAAGTCTCAACTTGATATGCATCATTAGATCAATCATACTTGAGTAAATTCATGTCATCGATCCTTATAAGATGCTCAAGATTTAACTTAAGGTTAGGGCCTTTGGATTTAAGCTTGTGCCATTAGATCTCAATTTTTTGAGTAAACATGGACCATCGATCCTAGAAATACAATGATGTTTAAGTCAATGCTTACAGAACATAAATTTGAGATAAAGTCTTAGATTAATTTTTTCATTTGTATTAATAAATATGAATAAATATTTAGGATAAATTCTTAAGATAAGTTTTAAAAGATGTTAAATGGGACCCCAAAAAATAAAAGACTTAGCCTAAAGTCTTATCCTAAGGTTGGTATTAATAAATATGATAAACCTTAAGGTAAGGTGTTATGATAAGATTTATAAAAAGGAACCATGTGTTAGTTTAGACCATGCCAATGATGAAATATACCATGAGGTTGTGGCACATAGATGGACCAAGCATAAGATTTTTTAGCCTAAGGTTTGGTCATGTTGAAAAATATGAATAAGCCTTAAGACAAAATTAAACTAAGTCCATGGTATAATTGAAATGTTCCCATGTAAAATGTTCCTTCCAAATTTGAATTCAATTCAAATGGCATGATCTATGGTGATTAGAGTTAGGGTTATATGCTGATTAGACATGAATTTAATCTTGATTACAATAGACCAAAGGCTAGTAAAAGATTAAATCATTATTAAATCATAAAATATAGACATTGCTCATTCCAAATGGACTCCATTAGAGCTGTGACATGAAACATAAAGACCAAATGTTATCAACTTTAGAAGGGGAGAAACCATGATCATCTAAAAACATGCCCATTAATCCAAATGAGAGTTATGACCAATGTGCAAACATGTTATATAGTCTAATCAAGTGAATTTTCAATTTTAAGGTGAAAATTTACATAATGTGATATAAGGGTCCCCATTTTTTATAAATGGTAGTATGTTGACCTCAACACCTAATTTTATTGAAGTGCTTGTGATCTCATAGGTGCATAACTTATCTTATGGTCTTGGTAAGTCCTGTACCAACTGAGGTAGGTGACTTAGAAAGTCAGCAGGGCCACCTAATATCTACTTCCATGAATAAGATACATACTTTCATTAAAATTTACTAATCTGATGCCCAGGAGGAGACCTGATGGACAACCTATTTAAACTGGTTTAAATAGGCTATATGTGGAAGTGATTTACTGAATGATAGAGAACAAGAAATTGTAATGTGTTAAAAATTTAGGAAAGTAAGAGTGAGATGAAAATATAAATATAACTATAATAAAAAATTTATATTATGTTAAATTTTATACAATCTAAGTGTTATGATGATTTTTATAAATAACTTCCTTACTTTATTCTCCAATTGTTCTACTCAATGTGATGACAACCTACAAATAATAGAAGAATACATTATTATATAATCCAAGAAGATGAAGTGTTTGTTGAACCATTATAACAGTTGGTATCAAGCGCTTCATAATCACCAAGTGTGGATATGTCACTAACTATATTTATTGACAAGTTATTATCTATATTACTAACACTAAAAGAGATATGTCACAGTACAGGAGTGAAATTTCAATGAATTAATGGGCACATAGGCACAACAACTACTAACTCAACTATTAATGTTAGGAAATGTTGTATGTACAACTATGGTAATTTGTGGTATGATATAGTGACCCAAATTATCCTAGATCATTCACCACTCCTTTAATATAGATGGTCCCCATTGCATTTAGTTTGGAAGATGTGGAAAAAAAATGGCAAACTATATTATAAACTATTTTCCCTAAGAAGGCACTTTACCTACTTTGATGATCTCAAAGAGAGGGTTCTCTTTTCAACATGTTCCTCTTATCTATGCATCAATTACATGATATAATTATAATTGAATATTATGATTTATATTTAAATTTGTCTATTATAGACTCCTCTCACTATATAAAGTATCCAACAAGGGTGGAAATTAATGTCTCAAGAGTTACGAGTTGAATAATAGAAGAAACCCAAGATAAGTTAGGAAAATTAATCTCAAAAGTGTTATCCCATCCTTTTGTAGATATGTTGTATGGAATATAAATAAGTGGATGAATCTTGTGATAATTTCTTATCATTATTTATTTATGTAATTATATCTAGACTCGATTACCAACCTAGAGGGTGTGTGGTGTATGATGTTTTTCATGGCACTATTTTTATTTCATATTTCCTTTTGTGAAATGGTTTTCACCTATTGTTATAGATGTTGAATGTTCTCAATGAATTGAATAGATTTTTTATCATACTTTTGAGCTAAACGAGTTACTATTATTATTTTTGGAATAGGATAAGCTACATTGATGGGTGTTAAAGGGTGGAAACCCAAACAAACATGAAAAATCTTATGTGTGGTAAAGTTATGCAATTAATTTTTGGATTTGTGTTGAATTAAATTAATACTTACATATAAAATGAGTTATTTATTTGAATTTTATAATCTAATAAGATATATTATCATTCTATCTACCAATTTCATTTGTCCATCATTCTAAGGATGAAAGGTGGTGTATTTATTCAGCTTTGTGTCTAACATATACCAAAGTGCTTTCCAAAAAATGATTCAAAAATCTTGTCTAATATGATAATATAGTTTATGGGAATCCAAAGTGGATCTATACATATTAAAATTATAATTGAGTTGTTTTTAAATTTGATATTACTTTCATATAAGTATGATAATTTCCATCTTTGAACATATATCAACTACTGCATAAACACAATCATTACCATGCTTGGTAGTAGCATAGACTAAAATAAATTCCATGGAAATGGATTACCATAGTCTCATTAAAAATGGAAGAGGTTTTAATAGACCTTGCTTCTTGATGACCATCTTGGTAATTACACATGTGGTACAATATTTTATGTACTTGACGACATGAGACCTAAGATATGGATAATATAAATACTTTCACAACATTGTAAGAGTATTTTCAATCCCAAAATTCCCCAAAACATTATTGAAATGAGTCTCCCATATTATCTTATGTGATTATACCTCATGTGAAATGCACAAGTGCCCAAGATTATATAGAATTCCATCTTACAAGTATAAATATGGTATTGAATTATTGTAGAGCAAATTATGGTAGATATTTAAAAAATCCATGTCTGATGGATAAAATTATGACCATGAATTAACTTCATTTCCATATGCATCAATTAATTAAATGATACTTTGAACCATTAGTCAGCTTAAGTAATATGCAACTAGATTGGCACTTCCCTTCTTATGTTTGTTGTTCAGATGGAATTTCTAAAGATAAGAAGACCATTTATTATGCCACTCTTGTTGCATCTTGTTTTGAGTCTATAATAATTGAATTGGATTATGATTTATGTGGATAGTAGTTTCCTTACACAATATATAATGCTTCCAATTCTAACATTCCTAAATAATAGAATAAAACTCATGATCATGTATTGGGTAGTTCCTTACTGATATTGTGAAGGTCTCACTATGGTAAGCAACTAGGTGACCACGGTTAGTGAGAACTATTCTAAGTGAAAAGTTAGAAGCATCTCTCTCAAGATCAAATGGTTGTTTAAGGTCAAGTAAAGCAAATACTGGTGTAGAAAAGAGTCTATGTTTCAATTCCTAGAATGTTTTATTTTATGTGGTAGTCTAGTTGAACTTTTATTTAATTCCACCTTGGGTAACTTGGTTTAGAGGTCAAGTCACATGATAAAAACCAAGTACAAATATATTGTATAAATTTTTTAATCCCATGAAGATAAAAAATTTGTAAGATACATTAGTTGTGGTGAATGTTAGATGTCTTGAATCTTGGTGAAGTCCACATGCACTCCTTTAGAATCTACAATGTATCCCAGATACTAAATTTATGGAATGGAAAATGAATAGTTTTCCATGTTTGTATGTAGATTTTGTTTCCAAAAAGTTTCAATAAGTTTCTTTACATGGTGGGAATGTTCATCCCATGTTTTTCTAAAGATCGATATGTCATCAGGATAGACTATGACAAATAAAGTAGTGAATGGCATGAGGACATCATTCATCATCCACACAAATATGGATAGAGCATTGGTCAAATTAAAAGGCATGAGTAACCATTCAAAAAAATATTCTTTGGCCTTGAATTTTCTCATCCATACATCTATAGGATCAATAATAATCTACTGATACCTAGATTTAAGATCAATTTTAGTGAATTATTTTGCATCATGGAGCTAGTCTAGAAGATCCCCAATCCTTAGAAGAGAATAAGGGTTTTTCACAATGATCTTGTTGAGTTCTTACTATTTGATGCACAAAATCCATGTGTCATCCTTATTTGTTTCTAACATAATTGGGAAACTGATGTTATGGGCTTGATATGTCTTTTACCCACTAGTTCATGGATATGGTACTTCATTTCTTCATTATTTAGAAAGGATTATCAATGTAAAGAAGCATTATGATGAGGTAATCTAGGGATCACATAATTAGTGTGCTTCATTAAATAGTGTGTAGGCACTTCTTTTAATAGATGAAACACATCCTTGTATCCTTCTAACTTGAGTTGTAACTCTATTTCTTTTAGCATTGATGCTAGAGGAACTATGGTAAATGTTAGTATCATAAAGATTTTCTTGCATTCAGATCTTACTATAAAAATCATGAAATTATTAATAAATGTGACTATTTTATTACACTACTTGGTTGTAATGAGTGATAGCTTTGGAACTACTTCCATTATGTAGTATCTCATATCACCAACATTTATGCTAATAATTCTAGAATTTGCTTCATATATTATGTGTAGATGATAAATATATGGTTGAACAAGTATAATATCACTTACCTCTAATGAATATATGTCGCAACGGATGGTATCTTTAAAGGATTTGATGTTATACACCATATGACACTATTAAGTGACACATTTCTTAAATCTCATGCTAAATAATCTAATGGAGTATGGTTGTAGGTAAAACATCAGTGACAAGTTCAATCTATGAACTACTTTAGGATAAATCAATTCTTCTAACTTCCATTATTAATAATTAAATTTACTAATTTGGAATTAATACACATTTGAGAATGTAAAAATATTTCTATTTCCTCTATTTTTACAAGGGTGTTATTATGTTTATGGTAAAAGAATGTTGTTAGGCTTAGAATCCATGATTTTTTTACCTTTATCCAATGTAGTGGTGATAGTACCCATTATTTAAGGTTTTTCAAGTAAGGTTTTCCTAGTGAAACATTCTTTGAAAAGATTGTTGGAGTTATAAACTGAACACCACTTTCTAGTCTTGGACCACTTAGTTTAGTCATCTAATGGTTATTTATTATTATTTATAGATGTTTTGAGTTATCCCTAATTTTTAATTTAGCTTAGAAGACTTAAAATGTTTATTGGTATGAGACTTTGACTCTTTTGTCTTAGTCTTGGCCTTAGCCTTTTCTTCAAACTTGCAAGCATATTTATAGGCTTTTTTTACTGATAAATAAACTTTCAAAAGAGCAAATGTAATTTTATATTGGTTAGATAAGTTATTAAATGCATAGTATAAATATATGAGGTTAAGATATTTATCTGTTACATCTACATATATTTTTGCTTTTAAGCATAGGAATGTATATATTAACTTGAACCTTATATGGTGTTTGTCTAAACAATTAATGAGAATGAGAGGTTATTAGCAAAGTTTTTGATTGAAAAGGAATAAAAAGTGATCAATAATACTTGATAATTTGTGTTCATTCATTATTCTAAATATTCTCTTTGTCTCTGTAATGCATCCTTTATCATTTTATGGAACATTTCTAGATTTGGTGTTGAATATTTGTCTCCCATTTGAGGATGTAAAGGAAGGTATGATGAGGTGTCACAAATATTGATATCTTAATTCTTATAATAATAACATGTATGATTGGGCATATAAATAATGATGAAACTTTAAAAACACTATGATATCATTTAGGAATGATATGAATTCTATATGATATGATACCACTAATCAGGTGCCTAAGAAGAGACAGTAAAAAACCTACTTAAACTAGGTTAAATAAGTTATATGTGGAATTAATTTACTAAATGATAGAGAATAATAAATTAAAATGTGGTATAAAATAAGGAAAGTAATAATGAGATGATAATAGATATAGAGTTATAATAGCAAAGTTATATTATGCTAACAACTATATAATTTGAGAGATCACATGATGTTGTCAAAGAATTTCTTATCTCTATTCTTCTATGGTTATTCTCAATGTGATGCTAACCTAAAAATAAAAAAATATTACATTATTATACAATGTAAGAATATTAATAATCACCTAAACCATTTCAATAGTTGGTATTTTCCACTTCATAGCTACCAAGAGTGATGACATCACTAACTATCATTACTAATAATTTGTTTGCTATAGTATTGACACTACAAGAGTTTTTCAATAATACATGATCATAATTTTAAGGATTAAATTATCATGTAAGTTAATAACCTCATAATAGAGATACTAACATTAGCACAAGGCTGGAAATGCAACTTTGATAATGTGAGATATGATCTAGTGACCCAGATCCTCCTAGATCATTTACTCTAAATGTTATATTCCTTGAGAAGACCCAAGAATTTTTTTCAACTATAGTTATCTAAGAGTGGAAGTGTGGTTTTCACACCATTAATTAAATTCATTCCCATGCTCATATTTTCAATTTATATTTCATTTTTTCTATATTCACAATAATTTACCAAGACATTGACTACTAGCATTTTTTGTATGTGTAGTCCAAATTCACAAAGAATTATCAAAAAATATGGATGGATTTTATCCCAATTATCTAAATGTTTCATCATCCCATCACTACATAAGCATTGACACATTATTAAATTATTGTCTTACTTCAATGCATGCATGCATTTCACACATGTGAATTAAAGTGTGAAATTATTAGAACCATAATTTTTGTATAAGACCTTGTTCCATTAAGTATTTTTCATTTTTTATCACACTTGATCCATGTGCACACATTTGGATATTTTTTACATAATTCCCCATTATTTTAGGCCCCCTTTATCTCTTGACTTGGGTATTCATCATAACTTGCCTTTTTGGTCAATTTTGGATAATTATAATATGTCCATTCAATCTATAATTGTTAAAACCCTATAGATTGACTATATATTTGCTTTTGTATGAACCTGAATGCTCCCAAATTGTCTAAAACATTATTTCAAGGTCTTTTCTTAGGTCCTAATTGGCCAAGATAATTTTCCCCTTAATTTATGGGTCCTTCATGCCTTTGTTTTTTCCTTCTAAATTATTTTATGGTCAACTTATGTGTAGGTTATATACAAGTGTACCCTTTGTCATTTTATTATTGATTCGTATCCTCCAATATTTTAAATTCAAGTATGTCATGCATAATTTATTTAATTCTTATCAAGAGGTATTCACATCCTATCAAGTTATTTCCACGTTGATTTAATTCATCCCTCATCCATCTCATGCCAAGGTCTTGTAGAAAAATAATTTTATAATGGGAGCATGTAGTTATATTTGATCATATAAGAAGAGAAGGTGAATCCATATCTTTCACTTAGGTTAATTTTACACTCATATATCACTATTAATACATTGGATCTGATTCCAAGTGTGTGGGATATGTAGTTGTAAATCTTCAAGAAGATTCTAAAGACAACTAAAATACATAGACTATTTTTGTTTCCACATTATTAAGGCTTAGGTTAAAGATCAAATAAGTGATTTTATAAGTTTTACACATCAATTAAAGAATGTTTGAGAGGGTTTTTAATCTAAGGACATATATGAAAATTCTCCCAAAATTTGAAGAAGATTTAACCCTAATGAAATAAATAAATAATCATTTTAGTAAATCTATAATAATTTTGAGAAAGTGAGATGTTTTTTATCATCTCAAGTAAAAGAAAAAAACATAAAAAATATTTTGGAGATAGGCATCATATATGAATTTCATGTCAATTTTAGTGTAGATAAATAAATAGAGATTCTCAAAAATTCATAGTAAATATTGAGAAAGTGAGACATATTTTTTTATCATCTTAAGTAGATGAATAAAAACCTCAAAGGATTTCAGAAATATATATGTTTTTAATCATATTAATCCTTTGATAGTGCACAAATGAGTCACAATTCATGTATTTATTTATGAAACCACTTTGTTAAGTTTAAATTATATAAATTTCTATTTTTGTCACATTTTAGATATATTGATTATTGTATTTAGCTACTTTTTTGTTTTGAAATAGATTTATCATGTTGTGCATAATGTAAGTGTCATTGTGTATTGAATAGTTAAAAACACCACCATACATACTTACTATACACTAATGTTTGAAACCCCATCACTAAGGTGTGTATGCTAAAGGATGATATATATATATATATACACTAATGGTTGAAACCCCATCACTAAGGTGTGTATGCTAAAGGATGTTATATATTTATACATATATAACATCCTTTAGCATACAAACCTTAGTGATGGGGTTTCAACCATTAGTGTATAGTAAGTATGTATGGTGGTGTTTATAACTATCCAATACACAATGACCATTATTTTATGCATGTATTAAGAAGTTTCTTGTGAAGTGAGGACTTGTCAAGAAAATTTGGCCAAGCCTTCAATGATTTTCACCATATAACTAAGCCCATCAATCCATTATTCCACATGGAATATCTTATTTAAATCATAGTATACATTAATTATATATAATAATAAAACCCCTAAAGTGGGATGTAATATTAATTTGATATAGGATATATCAAATGAAAATATAACAAGGTAGAAATGCCTTAAATTGTAGATGTAACATTACTTCTATGGATAGTGAGAACCATGCTCAGGTAAAGAATTTTGGGATAATTTACTTTAGATGATTTTTAATTTAGGATAAAATACACCCTTGAGACTAATGTTCTTGATCATCGGTATAGTGGTTATCTTTTTGATACAAAGAGTCCACTAAGGCTTCCAACTAGATAAATATGGTATAAGGACCATGGTTTTGGATGAGGTACATAATGGACCTATTTTGGTCACCCTAGTGTGAAAAATTAATTGTAAAAGTTTAAATAATTATATTTTTTCCCAAGAATCAAGAGGCATGCCATAACATTTTTGGTAATATGACTATAGTGCATAATAGTTAAGGTTTAGCAGACAAATCCATTAGGATTTGTATTCCCTCGTGTGATCCCTAAGTGGAAGTAGACAAATATAAATATGAAATTTTTTTATGGGTTGCCAATATTGAATATTGAATAATTTATTTGTTTTGATTCTATTTTTTGTTAAAAACTCATCAAAGTGTCTCATTTCATACCTAGCAATGAAAAGGATGACTCATTTATCTCATCTATAATATTTGTGTAATAAACGTTCAAACTTAATGGGGTACTCAATATACTTATATATAATAAGTACAATATAATAACATCAATGTTTTGGACAGCCTTTCATGGTATATTGGAGACAAAATCAAACTTTAGTTCGGGCTATGATTCATAAAAAAACTAGTAAAAACAAAGAGTTAACTAGGTTATTGAAGGTATATTGGAAATGCACTACATGGATCAAAAATATAAGTGGGAAGAGTATCATCCTCTTGTAAAATTTAAACACTATAATACACATCATATAAATTTAGGAGTGGTATTGTTTGAAGTCTTGTATGAAATAAAGTGTCGCACTCACATCAATAGGGACATCACTAAGGATTATATCATTTTCTATTAGGATATGTTAAAGGAAATGAAAATATAATTTAAGAAGATGAGGCATAATCTAATTGAAGCAATGGATATAAAAAAGAGTTACACTAATCATAAATGGACTCAAATAAAAAAATTTATGGATGAAAATTATTTTTAAGGGTCAAACCTCAAAATAAATATTTTAATTTTTGGGAAGTATGCCAAACTTGTGCATACATATGTTGGCCCATTCAATTTTATTGATAGTATCAATCTAGTTTCTTAAAATCTTGATGTTATTCTTGTTCTTGTTCAAATTGAAAAAATTTACATGTATCTTTGTTAAAACCTTATCATAATGATGCTTCTCATATTTTAGATTGTCATTTCCTTATAGGTTCACTCAATAATTGTTCAAGTAGCACCATTTCAAGTGATTGATTCTTTAAATCTATGATTATGTAATAGGAAAGTATCCCAGTGAAGTGTATAATAGGATCAATATTTGGAGGAAATTTACACATAAAATATGTATAGTAAATAAAAAAAATCCTCATCTTTTTCCTTAGGCATCAGGATGATGTCCATTTTTAGTGGGGGTTGGTGTCATATCCCATTTTATTTCCATTATTTGATTTTGTTGTTATATTGGACACATGAAGTGATCCAATTTAAAAAAATAATGTTTTGTTTATTCATTTTATATATAACATTTAATAATTATAATATATATTTTTATCTCAACTTTAATCATTTTTTAAATGAATGTTCTTTGGATTAGTTAGTTTTAATGAATTATCTTTAAAGGAGGGCATGTTTTTTAAAACATATATATATATATATATATATATATATATATATATTTACATATAGAGGTATCATTATGATATTATAGAGATGATATTTATTATTATTTTCATGATTTAGTCTTATTATTTATCAGATGTTGATATTGGACTAATTATCTATGTTTTTTGGAATGTGGTTTTAGGTCCAACCATCTCATGGTAGGCAGCCATAGAGAGGATATCATTGGAGAGATTGAAAAAGCTTATAATTGATGAGGTTATAGAAATGCCACACACCACAATTCTATAATTTATTTATTCCAACTATATATATGACTATAGGGTGTATATTGGTCTTATGTCTTATTATATTATTCTTGGCATAGTTATTCTTGTGAATGTTGCTTCAAATTGCCTTATTAGTACCTATATCTATTATTATCCAAATTTTTGTTATCATTTCATCATCATATTATTATAACATATGTATTCATTACCTTCTTGTCTATTAAAGAACATTTTTTGTCTATTTTAATGACCCTTATGAGTATGTTTTCATTTTAATTAGGATTGGTGTTGTTTTCACTGGGTTGTGTTGACCTCCATTCATAACTTCAACTTTCATCCATTGCTATCATATTTTCAATATCAAGAGTTTAATATCATTTTGATATATTTATGTTGATGGATGGGTAGGTGTGTGCTTTTATATAAATTCTTATTTAAATTTTTATTTGTGTGATAATTCTTTATTTACTAATTGAGGTACGTTAGAAGGTCATCAAATGATATTTTGGGTTGGAGATGGAAAGTGTTTGTTCATCGTTTATGATTTTATACATAAAATCCTATTAAGATTCATTGGTAGGAATGTTTTTATGAATATAATTCATGTGTATATATGTAATTAATTTTCAATATAATCATATAAACTAAACTTTAGAATATGATGGTGTCTTGAACATTGGGCATGACTACATAAATTAGACTTAAACTTAAAAACCATTTTTCTTTGATTAAGGCACTCAAGTTTGATTTAAAATACCATTAAATTTTATGGAGGTTGAGTATTTCCTTGGTATTTATTTTATTTCTTTTTTTATTCCTTCCCTCCACTTTTGGTTGATAAAAGAGACTCTACTTAACATGTAATAAGTTAAAAAAATATTATTTATAGTCTGTCATTTGCATAAAATTACTTGATCTTCACAAAATGTATGATAGGTACATTTCCTTTTATATGATTTTTGAGTTAAGATCAGAGAGAAAAATGAATAATAAAACTTGGATCTTGAAGATCAAACTCAAAGTGTTTATTTTCATCTTTATGATAAGAAAAAAAAATGTTAACTTTACTATTAAAATTTCATAAGGATTTCAACATTATGTTTTTTCTTGTAATTTTTTTTAACCCTTGAGGTTAAATTTGGTAGTATAGGACTATTATTTCACTTGGCCCTTGTATTTTTTTACACCCTCATTTCATATAAATTAATGGGGTTAATAGACTATTTTATCTATTTTAAATGTTATCAAATCATCATCAATGTTTTTTTGGCCTTCTTGGTAGTCTCATAGAGGATAAAAACATATTTATGCATATTTTCATGTTTGGAAATATTAGTTTCATATGAATATGTCAAGATTTACTTACTATGAACATTGAAAATATGACTTTCATAATTTTTAATTTTTATTTTTTATATTTGAAACTATAATATTTGTAGGCTGTGAAAACCATTGTGGTTTCTTTCATTTAAGTTGGACTATGTTTTTTTTGTTATCATAGACAACACATTTATTTTAAGCCCGACTAGAGCATTTCACAAAAGGATTTTATTTTATAGCATTAAGGATTGTAGTTTGTTTTGTAATTTTGTGTTGCCTATGGCATGGTTATTAACATCCTCAAAGTATATTAGTTGGTGGAAAAAAATATAATCCTATCGAGGTCATGTTGTAAAATTAACCTTTATGTTTTTGAGGATCCATGACTATATATATTCAATATTTATAGAGCTATGTGGCATAATTTACATTTTAAAAATTATGGTGAGACCTTTTTTTATTTATAATAATTAAGGATTTTAATATCACTCTTTTTATTCACATGTTACCTCAGCATTAATATAAATAATATGCACATAAATGTTATAGTTACCTATGTTAGTGTGTTTTGATCTAGAATCATGCCTTTAATATTTTCATGCAGCATGTTTGGATTATGATTTAAATGATAATTTGTTGACTAATTTTTTTCCTATAAGCTTAAAATATTATGCCTTTTTTTGGTTTTATGATTTACCAATCCAACTAGTCAAAGCATTCAACATTGACAAAAATTTCTCTTATGCATAAATTTCTAAACTTAAGAAAGGAACTAATGACATATTAGTGACTATGTAATTCATTAAAAGACCATTATTTCCAAAATTATTGATACCTTAGTAGATAATTAATTACTATATCTATTTAAAAAAATTTTACTAGCTTCTTTGCATGAATCAATTATTTTTTATAAATTCAGAACATTTAAGGAGTTTTGGCATATAATAAGAGAAAGAGAAGTCAAATTTATTATTTTAAACAAGCTCAAATATGCATATGCATCCACTTCAACTTACATAGTGAATTACTAAATTAAAACACCTTAAAAATTTAATCCAACAAATACTAAAACTCATGTAAAGTTCATAGTCAAAGTTATATCTCAACCTTCAAACAAGCTTATTTTATCAGATCAACTTAGAATGCAATTATATATATTAACACAACCACCACCTTAATTTATACAAAATTTACTTGAGTGAAATCTCATTACTATACCTCTACCACTAGAAGTTGACATGAGTATACCTCAAAGTAAATCATTTGATAACAATACATATTATGATTACCATATATGTAATGGAAACTCTACCAATATATGTTTCGATAATAAACACCACATTCAAGATATTATTGAAAATAATTTCATTTATATAGGTACATATATATATGAATCAAGGCCATAACATAATGAAAATACTAAGTTAAATATTTTTAGTGAGCCATTACCAAACCATGAGACAAAAAAATATAGTTCAGTAGTGCATCATACTTATAATTCATAACCACATCCTAAGGCATATGATCATCCATTAGATGGAAATACTGGTATAATTATTAAAACCTCCAAATCATTTCTTATAATCACCTTTGATGATAGATAGTGTATAATGATTCTAATTTCCATTATTTATGTGTACGAGTATACATTGTTCAATAACCTATGCATAGTGTATTAGTTTAAAATTGATTAAGTGATAATGCATGTACAATGATATTACTCAATTCATTGGGTTACACACAACATGACATATAAGAAACATATAAAATTTTCAAAACATTTAATGGGAATAAAAAAATACTTTGGGACACATTATGCTACATCTTCAGGTGGGTCCTATTATATTATCCTATCTTTTTATATTTATACTATATAATGGGGTATTTGAAATTTTATTAGGATGCCCTTAGTTATTTAAACTCTGTGTTTTACCTTCCACCATACATAGATTCCTAAAGTACATTCATCACAAGTAAATGGTCATGGTATCAAGAATTTGATATGAATAACCTCTATAATATATGATACCTCTTCCTCCCCATCCACCACCTCAATGTTTTGATACATCTAATCAAACCCAAATAAAATTTACAATTAATTCACATTACATTTATTCTATCACATTTAATTTTGGATCCATGTTGTACAACAAGCTTGTCGTAATCCTTGATATGGATGTGTAATAGTGGCATGGGGTAACTAATCTATTTAATACCCTAGTGTCTTTTGATTAATATGTGTACTCTATATTATTTAAATTGGTATTATTGGTGTGTTATCCCTTTATTATAATTTATGGCCTTTGTAATGGATGCCAAGTAGTGAGAGGTTAAGCCAACTAGAGACCATTTCCAATGCTATCAATGGCCATGTTTTTATTTTTGTAAAAACTAATAAATATATGAAACCTCTTTGTGTCTATGTTTCCTTTTATAAGTGTTATGAGGTTTCTTGATGAATTCTATGGATGTTGTTCTTATTACCCAAATAGTGGTGATTTATATATTTTAAATTTAAATTGAGATGGGGAAATGTGGAATTATATATGTGTTATATAAGGCATACCCAGTTTTAGGTCCTATTAAAACCCATATTGCATTAGATAACCCCACTTCTTGTTTAAATATTTCAATCATAATTTTAAACATTATGAGATGTATACTAATGAGAAAGGCATTTTATTATTATTATTATTATTATTATTATTATTATTATTATTATTATTATTATTATTATTATTATTAACCATGAGTATGTTACTAAGGAGATTGTGGGTATTGAGAATGAATTTGAATTGATGAACCTTATGAAATGTTGGGTTTTCTTACAAGATGATTTGGTGAAGTATTTTATTATGTTCTCAAGTTGTGACATTATAGTTATAATTGTTTTCATGTTAAAATTTTGGATAAATTAATTTAATTATTGGTGTATCATTTTTAATCTTATTTTTAGTATTCTTATAGTCAAAATATTGCTTTTTTTTTGTTTGTGCATTACGTGAAATTACTATAATATTTTCACATGATCATCTCTCTCTCTCACTATATTTTAGATTCCTCACCCTCATTTAGCATTAGGGCCATTTCTCATATTGAGTAATGTTTACAAGGGAACTATGATTCATTGGTTGGAGGTAAAGTTATATAATGATATCATTATTCTCCTCATCACTCTTATGTTTTAGAATTTTAGTATTGTTATTTAGTATTCAACTACTTCATGTACTTATTTCTTATGTGATATTGAGTATGGTGGTCACTTGTAGTTTTAATACTTGAAATTTATTATTTATACCTTATTTGATATACTCTACTTATTATACTAGGATAGTGAAATATAAATTAGGGCAAAAGGGGGCATAAATGGGAATGAAATTTCTAAAAAACATGCATACCTTAACTTTGAGTAACAATATGAGGGGCTTCTATGAAGAATTTCATCAAAGTTTAATAAGTTGTATAATTTTGAATGTAGTTCATGAACATAATTTTTTTAAATTAAATGAATATGTCAATTTCAAATTATCATTCCCTTTTTAATATAAGTTCATAAAGGTCAATCAAATTTTTGTTAAGCCTTATTAAAATAAAAGGAATGATTTTTGTCATACTTTTTATTAGATATGTGTAGGATAGGGTAATGAATGAAAGAATATTTTTTGTGTGTGTGTGTGTGTGTGTGTGTGTGTGTGTGTGTGTGTGTGTGTGTGTGTGTGTGTGTGTGTGTGTGTGTGTGTGTGTGTGTGTGTGTGTGTGTGTGTGTGTGTGTGTGTGTGTGTGTGTGTGTGTGTGTGTATCACTAAATTTTTACATATTTTAGTTTATATCATAATTTTAAATGGTTGATAATATAAAATAAAATATTTGTTATATTGGATTAAAAAATTTCTATTATTAGATTTCAATTTTGAGGAAATTATATTCCAATATAATAAATATTTAATTTCAATATTAGAGATATCAAATTCCAATATTAGATATATTAGATTGTAATAATGCAATTATTAGATTCCAATAATGTCATTGTTTTTTTCTCATTTATATCCCTTTTAATTTCTTTGTTATTGATTAAAAAAACTTATATTAATTATATTTTAAGGATTAAACTCCATTATTTTTGGTTTTTTAATGATGCATTAATTATTTTAGTATTAATTTTATTATATGAATTGGAGTTCAATATTATTTGTTTTGTTAAGTTGCACTACTAATTTGATAAGAAATATTGCATGTTAATATGTTCAAAAATATTATATTCTAACATCAAAAACTGTTTGATTCCATTTTTAAATAATTTTTATGATACACTATTATTTCATTTTTATTTTTTTATTGTTATTGAAATATTGAATTCAAATATCACAAGTTCTTCATTCAAATATTATTATTTTATTTATATTACATTATCAATTTCATTGTTTGTTATTAAATTAAAAACTTATAGTATTTTTATTATAAGGAATATATATATATATAGTTGTGATTATAATATTTTTTTCTTGTTTAATAAAAAAAGTTTTATCAAGCATAAGGGATATATAATTTATTATTTTATTAATTAAAACATATGGGTTAATTGTAAGGCAAGGGTAAAAACATATATGTCTATTATTCCTTTTTAACAAAAGAAAAATATATATAATTACAAAGATGAACAATTATAAATTTTGTAATTTAAGAGAAATTATTTATATAATAATAATTAAATTATAATATGTAAAGACTAATTTTGGAAACTTAGTGGTTATTAGGTTCCCAAAAAATGTATATCTCTTATTCATACTACATTGATTTATCTCTAAAGAAAAATTACATACAAACAATCATGTTTGAAACAATAAATCTCTAGATTACCAAAAAATGTATATATCTTTTTCAAAATAGGCTACCAACAAACATATATCCAAATAATAATGTTTTTAACCTAACAATCACTAGGTTCTAAACAAATTTACATTTATAGAACAATTTTTGAAAGCTAATGATCGCTAGCTTCCCAAAATACATAAATGACAATTACTAAATATAATTTAATGAAGCTCATTTATAGAAATAGACATGTCATTTTATTTATAATAATTTATTTAAAATAGCTTTTATATCATCCACATTTTTAAGTACTTCCATCAGCCAAAAAAATTATAACAAGCATTTGTCTTTACCTTTACTATCTATACTAAATTTATTTACAATGATATATTTCCTCTTATCATTATTAAAAATATTCAAAATCATGCATGATTAATATGTCTATAAATTATAAGTACCATTAGTTTGTTCCCAAAATTGGTTCAATACTTTGTAAAATATTCTTGAATTTATAGAACCATCATAGGGTGTATGTTGGACTTCAAGAGAGTTTTCTTCAATACAAATGAATTCCAAGATAACATTGTTAATTTTTTTCATCTTGACAAATCATGGAAGCATGTCTTGCATTTATTTTTCTCACTGATGTCCATTTTTTAATTTTGAAGAGCTAGTTAAACACTTATGTAAGAATTCTTTAACATTTAATTTTAGAAAATAATATTTTCTTTTTAGTTTGACTCCACTTATTTTTTTAACTTTATTTTGTATATGTCTTTTTTATTTGATATATGTACTATAAATATATTCATATCATATATTATCAACTATTTTATTTGAACTTAGAAATTGATCTAAAAAATTAAATAATTTGGTATTTATATAATAATGTAAGAACAAATATCAATAAAACTAAATAGTACAAATATTAATTTTAATAACATTATGTAATTGTTCATTTTAATAATAAATTGAACTAAAATTTTAATAAAATAAAAGAGATTAAAATTTAAATAATATAAAAATAGATTTAATTTAAATTTAAATAATAGAAAATAGATATGCTTAATTACATAAAAGAGATCAATTACAAATTCTAATAACATAATGCAATGTTCATAAATTTTTTGTTTGAAGGTTTTTAATGACTAACACAAGTTTTTTATTTTCCCCATATTTTGTAACCATGAACAAAATTAGCCATAATTTCCATAAAATGTCCATCTAGATATGAATTTAGTGTATATATCTTAATCAACCTCTACTGACATGATTTTTTTAATCTATGAACAATGTATTATTTTTACCATGTGTGTGTGTGTGTGTGTGTGTGTGTGTGTGTGTGTGTGTGTGTGTGTGTGTGTGTGTGTGAATAATTTGATTTCCATTATTCATGATTAAGAAGAGTTATTGCCTAATTAAACATGAAGGTAACATTTTTGTATCCATAAAAAATGGTTAATAAAGTATTTTAGAATCCTTGAATCTAGATATGTAAACCATAAATCAATACTGAATTTTTTTTTTTAATTTTTATCAAATCAAGATTAAATGTATGTTAAAAATATTTATATCCTAAATGAGTAAATTTTGTATTTTTATTATGAGGTTTAAATCCATAAACTCCAAATATTAATCCTTCCACTTACAAAACAAAAAATTTCCTTGCAATTGGAACTACATCTATAAAATATACCATAATTTTTTTTTCAATTTCTTTCTTCAATGTATGAGAAAATAAAGCTAAATAATCTGTGTAATGTTTTTGGGATTTCCATTGTATACAAATAACCAAAATGGTTAAAAATTACATAAGTTATTATTTGATTTAATTTTACATAAAAAACCATCATGTTTGTAAATTTCTTGAAAATAATTTACATCGTTTAATTAAATTTTACACAAAAAAATGTGTTTACAAATTACTCACAATAACATAAAATTATTGTAAATTACTCAAAAATTTTCAAAGAATTTAATGTATTATATCATTTATAACATGAGTAGTCAAGGAATAAATATCTCATATTAAAAATACAAATATGCTTGGTCAAGGATAACTAGGTGATTAATGTTTCCATCATCCACCCATTTATACCATAATCCTAAGCAGTTACATATTTTCCAACTAAAAATTATGTCATTCAATTTTGAGTTTCATGTTTTTAAATAAAGGTATAACAAATCTATCTTATCAGGGATAATAGGTTATATAACACTAGCATCAAACACACATTCTTACAAAAATATTGTTCAACACTCTTTTTTACTAGAACAAAATTGACTTATGATTTTCATTTATATATGTGATTGCATTGTATTTTTTAAACTAAAATAAATGTAATTAAAATCCCAAATCTTATTTAAAAGTATTTTATGGACTTAAAAAAATTATATTACAAAATCCAACACATGAATGGTTTCTATTCAATCCCATATTTAAAATACACTTTTTTCATCAATTTATCTACATCATTATTTGTGTAACAACCACAAAAATAAAATTATTTATAACAAAAAGATAACCAACTATGGTAAAATATTTACTAATAAATTTAACACATAAAAATTTAATGAGATCCATAATTGTGTTATAACCAACACAAGAACTAGAACAAGTCCATAAAATTAACAATGATTTTATTAAGAAGTGTTTTAGCCTCTTAGTATCAGATAAAAGTAAATTAGTGTATGAAAAATCATGTACACATATCCACGTACATTCTGTATGTCCTTCCTATCAAAGTTTTCAATAACTTAAACACTTACTCAAGCACTCACACAGACTATTAAATACCCTATACATTATTGGGTAAACCAAAAAAAATAGTAGATAATTACAAAAGGTGAAACAATTTCAATAAAAGAATCATCATACTAAGCTTACCTAAGTAAGATATACCAACACACATAAGTATCAAATAGTGATCATTGGAATAATTATTTCCAACTGAAATGCAAAGCTTTGGAATGCTTTATTAAAGTCACAAATAAAAATGGGATGAGTTAGACATCCTCATGATATGTAGTTTAGGGAGATTAGATTAATGGTTACTTACTTGATCAAAATGTATAGGTTTAATGTAAAAGGCTATTTGATTAAGGTCATGTTCTTATATCCTCTTAATATATTTCAATAACCATGTTTAGGTTCCATTTTAGAACAACGTGTCCATTTCACAAGGCATGGTTAGCTTCATGTTCCAATACTCATTTGATTGACATTTACAAGTCAATACATTCCTTATTATTTATCTTTTTAAATTTAGCCAAACCTTGTTTTAAGTTATGCACACCTAACTTCAAACATCACTTTTTTAATTTCCTCATGAGTTCAAAGAACTCTATATAATGATATCAAGTTTACTTCTTAATCCTTAATTACTTAAGTGGTTTATAAATCAACTTAGATCACTATCATTTAGACAGGTGTTAAGCATGGAATATACTAAGAGGGGGGGTGAATCATTAAATTATATATCTTATAAAACTTTCCCTTTATCAAATTCCACTTAATCAAACATTCAAGATATGCAATAAAACTCAAATAATAAACATCACACAAGATATAGAGAGACACCAGATATAATGTGGAAACCCAATGTGGGAAAAACCATGGAGAACAATCTCAAGTATATTCATGAGAACAAACCCACAGGAGCACCATACCCCTTTACCGAGTACCAACCTTAGCTAAAATTTATGAGCACCAACCCATAGGAGCTTCAAACACCTTTACTGAGCACCAACCCAGCTACTATTCATGAGCACCAACCCACAGGAGCACCAACCCCTTTGTCGAGCACCAACCCACAAGAGCACCAACCCCTTTGTGTATACCACACACCTATCTCTCAATGTTCCTATCTCAACAAATGATAGATCAATACATCTCTTTCCTCTCTCTCACTTTTGCTCTTCTAAGCTAGATATAACAAATACAAATCATATTCATCTCTCACAATTGCTCTTCTAAGCTAGATATTACAATATCAAATCAACCTCTCACTTTTCATATAACAAATGGCTTCTCAAGCCTTTATTTATAGCTTTCCAAATGACCTTTGGCCTTCCCCCTTTGTGACCCTTTAATCCTCATGGAAAATGGCACCAATCTTGGATGACCCTTCATATTCAAGCCTATGAAAAGTCATGTGGTGACCCTTCATGACCAAAAACGTCCTTCCATCTTTTGTCCTCATCTTGGTGACTTTGCATATTCCTTAAGGTGTCCCTTCATAATAAATTGCGCCCTTACTCTTTTGTTTTCACTTGGTGACTCTTGGTATTCCCCAAGATGACTCTTCATGGGAAAATGTGTCCCATCCTTCTTTTGTCTTTACCATGTGGCTCTTTGACTTCTCCATGGGCCCTTCTTTTGTCTCATATGCAACCAAAATATATTCATTAATATTAAATAAATATTAACTCACATTAGCCAAGATAAACAACATTAAATGCAATGGGGCTTTTATCACCAATAATAATAGACCTTTGACATCAATGACAATATTTCCAACAATATCCCCCTTTGTCATTGATGGCAACCTCAATCCTGAAACTGCCACACCCTGTCACTTGCACATCCTATCATCTAAAAACATATAGTAACTCCCCCTTACTGTAGTAACCTGTACTTGTTCCCTATACCTATTTTTTGCACTTGTACATATACCTATTATTCTCCCCCTTTGACATCAATGGAAAAGGGCCTACCTAGAGCTAACACTTAGCTCCCCCTCACTTGATGATGAACCTTAATGGTAGGAAGTAAAGGAAGTTACTCCCAACTTCTCTCACAAATACTAAAATGTGCCTTTTGGTAGTGCCTTTGTGAAAATATCTACAATCTACTCTATAGTACTAATATATTCCAACTTCACTTGTTGATCTACAACTTGTTCTCTCAAGAAGTGATATCTAATGGGAATATATTTTGTTCTTGAATGCATTACTGGATTTTTCAAAATATTTATAACACTTGTGTTATCACAAAAAATGGAAATAGGTTCATCATACTTTACCTTGATATCTTCCAAAGTTTGCTTCATCCAAAGCACTTGAGTACAACACAATACTACTACAATATATTCTACTTCAGCTGTAGAAATTGATATTGAGTTCTACTTCTCGCTTAGCCATGATACTAAGCTATCACCAAGGAAGAAAGCTCCTCCACTTGTACTCTTTTTGTCATTTAAGCACCCTACCCAATCTAAATTTGTATACGCAACTAAAGTGAAATATTTACCTATGGGATACCATAATCCATACTCCAATGTCCCTTTGATATATCTAAATATTCCTTTCACCAACTGAACATGACTATCTCTTGGAGATGACTGATATCTTGCAACCATACCTACTACATGCATGATGTATGGTCTCAATGCTATCAAATATAAAAGACTACCAATCATAGATCTCTACAAATATTGATCTATAACAGATGAATCTTCATCCTTGCTCACCTTATTTCCTATACACATAGGTGTGCCAACTAGTACACAATCCTCAAAACCAAATTTCTTCAACATTTCCTTGGAATATTTATTTTGAGATATAAAAATTCCTTTATTTGATTGAAATATTTGTAATCCTAAGAAAAATGATAATTCTCCAAGCATAGAAATCTCAAATTCTTTTTGCATTCTATCATAAAATTATTTTTTCATCTTTTCAATATTTCCTCCAAAAATGATATCATCAACATAAACCACAAAAATAAATTGATGCTCACCTTCTATTTTGATGTAAAGATTACTATCAGCAAATCCTCTCTTGAATCCTTGATCTTGCAGGTACTTATCAAGTCTTGCATACCAAGATCTGGGAGCTTGTTTTAATCCATACAATGCTTTCTTCAATTTGCATACATGATTACTAATATTCAAGAGAATAAACCCCTTAGGCTACTCAATGTAGACCTCTTCTTCAAGATTCCCATTTAGGAAGGTATATTTGACATCCATCTAAAATACTTTGAAATTTTTAAATACTGCATATGCAAGAAACATTCTAATAGCCTCTAACCTTACTACTGGTGCAAAAGTTTCTTCAAAATCTATTCCCCCAATCTTAGCATATCCTTTACATACTAATCTTGCTTTATTATTGGTTACTTCTCCATTTTCATTCAACTTATTTCTATAAACCCATTTTGTTCCTATCACATTGTGATCTTTTGGTCTAGGCACTAATTCCCAACTATCATTATTTTCTATCTGATCTAATTCTTCATCCATAGCCTTAAACCAATGCTCATCATGTCTGGCTTTTGAAAAATTTCTAGCTGAATTTTAGATAACAAAGAGAAATTAACTTGTTTAGATTCACTTACCATCATTCTTCTGGTGTGAATTCCTTCTTTTATATCCCCAATGATGTCACTTTCATAATGATTTTTTTGAACATATTTGGATGGAGTCTTGGTGCCCTTTTTCTCCTTTTCCTCATCTTCATCTAATTCTTCAAAGCCTTCCTCTTTAATGATTTTAGGAATGTCTACTGGATCACTGATCTTTTATGTTCCAGCTTCTTTAATCCTAACACTTGCACTTTCAACAATTTTCTTGGTTCTTTTGTTATAACATTTATAAGCTTTAATTTTGCAAGAATAACCAAGATATATATCTTCATCTACTCTGGATTCAAACTTACCAAGTTTTTCATCAGTTCTCTTTATGAAGAATTCGCTATTGAAAACTCTAAAATAATCAACTATTGTTGGTTTGTCTTTCCATAGCTCATAAGGAGTTTTGTCACTATTGACTCTTAATAGAGCTCTATTATGAATATGCACTGTTGTACCAATTGACTCTCTCCAATATTTATTTTCTATCTTGGATTCATTTAGCATTGTCCTCGCCATCTCTTGAACTGTTCTATTTTTCTGTTCAACTACTCCATTTTGTTGTGGAGTTATGGCTGCTAAATACTATCTCTTTATTCCATGATCTTCACAAAACTCAATAAATTGATCTGACATGAATTCTCTTCCTTGATTTGATCTTAGACACTTAATCTTTAGATTAGTTTCATTCTCAACTAATGCTTTGAATGCTTTAAACTATCTAAAAGCTTCTGATTTTTTCTTTAAAAACATTATCCAAGTCATACATGAAAAATCATCAATAAGCAACATGAAATATTTATCACCTTGAGTACTTTGAGTCCTCATAGGTCCACATAGATCAGTGTGAACAAGCTCTAGCATCTGAGTGGTCGAGTACTCTTTTGTTTTGAACCACCTTCTAGCCTGCTTCTCATGCTGATAAGGTCCACAAAGGGTGTTAGATGGCTTTGTGATCGTTGGAAGATTCCTAACTACTTGATTTTTACAAATTTTGACAAGATTTTAAAAATTTATGTGCCCCATTCTCCTGTGCCATAGCCAACTTTCTTCAATCTGACTCAAACAACATTTTTGACCTTTGATATCTGATAGCATATATAAGTTATTACCTGTTCTCTAAGCATCTACAATCAATACATCTGAATCTTTTCTTCTAATTTTACAACCTTCTGCATAAAAATTTAGTGTGTGCCCCTAATCACACATTTGACTTACACTCAAAAGATTATTCTTAAGACCTTCTACATATAAAACATTTTCAGTTTTAGTTCTACCATTATCTAAACTTAACGTACCTTTTTTGGCAATTCTAGTAGTAGTGTTGTCCCCAAATTTCACTATGCCACAATTGATCTTCTTCAGGGTTATGAACTTGATCTTGTCTCATGTCATGTGCCTTGAACATTTGCTATCAATAAACCATGGCTTTTCTTCATTTCTTGCATACAAAGCTATCTGGACCAACATAGAACCTTCAGATTGTTTCTTCTGCCATGTCTGAACCTTTTTATTGATGAATGGAGCCCTAAAACTCTGGTCCTTTTTGACTAACTCAAACACACTTCTACAATACCGAGTTATGTGTCTGAATTTGTTACACTTATAAAAAATTATGGTCTCTTCATCAAAGCTTGAAAGAGGAGCAAAAGAGTTATAGCTTCTGCTTGACTCTACATGACCTTCCTTTTCCTTATTTTTGAGATTGTTAGCTCTTTTTCTACATTCTAATTTCTTATGACCATATCCATTACAATAAAAATAGTAACCATAAAAATAGGACCTATTTGTGAATCTCTGACCTGATTGCCTTTAATAGCTTTGTTCCTTATAGCCTTCTTTGTCCTCTATATTATTCATTCCTTCCCTTATTGTTTCTTTATTTATAAGAGCTTCAACATAGCTCTTCTTCTTTTCAAAACCAATACCTATCTTATCTGATATTGCCTTTTGGCTTTCTAATATCTTATTCAGCATATTAGTGTTATTCTCAAATTTTGAATCATTGATTGCTTTCTCAATCTCTTCTTTTAAAGAGGCAATTTCAGCAACATACCTTTCACATTCTTTTCTTGATATTTCCAACTATACCGTTAGATCTTCAATTATCTCCTTTGACTCCTTTTCATTTTTCTCGATTTGATGCTTTAATCTTCAATTTTTCTTTTCAACAATTTTCAACTCTTCTAAGGCACACATGAGTTCTCCTTTCATATTCACTTCAACTTCATCCTCTTCTTCTTCTTGATCAACTATTATTTTGCTTGCAGAGGCACCTTTATGTATGGCCATATTGTGCTTTCCTGATTTACCTTCAAGCTATAAAACTTTTCAAAAAGGAACCTACTCTGATACCAATTGTTAAGCATGGAATATACTGAGAGGGGTGGTGAATCAGTATATTATATATCTTATAAAACTTTCCCTTTATCAAATTCCATGTAATCAAACATTCAAGATATGTAATAAAACTCAAACAATAAACATCACACAAGATAGAGAGAGACACCAGATATAATGTGGAAACCCAATGTGGGAAAAACCTTGGAGAACAATCTCAAGTATATTCATGAGAACAAACCCACAAGAGCACCATACCTCTTTGTTTAGTACCAACCTCAGCTACAATTCATGAGTACCAACCCACAAGAGTTTCAAACCCCTTTGTCGAGCACCAACCTAGCTACTATTCATGAGCACCAACCCACAAGAGCACCAACCCCTTTGCCAAGCACCAACCCAGCAATAATTCATGAGCGCCAACCCATAAGAGCACCAAACCCTTTGTGTATACCACACACCTATCTCTCAATGTTGTTATCTCAACAAATGATAGATCAATACAACATCTCTTTCCTCTCTCTCACTTTTGCTCTTCTAAGCTAGATATAACAAATACAAATCATATTCATCTCTCACAATTGTTCTTCTAAGCTAGATATTAAAATATCAAATCAACCTCTCACTTTTCATATAACAAATGGCTTCTCAAGCCTTTATTTATAGCTTTTCAAATGACCTTTGGCCTTCTCCCTTTGTGACCCTTCAATCCTGATGGAAAATGGTGCCAATCTTGGATGACCCTTCATATTCAAGCCTATGAAAAGTCATATGGTGACCCTTCATGACCAAACATGTCCTTCCATCTTTTGTCCTCATCTTGGTGACTTTTCATATTCCTTAAGGTGTCCCTTCATGAGAAATTGTGCCCTAACTCTTTTGTCTTCACTTGGTGACTCTTGGTATTCCCCGAGATGACTCTTCATGGGAAAATGCATCCCATCCTTCTTTTGTCTTTACCCTGTGGCTCTTCAAATTCTCCATGGGCCCTTCTTTTGTCTCATATGCAACCAAAAATATATTCATTAATATTAAATAAATATTAACTCACATTAGCCAAGATAAACAACATTAAATGCAATGGGGCCTTTTATCACCAATAATAATAGACCTTTGACATCAATGACAATATTTCCAACAACAAGTTTTTCCTTTAATGCCAATACCTTAAGGCTTAGTGGCATTCATTTATCCTTTAATAAAACTTATTTTCTCTTTCTTACCTTCCAAATCATAACTTAATTGTTTATAACTCAATCATTGTTTCTTAAAGAAGATAATTCTTGTTATTACAATGAAATAGAAACTTAATAACATTCCATAGGTTATTTACAAATAAATAAGAGATGTTCCTCAATCACATATACTTAATTTTTAATAAACATTAGAATTTAGGTCCTTTAATTACTCATCTATTACAAGCTTATAATGAGGTTACTTTATTTAACTTATAACATACACGAGATTAGTGCATGTATAAGTATATCTTAAGTTAATAGTTATTCCAAAAAACATTTATGAGTTGTATAAGGTTGTCATAACATTTCAATCACTTGAATAGTGATATTATCAATTCTAATTTAGAAAGATATGAATAATTTAGAAACGTAGTTCTCATAACTGCAAAACTTTTTATTAAAATTTTTAATAATAACTAACCTATAAATAGATCTCAAAGCTATATTTTAGAATGATTTTGTTTATATTAATCTTTAAATAAATATTTATCTATAAAAATAATATTAATAATGTCATAACCCCACTTTGGATGCCATTACATTATTGCAAGTGACATTATGATAACCCTAATTTGATTGTTCCTGATGATGGTTTGTCTTGGATGAATTATTCTGATGGATACGACCTTATCTGTTTAATATACTTTAGTTGTAGCATGAGATTTATTTTTAGATTTTTATTATTATAGATGACATTTTAACCGTAATTTAGATATTATTTTGATTTATATGTACATGTCATGCTTAGTATATATGGATCTGATTTACTATTGTAGTTAACAGGTTCATTATTACAACTTATGATTATGATTAATTTATGATTATAGTATTTAATATTATGTTGTATCATAATTTTGTTTCAATTTATATTTTATACCCAAGAATATGTTGATATCCATTATATGGTTACAGGGACAGGATGATGAGTTAGGCTCAGTGGTGGGATCTAGATGTTGGTACAATGACAAGTGATCAATGAGTGGTTATAAAAAGAGATTATAAAAAGCCACTAATATCCACTTCTAGTTTGTGGTTGATTTTTGTACTTAGTCCTTAGTTTGTTTTATTATTGTCATCTTTATTTATGTTGGTTTTAATTATGTGTAGGCTTGAACATGATCTAATTATCATTAATTATTTTATGATTATTCATTTTTAGCTTAAGTGTGGGCAAAGTTTGTCTTTTGTGGTTCCTAGTTGATTTTTTCATATTTATATGGTCCTCTTATAGGCTTATTCAGGTATTTTTTGGAACTTAACTTTATCATTTGATGTGATCTCTTCTTAGCCATTATTTGTTTTAGAAACATTGCATTGACCATGTTTTGGCTAACCTTGTAACTTGACATTATTGGATTTTGACCCCATGATGGACCTATTTTGACCCATGTGTTATGATTTGGGGTTATACTTGGGTTGACCCATTTTTATATTTCCTCTTGCCATAATGGCATGCCCTTCTACTCCTCCATCAAACCATTCCAAGAAACTTGTGTTTTGCTCAATTTATGGGTATTGATAACCTTCCTAAGGGAAACCATTAATTTCATCGAGTGGCATCATATGGGAGGCACATGATTGTGTCAATCTGATTTTAGGGTCAAATATATTTGAGTTAAAATGAGCCAATGGAAGGGAAATCTTCCCTAATATTGTGGGTAGTAGAATGCCAAGGGTTTTATTATTTTTGCATTTTTGGTATTGTGTCTTCTTCTAGAGCTTGTAGAATTTGAAATTATCATTAAAGGTCCACAATGAAGTCTAATAAGTATAATAAATTTATAGGAGAACTTCAATGCTAGATATGGGCATGGGGTTTGATTTTAAAATGATCTTTCTATTTTTTTAAATGTTGGGATCCTTCTATGTCAATTTTGAACTCTTTTATGTTGACCTACTCCTACTGGTTATTTTTTGAACTTCAAACACCTATATAGACCTCCCAAGTTTGGAAAATAGATTCCACTTCATTTGATTTAGGGTTTTAATATTGAACAACATTTGTGGGTTTTAGTTCAATTTTGGAATTTTCTTATAGCAATGGTTTTGACTACAATTTTTATTGGTCATTTAAAATATTACTATAGGTTATTATTTTAAATCAATTATAGCTATGTTAGAGTAGGGGTTGTTGAATAATTACTTGTGTTTCTCCATCCCTTATAATGGAGGCAATGGGTAGTCTTTTAGAAGGGAAATTGATGATCATGTATTACTTTGGCTGAGTCAAGTCACTTGCATATTATGATTGATCTTTTATCTTGTCGGGTTATTAGTTTTTTATGAAATTCTATTGAACCCTAGCATGGTGATTTTGGGTTTTGATTGTGTAATCTTTCTTGAGACTTTGTCACTACAACTTGTATAATATCTACATGTCCTAATCAACCTTTCATGTCTATTTGGGAACAAGTACCTAATGCATGTTATGTCTATTTAGTTTCTTGGATAATTTTGGGCCTAGTATGTGTTATTGTGTTTTGGTGTTAGTTTTTTTATTTTACTCTACTTATTTAAATATGTGCATCTGGTTATAAAATTTGGGGATTGACATTTTAGAGCCTTGAAGCTTTCTAATGGTTGTACATAAAATTTTGGAGATTAAGTCAATTTTTATTTTGGTGATATTTGGATGTTTTTAGCCTACTTATTTAAAACTTATCTAGATGTTATACTATCACCAATTTTAGTGATATAAAACTCTTAATGGTTGTACATAATGATTTTGATTTGTGTTTATGAGTCCTAGTGTTTCAATGGTGTTTCCATTCTATTATGTAAAAGGTGTAGTTGCTTGTTATGTTTTGGGATGGACATTTTGAGAATCCATGAGGTCTTTAATGGTTGTGCATAGAATCGTTATGTTAAGTGTAGTATTTTTGTTTAGTACTTTATGGACTGTACTTTAATTTACAATCTTGATGGTGTCCTTTTATCACTATTTGGAAATAGATACATTCAGGAGTATGCAAGCAAAAAAATAAACACTTTTTAAAAAAAAATTATGATTGGTTTATACTCTTGTGAGAATATATTAACTATTGTTCTATTTCTAAAGTAATATTTGAAATATAGGGAATGTACTAAGTTAATTTTTATTAAACTAGTGCAATTTTGAATTACTCCTTATGATTGACATATCTCATGGGTAGAGCCATATGTTTATTTTCTCCAATTATTGGGTCCCATGGTTTTTAGATTAATGCCTAGGAGATATACAAGTTGTAATTACTTCATGTTTTTATTTTATGTTGTATACCCATTTGGGAGTGATCTTGTCAGTTATCATTATTGGTGTAATTTGGTGTTATATATATTTTTTATGGTGAGTACTTTCTTGAGTTTTCTATTTGATGTGTTGAGTTGTGTGTTGATTTTTTGATTTATCTATGGATTATAAAATATCTTGCATGCTCAATTGATCTATCTATGGATTATAAAATATCTTGCATGCTCAATTGATCTCCTCCAAGACTCAGCGACTTGAATCTACCATCTAACTAATGAGGGCCAATAATTGAGGGATAATTAGGCTATGATTCTATTTTTTTCATTTTTGATTGAGTACTTTTCTTGATCTCTCTACTTTGGTGACTTATTGCTTGGTAAGCTTCCTAAGAGTTTGGTACAATGATTGTAAATATCTAAATAGAAGTATATATGTATATGCTTAAATTATGTGGTATACTCACTTGGATTATCATAAATGAAATTTTATCATCAAAAAAATGTTTTGTTATAATAGAGGCATTTATTAAAAAACCAGCAATGTTATATTATCTTAATACCTTGTATTTGTTTGAAGGTATTCTTGTAGCATTTATTCGATTAAGGAAGAATACCAATAGGATTTATATTTCTTATCAATTATGAATAGAAGTTTATTTGGGTAAACCTTATCTTATGACATCATCGTGTATTTGGATGTCAAATGATAAGGTATAAATTACTTATTTTACTTATTGGTTAAGATTTATTCTTACCTAGCTACATCTAAAAGACAATACTATCATCAAAGGCTTGTTTCTCATGAGATGAAATCTTGGCATTATTGTATGATGACTTGAAGTACCCTACTTAAATTATAAGGTTTTTTATTTCTCTTGAATTTTATCTAGACCCAAGATAAATTTGAAATGATACATTAGTTGTATATTACAAACTATTATTACAACCATGTGATCCTCTATATGTGCCTATGTGTTTTACTTGAGTATGATTATGCTACTTTATGGTTCAATTAAGAAGGTGATTGGATTATAATAGAGATGGTAAAAATAGAGTAGTCATGTCCATTTGGTAAAATTTATGGTCTTGTACATACAAAGGTATGATTGATTCTTTGTAGGAACTAAAAAGTGCTATGTTGTACATTATGTTTGGTGACTACCTTGCAAGTTGTATTGGGTCTTCTTTTGCATTGGAAATTAGTATTAGTTATTGATTTTTTTTTATTAATTTATTAATCCCTTTAATTCATTTAAATGTAATATTTCTCCATCTTATTTCATGTGCAAGCTACTATGAGGCTTTAATTTTCTTATTGACTTATATATATATATATATATTGGATGTAGCTTAACATGTAACATCATTATGGTATTTGGATCACATGATGAGATGCATTCACTCCTTTGATATATGCCAAATATTCAGAGTTATCTAATTATATTTAGAAATCAATGTTAAACTTAAATGTTTCTTGATTTCTAAATAAGCAAGATGCAATACACACTTATCCTTGAATGTGACCAACTACTATATTTGCATACCAATAACATAAATATGATATTTATGCATATTATGTATATTTATTCCCCTTGGGATAATCTTGTGATGTTTGAGATTTTTTGGTTTAGAGAGGAATTGGGATAAATGTATCATGTATAGTTTTTATTCATTAATTATTGAAGTAGGTGAAGTTGTCATTGTTATTATATGGTATATCATGATATTGTACTTACCATGATAGTTGTTTCATTGTTATGAGTTATATATTATCATAATAAAAAAAGTAATTTCTTTATCTCTAAGATTGTGTTAGATGACTACAACTTGAGTGTGGATGATCTTGATACATGGAGTAAATCTCATGTGATTATACTATTTATATTATAATTCTTTGCATTTATGAATGGATGGAAAACTTCTTGATAGTATTATGCCATATCAGTATATTTGATATTAAAACTAAGATTTCAAGTAATTATTTTAATTATCTTATACACCATCTTTTGGCATACATTATAGTATGAAGTAATGGAAAATGAATGTTCCATTTTGTATATATATGGATATCCTAACTAGTCTTAGCATATCTAGGATTTATCTATCATTCTTGTGCTTATTATAACTATGGAAATTCTTGGAAATGGTATGCATTGCCTTGCATGAGTAACTATAAGGGGATACTAATTTAGCATTAAGTTTTTAATATAAACCATCTTCATATGGTTGGAATTGAACATAATTCTTGACATTTGGTGTTGATCATTTTATAATGTAGAGAGTATAATTGAGTGTATTCAAATTTATAAATGAATGTGGACCTTTTAGTGTCATATGTCCTTGTTACCCTTTATTTTTTAAAGGTTATGTAGTGGATTGAAAAAAATACTAAGTTATCAAGCAGGGACTTTGTTAGGCTGAATGTATATTTATTGATTAAGTTTGTTAAATTTCCTTATCTATTCCATCACTTATGGAATTATCCTTGTAGTTGGATATACTGTTAAAATTTTTGGATTATTTTTTATAAATTTTACAATTTGATCCCCCTTAATCTATTGGTTAATAGTAACTTGAAATTGTGCTCAATTGATACCTAGTGTGGTAATCAGTTACAAGAATTTGAATGACCCTATAAATAGTCATGTTGGTAGAGATCGGTAAATGATATTGATTGGGAAAAATATCAATGGATATGACTATTATATTAACATTAAGTGTGTAGTGGACCCTAAAAGCACCACTATCTATACTCTGATAATAACTAATCTCAAAATTTTGTTTTAGGGTTGTTTTAAACAATGAATGTATCTTCATAATTGAAGATTCTTTACGATTATGTGTATCTAAAGTCTTATTATAGTCTAATTTAATGTGATCATAAATAATTATGTTGAGGAAGTAACTCATATTGTACAAATAGTATATGAATATACTTTATACATACTATTAAAAATTTATAGCTTCTTTATACTCTTCAACAAACATAATACCCACATGTAGCCTCATAAATGAATCACATAAACTTAATTCAAAATAACTTAGTAATCATAATCAATATCTAATTAACTCAATGCCATATATATAAAATAAGATAAAAAATAGTATTAAACATTCATATGAACCCTTTTGAAATATTCGCACACTCTTAGTTTTATATTATGCTCCTATATAAAAATTTCAAATTGTATGAAGAGATACATCCACATACTCAGCTTAGGATTATCAATTTGAGATACAATAAGAACATACCTATAACAATCCTTAATTCCAACCAAAATTATTCCAATGAATATAAAATTCAACTCATGCTAATATATAAATTTGATTCTTATTACTAAGGGATTATTAAATAGTCATGAAGTTATGGAATAACTTGCACTACCTATACTTTCTCAAATCCACCATATAAAATTACACTAAGTTAATATTTTTAGAATCTTTAAATGAAACAAATAGGTTTCCCAAACTAAATTTATAATATTTTAAGGAATGGAATTATAAGCTAAAATTATAACATGCAACTTATAATTAGAGTTCAAATTGATAAGCAACTAAACCTATAATGCAATATAAACATTTAAAAAAAACATTATTTAACATATTGAAAGAATTAATAAAATTAGTGAAGATCCTACAACCAAGATATTCCAATCTTAGTAATTTAATTTTAAAAAATGATCTCTTCTAATTCACTTCCAATACTAAAAAATAATGCACATTTTAAAGAAGTATAAGTAATCAATCATTTGCATGCATGTCTAGTGAAGCAAACACCCACCTATCCAGTCCCAATGAGCCCAACCATAAGTGTCCCTAGACCACCCCATCCATCAACTGGATGTGATTTAGGCTAATCGAGAGAAGTGAGTAAGATTAATAGTGATTATTGAGTTTTACATAACATAAACACTTGATGAAAACATTCAAACAATATTATTTACATTCTTAGTTAATAACACTAACACCTTTACAGTTATTCTAAATATTACATATCATGTTAGAGTTTTTAATATTTGAAGATTTAGAGTGCAATCCATTATGTTTCACCCATAAGACACAAGTATTTTTTAAGGTCTATCACTTAAAATAAATGCAATTGTATTACTTCTAGTAATCCTGAATACAAATAGTATTCTTCACATATTCTCATCTAAATAAATTAAATTTAATGATAGAAATATCTTTAAAAAATCATGTAAAAATAACATGCTTATAATAACTTCAACACTATGAAAAAAGAGAGAGATATAACTTTTTCATATTCTAACCCACCAAGATTCATTACCTTTGCACATAATCCAAAGACTATAGCTCATCCCACTAAGCCTCATAATTTGTGAATCATATTCTATTAAATGAATATAATATGATTCATAAATATATTATAAATATACATATATTTACATCCCATGCATTTAATTCTAATTTAACAAATATAATCAAGCTAGAATAGGAACCTGATTCATTATTAACACATAATGTTAATGGAAAATCAAATCTAGCCAACAGGATTATAACACCAAATGAAAATAATGATTATCATCAAAATCCTTCAGCATTTTCACCTATAAAACCAGTCATAAAATATGAATACAATAGTCAAGTATCAAAAAGAGGCATACAATTATAACCAATAGGCCATCCATTCAAACTCATAGCCCAAAACCCAAGTCAGCAAATACGAACTCAAAAAAATTGAGTCAACATCTAACATTTTATAATGACCCAAAAATTAAATCATGATTTTTACTCACCAATAAAACAATTTGATTCAAATTAACTCCATAAATAAATCATATCATTATGAAGAGGAGTTACACAAAGAATAAATTATCACCAAGTCCTGAGTCAAATACTTGCAAGCAATCATTCCTATTATGCCTAAAAATCATGAGGGTCAATAAGACAATCATTTTAAGTAAATCCTACACCATTTTGAAAAAATTACAACCAAATAAAATAATCCATAGCCTTTTTACTATACCATAGTTGTAACCATAATGGCTTAAACAAACAAAATACACTTACCCATAATTTTTACCCTATAGGTCAGACTAGGGTTTTTTAACCAAAAAATCATTTATAATTACACATTATTGTATATTATGGTTGAAGTTTTTTAAAACACAATAACACCTTAAATTAAACCCTTACCCTAAGTTATTAATTTTTTAAAATTAATCAAACACAAAGCAAACATCAACCCTTATACAATTGAAATCCAAAATTTTCATGTTTGCCCATAAAATTAAAATGCATAAAATTTTAATTATGGCTATTACTTAGAGACTACAATGTAAAAATAAAAAATGGCATTAAAAAATTCTTTCCCAACTCATCATCCAATCCTTCCGCAAATTTCCCTACTTCCTTAAATGCAAATAGGCCAGTCGAATCCTCTTAAGAAACCCCTGAACTAATAGAAAAATTCACAAAATCTTCTAGAGGGTCGATAAGGAAAATAAATTACTACAGTTTGAACTCCATGATAAAATCATAGTGTTCATTGAACTAACTTCCCCATTATTTTCCTAGGCTGCCATTCTCCAAAAATATTGGCAAAGTTTTCCCATGTCTTAGGCTCTCTAAAAACACAAATGTAAAATGACCAAGAAAGAACCCTATATGGGTTAGGAAGCCTCTTTAATTTCATGCCTCAAGTGGATATTAAATTCCACATACCAAAATTTCAAAAATATTTAACTTCCAAACTAATTCCAAGTCCCATGGTTCATGGGCCCATTCCTTACCTAGCCAAGCCAAGACTTGGTTGACTCAAACATTACCAACAAGAGACCAAACAAAAGTCCAACAAAACTAAAAACATCAATGTAATGTATAAATCAAATTATTTAATGCCTTTAAACAATAATCATATACTAATAACACAGTCAAATAAGACTCTGAACTTTGAAGCAAAGCCAATAAGTGTTGAATTGTATTAAGAGTCATAATCAAAACTATATAGAACATTACACAATTGAGAAGTCAAAACTAACTCGAGACCCAATCTAGATATGCATATAAATCCAAAATAATACAAATACTCAACAATTTAATTCAATCATAATAATGACTCAAAGTAATTCATTAAATAGTCAAAGCTCAATTTTTGTAATTTTAAGTTCATTATTTCTTTCCATTCACTTTCTTAACCTCACCTGACTACTCAAAGTCACATCAAACCTAGTTTATATCATGTACCTATTGTCACAATAGGCCATCATTGGCATCCATACTATTTAATCTTAATAAATTAAATAATAATACAATTGAATTGAATAATGAATCATTAACTTATTAAGCATGAAATATACAATGCTAAAATAAAAGTGCATAACATATAAAAATTTCAAAAACATCATAATAGATCAAATCATAGATCATAGAACTATATCATAATAATAATTTAAACAATCATGTCTAAATATTTCATAACACAACAACTAGACAAAAATTAAAATAAGTGTAGAAAACAAGGTCATGACATCCTCATCCACTTGGAAGAGAGTCATCCCAATGATTAAAATAACCAAGGATAATGTTGTTTAAAAAGACTCACATATTTCCAAATAGTACTTATTTCAAATAAAGGATCCCATTGAACCAAAAATTTGGAAATTTCTTGATTTTATAGCCTAATTTTGTGATGGTATATGATCTTCACTGGATCCAACTACATCTTTTCCTCTTATAAAACTTAAAGATGAGTCCAATCCAAAACATGAGAAGGATCAATAATGTATTTTATCAATAATGCAACATGAAAAAAATTGTGAATCTGGGATAGATAAGGAGGAAGGGCTAGTCAATAAGAAACGTGACTAATTTTCTCCAAAATTTCAAAGGGTCTTACAAATTAGGGAGCTAATTTGGAAGACTTTCCAAATTTAATCAAACTTTTCTATAGTCTACTACATTAAAAAATTGATACAGGAGCATCACTACCCAATGTACATATTGGTCTAATTTTCATGTTTAAAGTTTTTTGGAAATATTTTTTAGTCATTTTGAGTTTGTACGAGTCCATACTAGTTGATTAGACTTCATCAAATTTGAATTTTGGACTTTTAGGCATTTTCCTGTCGAAAAGGTTAAATCAAATATTTGAAATTTTGTATAGGTTTCTCGAGTGTTTTGATGTGGTAAATTTTCAAAGATAATATAACCTTGTATTTTAAGAGTCTTCAATATTTTTTTAGGTTGTCTTATACTTTCTAGTTGGTTAATATGGTTTAAACACTCCCCTCTGAATATATAAGGAGCAAATAGGTAGTTGCATTAGTTTTTTACTATAAAAAGGAAGTTGTAATTGTTTTTAAATAAAAATAATTCAATGTAAGAGAGAGGTGGTATGGGTTTTTCTTCAAAGTTGTAATGGAAAATAAACCCTAAGATATTATGAATAATCAACTTTTTATTTGAAAGAATGATCTATTGCAGACCTTTGAAAACTCTATGAATACAGTATGGAAAATATGCAAATGAGATGACTTCATGTGAATGTGTTTTTTATTTTATTTTTTTAATGAACTAATGAGATTTATATTTTCTTCTATGTGTTATTGATGAATAATATGAGTTTATTTTAAAATAGACTTTAAGGAGATAGATAAAAGAGATAACCCCTGTAAGAGTGGTAAAACACAGACCCTGTTCTTGTAGATTATTTTTGTTGGAAGAATTTGTAACCAATGCTTGATGAATATATCGATTTTAAAATTAATTTTTAAGGTATTTTAATTATTTTTTAATGTATTTGATAATATAGGTTTCAATAATCAAGAAGGAGGTTTCTAATTTTGAAGACTGGTTCTATAGAACCCTATTTTGGGTATTGATCCTTTGGTATGCAGAATGTGTTTATTACACTTGAAAATAAATGAGGTTGATAGAATATATTACATGTTCCTAAAGGTTTATATACTATTATTGAGTCTATAATATTCATACATATAACAAGAAACCCTATAATCATAGGTATCTCTAAACCTGACCCCTATTTCCTTTAAGTAAGCTTTAGAAGGTTGGTATGCATATTTATTTTAAGGAAAGGATAGATTTTTAATTTATTAATAAGAGAATTGATAATTTGAGGTAAGATATTTGTATGTTAATTAATATTATTTGAATCCTTTTTCATTTTCAAAGTGATTTGTTCATTCTTGAAAGAATATAGACTGTGTATTATCATTCTCTTCATATAGTCAAGTACATATTGACATAGAAACTTATGACAGATGGTTTATTCATGACATATAAGGATTTTTATATTTTAATAAGGTTCATACACACCTAAAAAACCTATTTTGAATCTATGAAACCCCTTATAATGCTCACAAATAAATTTTCTTTGTTCTCACACTAAGACAGAGACCTACAAGCCCTAAATTAGGGTTTTAATCATATCTCATGATCCAATAATAAAAAAATATTAAGGATTACCTAAATAATTATCATGTTTTTAGAGTGTGTAAATATCTATAGTTATGGTTTTATAATTTTTGGGTACATTAGGCCTAGAAGATACCTAATTGAATAGGTCTAGAGAATGAAAGAGGACTTAGGAGAAAAGTTAGACCTTGAAAATTTGTATACAAGTGTATTTTGTCAAAGGAAATAAGAAATAAGTATTGGATTTAATTAAATGATTTTATTTTTATTTACTATGCATTAATTCCTATAAAAGGGCTATAAGGACTAATGTGAAGTGTATACAAAAATGTGTAAAGGGAGAAAGTGAGACTTGGAAAGTTTTGATAGAGTTGATAAAAGGGGGGTTAATGAGACCCATATAAGCATGATTAATACAATTTAAACTATAAATTTTTCAATTTAATCTTAGTTTCTTTCATGATGTATGAATAAGTGAACCTTATGAAATAAGTTTTGAACTATTGTTCAAGAAGTGTATAGTCAGATAAGGCATAGAGAGATAGTTTTTATGTATGATATGCATCAAAAAAACTATTACCAACTTCAAATTCATGTGGTTACCTATTTAAATTTGTGTATCTAATTTTCCTATTAGAGGTAGCTTTTATATTTTTCCTTATGTTTTCCATTTTCCTATCATACTCCTGTAAAACATCAAGACTAACAATAGTTCTATTTTCTAAACTTTTCCAATCAAGTGGATTCCTACACTTACATCTAGCTAAAGCTTTAAATGGATCCATTTTAATAATTTAATGATATGTGTTATTATATTCAAATTCAACTAAGTGTAAATAATTTTCCCATTTACCTTGTTGATCCATCATATACATTGTTAACATGTCTTCCAAAACCTAATTTAACCTTTCCATCTAACCATCCATTTTTAGGTGATAAGATAAACTAAATTTCAACCTTGTACCAAAATAAGTAGTAAATATTTTCCAAAACCTTAATGTAAAATTTTTATCTATGTTAGAAATAATAACTTCAAGCATGACATGCAACCATATTATTTATTTTACAAACTATTAAATAAACACAAATTCATCATTAGTTAAATTTCCATAAATTAAATGACCAACTTTAGTAAATTTATCTATTATAACTAGAATAATATCATGTTTACTTCAATATTTTGGAAAATCAACAATGAAATCTAAATAAATAATAGACCACTTACCTCATGGAACATCATGAGGATACAATAGTCTACCTAGATGGAAATGTTCAACTTTCACATACTGGCATTCTAAACATTTTTCCATGAAGTAACCAACTTTATGTTTAAAACAAGGCCAATAATATAGCCTTTTCAATTCATATATCATCTTCATGACACTAGGATGACCAAAATGAGGTATTACATGCACTTATTTCAAAAAAATGTTTCTTAAGTTACCAAATTCATGCACATAATTTTTTTTTATGTCTAATTAGACCATCAAAATCAATAAAAAAGTCAAAAAAATATTTTCTATAGGCTCATCAACCAAACTTGCACTTACCTCTTTGCAAAATTTATCATAATATTATGGTTCTAAAATTTTTATGTAGAATAGAAAAGTCCATGAGATATGTGCATTAGTTGAGTGCATCAACAACATGATTCTCCTTACCTTTTGTTGGTTGAATATTTTTTCGATCAGCGTACTGATAAACAAAATAGGTCTGATCAGCCAAAGTAGGAAGATTGGTCATCCAAATGTGTAGGTTTACCACATCAAAAGGGGACTAATCTCTCCTCTCATCAAGGTAAGGTTCCCTATATATATATATATATATATATAACAAAAAATAATATTCAAGGGTAGGACAAACCATCCATCTCTCTTTCTTCAAAGATGATGTGTGTAAATCAAAGGAAAAACTCAAGGGAAACGACAGAAAGCACTCCTCTTCTTTTAGAAGTACTATTCAGTAAGCCACAAGAATAGTCCTAATAGTAAAAACAAAATGTAACTAAGGACATAGTAACCAGCAAATTGAGATGTAGCACAAAGTCTCCACCTAAATTGCCCAAGAGTGAGATATGAAGGACAATGAGGGCACAAAGTTGTCCCAAGGTCCTTTACATAGAAATGAAAATAAAACACACTGAAAGGCAATTATGGGGGCACAAAGTCTCTCCATAGTTGACTTCAAGACACCTTCCTGAATACTTTCACTAATTCTACTTATTGAATTAAAAGAATAGAAAATATATTAAGAAAAAAGACATAAGAACAGTTTCCCCAATAACAAAGATATCACAGCACAAAGTCTGAAAAGTCACATGCTTTCTTATTCCAATAACAAAATATGATCAACAATCTGAGCTCAAAGTCTTAGTAATGCCTTTCAATTTGGGTAGAGTTTCATTTTTTATCATCAAAAAGAGATCGATTTACAATAAAAGAGTCCCTTATATAGCCTCTTCAAGAAAGACTCGAGAATAGTAACACATCATGTTGCATTGAAATTTGTTAAGAAGATAGTCTAGAATTTAGGGGAATCTACCCATTTATTTTTCTCAATGTAGAGAAACAATTCATGCTATTGAAAGTTTACATCTTTCAATGTCCACCTGGTGATCTGATCTTTCCTCCTCGTTCCTCCTTTTCTAGTCAATCAAATCAGGTCCATGATTCAATTTCATGCTTTGTTCCTTAGTCATTTCCTACTAATCTTGGCCTTAAAGCTTTTGAATTCATTTGGGTATGTAGATTACAACGATCAATGGCTATTTTATGAGCTTTGAAATTGACATTTGCACACCTGTCAATACACTTTCAATGGCTAGTTCATTGTTCTTGAATTTGACGTCTTCAGGTGCGTCACCCCTTGGTCCTTCTTTAGTTTTCCTATTTTGCATCCTCCCAAAGGGAAGGTGACCCTTTAGATTTGGGGAAGTGTCCTTTAAGTTGGTAGTTGAGAGTCCCCCACAAGGGCACCTACCCTTTGGGGTCCTTTAGTAGCCTTTTCTTTGGAGTATCTCACAGACATTTCCCATAGATATTTCTTGTGGACAATTCCCGCGAACAAAAAGTCCGTAGACATTTCCCATGGACAAAAATTCCATAGATATTTGCTTTGTCTTTTTCCTTTGAAAATTCCTTTAGGCTTTCCTCTCATATCCTTTCCAAATTCTTTCAGACTTTTTGTTCGAAGGAATTCCTTTGGACAAAAAGTTTGAAAGAATTATTTCTTGCCTTAGTCAAAATTCTGAAAGAACTTACCTTTGTAGTTTCTTTGAAAATGACCCTTCCAAAGGGTGCTTTTATCAACCAAGTGCCCTCCGTAAGAGCACTTATCCTTTGAGAGGATCTCTTGAACTTTTGTGTTGAACTACTCCTTTGAACCAATCATTGAACCAAGCTTTGAACCATGCTTTGAACCAAGCTTTGAACCAAACAAATGAACTAAGCTTTGAACCAAGATGATGAACCCTTTGATTAAACCAAAATATGTTGAACCCCTTGATGAACTGATTAAATGAACTGAAACATTAAACCACTCCTTTGAACCAAGGTGATGAACCAAATGAGTGAATCAAAGCTGATGAACCAAGGTGATGAACTGAAAGCATTGAACTAACTAAATTGGACCAATTATTCAACCAAGATTTAGTTAAATGGTTCAATGGTTCATTCCCTTTGATTTGGCTAGGTCCTTTTGATCTTCATCGAACCAAATGCGTTGAACCCATTGAACCTTGATGAAGCACTTAACTCTTACTGATGACATTGAACCTTTGAACTTGTTGAACCCATTGAACCAAAATGGTTCAAGGTTCAATGGTTTAATGGTTGGATCCTTGCTTAGATGTTTGCCGATGGAAATTTTTGATTAAACCAAGGTGCTAAACCAATCCCAAAAATGACTAAGTGTTGGAAACTAATTATTTTGATTGAACCTACCTGTAGAAGCCTTTGAACCTATAGAAATGAACCTGCCTATAGAGTCTGTAGATTTTCTTTTCCTGTAGAGTCCATAGATTCAAGCTTGTAGAGTCTATAGATTCTTGAGAAGCTTGAAAAATGAGGAATTTGAATGCCCAGGACAAATTTTAGAAAGGGAAGAGACAATTTTGGTCTGTAGGACCAAAATAGTTCAAATGTTGTCCCAAAAATGAGTGATATTTTTTTAGGGGACAACAACTGGCTCTATTTGGGGAACTTCTATCAATTGAAAAAAGAATTGAAGGGAGTAGAATCTAGAATCTCTAGTGTCTTCATGTGTACCATTGGGCTATGGAGTCATGCTACCCATAAATGAAAGGCATCAAAAATGGAAACAAACAAAACAAAATAGAATTAAAAACTATAGAAATATACATATGTATAGATGAAATGATCTGATACTTCAAGAATTGAAGTATTTCAGATGTTGCTTCTTGAGAGATAGTGAAAATAGTGCTCTATCCTAGTAAACCAGCAAGAAACCATTTTTCCCCTAGAAATAGTGATGGGTGAATGGAGCTCTCCACCAGGAAACTAATTTTCTGCATCTTCCTCTTGGCCTTTTCTTCTTCTTATCCCATGGCAGGATTTGGTCTTCAATTTAAAAGCCATAACTCCTTGCTTTCTTGGCAAAGGGTTCCTTTGCCTAATTTTAATTTACAGGAGCATGCTCCATTACCATAATTGATTATTCATCTAGTTCAGTCCAACACATGATTGGATTGTCCACATCAAACTCCTAACAAACTATCAGCTTAACATCTCCTTTGATGTGGAGGAGTTTGATCTCTTCATCTTGAACAATCTTCAATCTGAGTAATAGAGATTTGCATCTAACTATGTTGTTGGTGTTGCTGACTTACAAATTGCATGAAGGAAGAATATTTCTTTGAGGAGATATCAACATAGTCCCAACTCCATCTTTGGTGGAAGAATTACTGCCATCAGATTCTAGGATCCAAGCATCATCAAAAGTTGATCTCTTATCAAATTTCTCTTCATTAGAGATGGAAGATCCTTCCTTATTTGTATTGCACCCTACCAATTCTCCTGAAGTCTTATTTGGATCAATTCCTGGATTGTCAACTACAGGAATTTCATCTGTAGAAACATGAACATTCTTTGTGGTTAAGAAATAATTACCCTTGCCTGAAGACTCAAATAGAATTTGTGCTACAGGGGCTGATGTTTGGGTGACCACATATTTTTCCTCCTTTTCAGGGAACAATCTCTTCATTATGTCTTGGATAGGGATCCTTGCCTCAGATAGGTCCATGCTTAGTTCTCCTCCCACATCCTTGCATAAATTTCATCCAAGCAAAATGCCATAGGATCTTGGGATGTCAACCACCAAGATAGTCATCTTGATTATCTTGTTTGGAAAGGCTGCCAAAGCAAATTGGGCATCTTTTATTTGCCCCAATAGTGGTACTTGTTTGTTCTCCATGGAGAAATATCTCCCAAAGGTTTTGGTCAGTGTGAGACCCAAAGACTTAACTACTTTAGCAAGCATGACATTGTCAGATGCCCCAAAATCAATGATGTAATTGTTGAGTTGATAACCATTTATCAATAAGGAAAAATAAAAAGGTTCTATTTTCCCAGGGGCAGTTGGAGGAGTAATGACAAAATTATTTGGAATGGACATGTTCTTTGGGGAAATAGAAATTATTTTCTTAACCTCTTGTCTTGTAGGGATGGTTTGGTTCTTGACACATTGGACCAACCTATCCAATTGATCAGGATTGGACTACAAATATTCAAATTTAGACATTTGTATTTTGGTCTTCTTGACATGATCAATTATGTCAAATGGCTAAATTAGACTAGGAATATAAGAAAGCATTTCAACTTTTTAGGTTTTAGGAGGGATGGGAGGAGGGCTGGTTTATGAAATTGAAGTAGAAGGTCAAGGTGAAATTGATGTACTTACATTTTGGGTGATCACCCGATCCTTTGACTAGAAAGGCAGAGTGGTTCCATGTTTAGCAATTGTAATTGATAGTTGAGGTTGTTCCTCCATCTTTTTTTATTAGCTTGCTAGACTGATTGGTTCTTGGACCTAGTAAACACTGCATATGACCCATCAATAGCTTCTCCTTTGCTTTTGGGTTCATCCTGGTAGTTCAAGAAACTAATGTGGGAGTCACCAACTGATTCTTCTTGATCCTCTATGAAGATATCAACGTCATTTTCTTGCTCAAACTTAGGTTGGAAAGAGAAATCATGTTCTATTTCCAAATATCCAACAATTGAGTTGGTTGGAAGAGCTTCAAGGGCAAGTTTCCCTTGTGGGGAAGGAAGATGATCTAGCTGCCCTTGATTCCTGACAGCATTGCCTTGATATGACTAATTTGGAAATGTCCTTCTTGGCATATCTTTGTATGAAGGAGCAGAGGACATTCCTTGTGCCATTTGTCTTTTCAAGGCTTATAGTTCATTTTCTAGCTTTTGTATCATTAGATCAGTGGTGCCTGTAGATGAATATTTAGAAGATGATGAGGATCTATTTCTATTTGGATCTCTTCTTATCTTCCCTACTAAGATGAGATCATTTTTTACCTCAGTGGCCAAAATTTGAGCTGCAACAAGATCTATTTGACCAGCACGTCTTAAAAGAAAACTTACTTCAGGTAACTGAGAATTAATGAAGAAGCATTTGAGATTCTCTACTGTAGGTCAAGCAATTACAAAAATTATGTTCCTCAGTTTGTCAAATTTGGCTATGAAGTCTCCCATTGTTTCATGAGGCTCTTTCTTCATCTATGTAAGTTGAGCCAGAAGTGCATGTGCATCTTCTATAGGTTTGAATCTGGATTTAAACTTAGCTTTGAGGGTATTCCAATCAGTTACTAACCAAGCCTATAAATGATAAAACCAATCTACAACAGCACCTTATAATGTTTCTATAAATAGCCTAACTGATACATCTTCAAATTCTACTCCAATTACTTCACTGGTTATGCTGAAGGCTGCAATGTGTTCATCAGGATGAACTTTCCCATCACCATAGAATTTGGGGAAATTCTTCCTTGAACTACGTGGAAGCTCATGTAGAGGTGGAGTAAGATTGAGAGACCAAAATCATTATCCCAGGGGCCTTGAACTACCATTATAGGATTATGAAAAGGAGGAATAAAAAATCTCAGAGGGGTAATTGTTGGCAAAGCTTTATCAATAGCAAAAGTGGATACTTCGTCTAGCAATGGAGATCTGACTTTAGTAGGAGGAAATCTCTTAGTTCATTAGAGATGAGATGGTGAAGGAAATAGATCAAAATTACTTTGTTGTACCATCTCGAATACAGGGTCAATAATACCTTTAGCCCTTTGGCTTTGTGTATACCTTGAATCTACTAGATTGTGAAACAAAAATGGAAAAGAATTGACCTTGCTTCAGTTTGAAGCTTGAGGCTTTAAACTGTGCACTCTTTCCCAGCAGCTCTGGTTTTATAGACTAGATAAAATAATGGAGGTGGAAGAAGATGGTAAGGCTATAATGAATAATGGGTAAGACAAGTAACAGAGTCACTAGAGTCTATAGTGGATAAGGGTTATAATGATAATGGGTTATATTCCCTAGTGGAGTCACCAAAAATTGTTGGTTGAATATTTTGTCGATCAGCGTATTGATAAACAAAATAGGTTTGATCAGCCAAAGTAGGAAGATTGGTCATCCAAATGTGTAGGTTTACCACATCAAAAGGGGAATAATCTCTCCTCTCATCAAGGGGAAGTTCCCTATGGATATGCTATATATATATATATATATATATATATATATATATATATATATATATATATATATATATATATATATATATATATATAAAATAATACTCAAGGGTAGGACAAACCATCCATCTCTCTTTCTTTAGAGATGATGTGTGCAAATCAAATGAAAAACTCAATGGAAATGATAGAAAGCACTCCTCTTCTTTCAGAAGTACTATTCAGCAAGCCACAAGAATACTCTTGGTAGTAAAAGCAAAATGTAACTAAGGACGTAGTAACCAACAAATTGAGATGTAGCACAAAGTCTCCACCTAAATTGCCCAAGAGTGAGATACGAAGGACAATGAGGGAACAAAGTCATCCCAAGGTCCTTTACATAGAAATGAAAAGAAAACACACTGAAAGGTAATTATGGGGGCACAAAGTCTCTCCACAGTTGACTTCAGGACACCTTCCTGGCTACTTTCACTAATTCTACTTGTTGAATTAAAGGAACAATAAATATATTAATGAAAAAGACATAAGAACAGTTTCCCCAACAACAAAGATATCATATCACAAAGTCTAAAAAGTCACTTGCTTTCTTATTCTAATAACAAAATATGATCAAAAATTTGAGCTCAAAGTCTCAGTAATGCCTTTCAATTTGGGCAGAGTTTCATTTTTGATTGTCAAAAAGAGATTGATTTAAAATAAATGAGAGTCCCTTATATAGCCTCTTCAAGAAGGACTCATGAACAGTAACACATCATGTTGCATTGAAATTTGTTAAGAAGACAGGCTAGAATTTAGGGGCATCTACCCATTTTTTTTCTCAATGTAGAGAAACAAGTCATGCTATTGAAAGTTTTCATCTTTCAATGTCCACCTGGTGATCTGATCCTTCCTCATCGTTCCTCCTTTTTTGGTCAATCAAATCGAGTCCTTGATTTGATTTGATGCTTTGTTCCTTAGTTGCTTCCTATTGATCTTGGCCTTAAAGCCTATTAATGCATTCAAGTCTATAGATTACAAAGATCAATGGCTATTTTATGAGCTTTGAAATTGACATTCGCACACTTTTCAATACACTTTCAATGGCTAGTTCACTATTCTTGAATTTGATGTCTTCAAGCACGTCACCCCTTGGTCCTTCTTTAATTTTCCTATTTTGCATCCTCTCAAAGGGAAGGTGACCCTTCAACTTTGGGGAAGTGTCCTTTAAGTTGGCAACTGAGAGTCCCCTACAAGGGAACCTACACTTTGGGGTCCTTCGATGGCCTTTTCTTTGGAGTCTCTCGCGAACATTTCCCTCAGATATTTCTTGCAGACAATTCCTGCAGACAAAAAGTCCACAAACATTTCCCATGGATAAAAATTCCACAAATATTTCTTATAGACAAAAAGTCTACAGATATTTGCTTTGTCTTTTGCCTTTGAAAATTCCTTCAGGCTTTCCTCCTGCAGCCTTTCCAAATTATTTCAGACTTTTTGTCTGAAGGAATTCCTTCGAACAAAAAGTCCAAAAGAATTTTTTCTTTCCTTAGTCAAAATTCTGAAAGAACTTACCTTTGTAGTTTCTTTGAAAATGACCCTTCCAAAGGGTGCTTTTATCGACCAAGTGCCCTCTATAAGAGCACTTGTCCTTTGGGAGGCTCTCTTGAACTTTTGTGTTGAACTGCTCCTTTGAATCAATCATTAAACCAAGCTTTGAACCAAGCCAATGAACCCTTTGATTGAACCAAAAGACATTAAACTACTTGATGAACTAATTGAATGAACTAAAGCATTAAACCACTCCTTTGAACCAAGGTGATGAACCAACTAAGTGAACCAAAGTTGATGAACCAAGGCAATGAACCAAAAGCATTAAACCAACTGAATTGAACCAATTGTTGAACCAAGCTTTGGTTCAATGGTTCATTCCCTTTGATTTGGCTAAGTCCTTTTGATCTTCATCGAACCAAATGTGTTGAACCTGTTGAACCTCGATGAAGCACTTAACTCTTGCTGATGACATTGAACCTTTGAACTTGTTGAACCCATTGAACCAAAATGGTTCAAGGTTCAACAATTCAATGGTTCAATGGTTGGATCCTTCCTTAGATGTTTGTTGATGGACATTTTTGACTGATCCAAGGTGTTAAACCAATCCCAAAAATGACTAAGTGTTGGAAACTGATTCTTTTGATTGAACCCACCTGCAGAAGACTTTGAACCTATAGAAATGAACCTACCTGTAGAGTCCGTAGATTTTCTTTTCCTGCAGAGTTCATAGATTCAAGCTTGTAGAGTTTGTATATTCTTGAGAAGCTTGAAAAATGAGGAATTTGAATGCCCAGAACAAATTTTGGAAAGGGGAGAGACAATTTTGGTCTGTAGGACCAAAATAGTTCAAAATTTTTGAGTGATATTTTTTTTGGGGGACAACACCTTTCACATAAGAAATATTCATATCAAAATTACTTAGAACTTCTAGTCATCTATACTGGCATGCATTCATATCATCCTCAAAAAACATATTCTAGGTTGTAATGATTAAATTTTGCTTCAAAATGCTTCCCTAGCAAAAAGTGTTTCCATTAATTTAAAGCATGTACAATGGCAGCAATTTCAAGGTCATGAGTGGTGTAATTTTTCTTAGGATATTTTAATTTTCATGACTCATAAGCCGTGACTAAACCATCATGATTTAATATACTACCCAATCCTTCTTTGGATACATCAACTCATATTTCAAAATTACCGTTAGGATCTCATATAATAAGTATAGGTTTTGTGGCTAAGATCTCTTTAAGTTTCTAAAAATCTTGTTCACACTCAGAATTCCAAACAAACTTATTATCCTTGTGTTACAATAAATTTATTGGATTAGCTAACTTAAAAAAAATCAACAAAACTTTTGTAATAATCACCTAGCCCCATAAAACTATGTACTTCATGTATATTTTTGGGATTAGGACAGTCTTGGATAGCCTTAATCTTAGCTATATCAATAGTAATACTAGCCTTAGATATTATGTGATCCAAATAGTGGATCTTAGTTTGAAAGAAAGCACACTTAGATAGCTTACCATATATTTTATGTTGTCTTAGCCTTTATATCACTGAATGTAAATGTTGTTTATGTTCAAATACATTTTTAAAATATATTAGTATATCTTTAAAAAAAATAGAACAAACTTGTCTAGAAAATATCTAAATACACCATTTAGTAAATTCATTAATGTATCAAGTTCATTAGTTAAACCAAAGGGATTTACTGTAATCTAGTAATGTCCATATAGAGTTTTAAAAGTGGTCATATGATTGTCTTCATCCTTGATTCTCAGCTAGTGATAGCCTAATCTCAAGTCTATCTTAGAAAAGATAACAACATATTTTATTTGATCAAATACATCATCTATTCTTGGAAAAGGATAATGATTCTTGATATTAACCTTGTTAAGTATGTAGTAGTCAACACATAATCATAAAGTTCCATCCTTATTTTTCACAAAGACCATAGGTTCACCCCAATGTGACACAATTGGCCTAATACTAACATTTTTAAGTAACTCTTGTATTTGATCTTTAAGCTCCTAAAAATATATCACACTCATGTGGTAAGGTGCTTTAGATGAAGGGGCTACCCCTAACATTGCATTAATAAAAAATTAAAACTCCCTTTTTGGATGTAAACTAGGTAATTTATATGGAAAGATATCATAAAATTCTTATAAAAATGGATATTATTGAAATATTATTTCAGTTACAAGTGTTTTTTCCTACATATATAGTGTATATTTTATAGTACTTACACACTACATTCTTTAGCTATAATATTGATAGTGGCTTGTATACTTTATACTTCAAAAAACCTTGTATAACTACTAGATTTCCCAAATCATCACAATATTTTACCATTTTATTATAGCATCTAGATTAGCTTTATGATGTTTTAACCACTCTATACCAAAAATGACATCATAATAACTGAGAGGTGCTATAAAAAGGTTAAATTTGGTCTAAATTTTTCATAAGTCTAAGCTTACTTATTCAAGACATTTAGAAACCAACACCCTTTTTCTGAAACTAAATTCAACATCCCAATGTTCCTTCAATGTGATAAGATTCAATTTACAATTGTTTAATATCTTAATATTAACAAAGCTATCAGTTTCTCTTGAATCAAACAAAATAAAAATAGAAATATTTTTTAATTTACCTCTGAATTCAATATATTTTTTTTTGAAATCTATGTTTTTATTATCCATAGCTACATACACCCTATGGTTAGCTGATTGACCTAATTTCAGCTTAGGACAATCCTTGCAATAATGATTATTGCCACATTCCCAAAATACTAAAAGCCTTTGGGGTGATACAAGAATGGTATTTACCCCAATGGTAGGTACATTTTGACTACCTTAGGTCTGATTTTTCTTAAAATTTATAGCCTTAAAAGAAGTCTAATTTTTGAAGTTTTTATTTTGCCCTTGAAATTTATTAAAACCACTAGTACTCCTAGTAAATCTATGATTTTGATCAAATTTATTAAAATTATTAGAATAATGGAATAGATTATTATTTTTAGATTGTTGTTTATTACGTTTAAAATTTTGTCTCACATTTTGATGAGCTTTCTCTTTCTCTTATTCATGATGAGTAGATTTAATAGTAGTAATCAGAGTCTTAGTATTGGTCATATTAACATCATGCATCAATATCTCCTTCAACCCAAACTTGAACTTGGTTACCTTAGTTTCTTCATCATCCATGTAGTTAACATAATGAAATAGGTTTAAAAACTTGTTTTCATATTTAGTTAATGACATATTCTCCTACTTTAACAACTAAAAATCAATTATTTTATGTTCTTTAAAGTTTGAGTTGAGATACCTCTTCTTGAACTACCTTTCAAAACTAAGATAGGTAGGAATAATTAGATAATAACATTATAATACATAGAGATAGTTCCATCAAAGAGATACAAATCTAACTAACTAATAAAAAACCACTCTTGATTTAACATTGGAGGGCATATTTTGTAGATTAAATTACTTTTATAGATGAACCAATGATGCATCATCTGCATCATGTGATTCCTCACTTAAAAAGGTTAGTGGAGGTAGCTTTTTAGTTCCTTGATGCTAAGATCAACCACATTAATAGGGTTGTCTTAGAGCTATGTATTTCCACCTTGCCCTTCTTCTCTAAGAGGTTATTATTCAATGGAACACCCTCTAAATTATTCAATCTGCATTCTTGTGTGTCTAACTTGCCTTTAAGTGCATTTAAATCAGTTATTATCCCATTCAATACTACCTATTAATTAGCATTATGATTATTTTCATCATGGTTGGAGGATCCAACGTTATTACTAAAATTATTGGGAGGATATGCCTCTCTTTCAAGAGTATTGTCTCTACGACCTCTACCTCTACATCTACATCTACTAGTGTTAACATCCATTGGGATTTTATTTGTTATTCTAAATCTTGTTTTCACCATCTTATGGTGAATCAAATAACAACTCAGAAGGAAAAAATAAATAAGCATTCCAAAAAGTTCCCAAGAGTAGTAAAATTTGCTCTGATACCAATATGTAACAAACACAAAAAATATATAACATTGAGATAAGTAATTACCGTGAAATATTTAAAAATAGAGTTAGTGTGGAAAAATGTAATGAGATCCATAACTATATTCTAGCCATCATAATAACTAGACCAAGTCCATAAATTAATAATGATTTCATTAGGAATCATTTTAACCACTTAGTATTTAGATAGAAGTGAGTTTTTATATGAACATTCACACACACACACACCTATCCACATACTTTCTACATGGCATTTCTAGTAAACTTGAGCACCTACATAGAGTATAAAATAGCTTGTACCTTATTAGGTAAACTATAAAAGTTCAACAAATAATTATAGAAGGTGAAATAGATTCAATAGAAGAATCATCATACTAAGCTTACATAAGCAAGATCTACCAACACACAAAGGTAGCAGGCAGTGATTATTAAAAGTAATATTTCCAAAATCAATGCAAATATTTAATAAATTCATAAACAAACATGAGATGAGTTAGATATCTTCATGCTATGTAGCTTATGGAAATTAGATTAATGGTTATTTAAGTTTAATATAAAAGCCTAACTAATTAAGGCTATATTCTTATAGACTCTCAAGATGTTTCAATAACCATGTTTGGGTTTCTTTTTGAAATAACCTATCCATTTCATAAGGCATGGTTAGTCTCATTTTCCAATACTCATTTGGTTGAAATTTACAAGTCAATACATTCCTTTTTAATTATCTTTTTAAGTTTAGCCAAACCTTGTTTTAGGTTATGCATACATAACTTCAAACATCACTATTTTAATTTCTTTATAAGTTTGAACACCTTTATATAATTATATTAAGTTTACTTCTTAATTCTTAATATGTTAGATCTTGTTGTATCGCTAAGCAAACTTACTTGATTATATTTGGATATTTATAGTTATCAATTTGATTTGTTTATTGTTTTCCTAATCTATGAGTTATATATTATTATGGGATAGTTGAGTATTGCTCAAAATACATCATTACATTGTTATGAGTTAGCTTTAGTGTATATTTTTACATTATGATCAAGATGATTTGTTATTTCAACTTTATTTTATGATATAATATGTCATGGTGTTATGGCCTAAATACCTGATTATTTTGAGTTTGATGTTGGAGAGACTCATCCCTGAGAGCATGATGGAAGGAGAACATCATCAGAGAGGGTGACATAGATGAATTTACTAGGGGATTACAAAGGAATGACTAGAACCCTACACACACCACATTAAATATTACATACTAGATGCATAGTAGAATGTTAATGTTAGTATGTTTCTGATGATTGGTTGCATTTGGAATTATGTACATTTGGTTACCTTAGTTTAATGTTTATATGGAACTCATCTTGTGTGATTGCATTTGTGTCATATTCCTAAAAATTAATGTTTATATATATGTAATTTGTGTAATTAGAGTAAATTTGAATTTATTGACTAATGGGTTAATCATTAATTCATTATGATATTTTAAGTACTAATTTAATTACTAAATATATTAATTTTTTAATTATAATTAAAATGAATAAAAATAATTAAAAATAATAATTGATGTTTCGGAAAATAAAAAAAGAGAATAAAATAAGTTTAGTAGGAAAGTATGTGAATAAAAAAAGGGAAAAAAAGGATAAAAATTATTGTATAAAAATAAATAAAATAAAGAAATAAAAAAATGGTAGCTTTAAAAAAAGAGAAAAAATGCCATACTTAGAAAAAAGAAATAAAAGATAAAGTAGGGGCATATTTATTAAAGGAAGAAGGCAGAAAGAAAAGAGACACAAAGAATAGAAGAGTAAGAGAAAGGAGAGAGGGGGGGCATAGCACAAAAGGGAAGAGGGATTTAATAAGGATATAAGACAAGGAAGCAAAGAGGAACAACCAAGCATATTACTAGGTAGGCAATGTAATTCATTTCTATGTAATTCATGTTTTGTGAATGTCTTGTTACAAAAAATGGAAAATGGATATGAGAAATCTATAGGTTTAAAAATATGATGATTTGCCTATTACATATGCATATATATAGTAAACTATTTTTTTCCAATATAGTGAATTGATTTAAACATTTATACAACAAACAAGAGTTTTATCTTAGTTCACAATAGAATATTTAGATTCTCATGAATTTATTGTGGCACTGATATAAAAATTACTTACGTCCAGCTATTGATATAATTATGAAAATAATATTAATGTATATTAGTGTCAAATATTCATATAAATATGGTTATTGGTAAGATAGTGTGTGAATGGTTTATAAAAAACAATAATAGCGACTTCGGTTATATTGAAATATATATCAAACTACATAGTTTTGGAGAACTATATAATTATTGAACTGTATATATCTATTTAATATATATATATATAAATAGATATATACAGTTCAATAATTATATAGTTCTCCAAAACTATGTAGTTTGATATATATTTCAATATAACCGAAGTCGCTATTATTGTTTTTTATAAACCATTCACATATATATATATATATATATATATATATATATATATATATTGTTTTTGTTATACTAAATATATATTAGAATATATTATATCTATGTATACACAGTGAAAGACACATATATAGCAATTTCCAAAAAGTTATATATAGCAACAAGTTACCTAAAGCATAGTCAACAATTTGATTACAAAATATTGGTGTCATGTTATACATTAGGTATTTATGGAGTTATAAAATAACATTATATAGTATAACAACTAACTTATTTAATAATATACACAGTGATTCAACATGGTTAATAATAGTGACTTAAAAAATTACATTTCATTCAGACTAATTTCATGTAGGTGGCACCATCTAATTTTCACATGGAATATACATTATTGTTCGTCTATTAATTATACATAAATAAATTATGATGGTTAGTCTATCAAAGGTTATTGTTGAATTATTTATACAAAATGATTCAATTATCTAGTTACATGGTTTTCATATAGCTTATATAGTATAATAATTGTGTCAATGACCAGTGACTCATGTAATTAATGATTTGATTAAAATAGTGAGTTTTGAGATCATAATATCAAAATAAGTTAAATTATTGATATAAAATAAGTACCAAACCATGTATAAAAATAGCATACCACACAAGGAATGATCCAAAAGGTAAATGTATAAAACTAATAAAATTAATGATCTTGGTCTCATAGGTGTCTGCTCTAATAATAATAAACAGATCAGATAGTGATACTTAGTCAAGTTTATGGGGATACATCCAAATATGAAACCATTAATTTTTAGTATATAGTGATTAATAAGGCTAATAACTTATACCTTTTATTATCTCTCACACCAAGTAAAAGTTAATGACACTGATTTTTGATTTATTAGTTATAAATCACTAATCTAATATAAATTTTGCGGGATCTCTCTATAGAGGCATATGACTTGTGACTTATGATTGATAATAATGGATTTATAAATGATCATATAATAAATTATGACTTATAAAGTAGTTTATAAAAATATTTATGTCTCATTATACTAGCATATATGTAGTTATAAGCATATCGAAATCATAATATAACCTTTAATAAAGCATGGAAAGCACAAATGGATCGAACATAATATTCCATTATATTATAATAAGCTTTATGATATGTATGATATAACTTATCATATATAGCATATGAAATAAAATACGTATCGGGGATGTAATACTATAATATACTACATATTAATGAATTAATTAGTAATATGTTTAATGAGAATATAGGTACTCTTATGCTTAAATAGATTTACATGTACATCAGGGTGTGTACCTATAATTATATTTCCATTAGTGGTTCAAAATTATATCATAGATTTCCAAATAGTAGAACACTGCTTATGCCTAAATATAACCTCATAAAAATATAACAAATGTTAAAATAAAAGGTTGTGTTTCATGTGAACTATGACCCTTTTTATTATGGTTGGTTATTGTATAGGGTATTTTAACTCAATATCAATAGACTATGATATTATATTATGTCATATAGTGCATTATATTTGGTAACTACTTATAGTAATTAGAAAATTTTGGTTTAAATGTATATTATACCCAAATAGTACAAACTATGATTGTTATGCCTATTATTTAAGAATAAATGATCATGTGGAGATTGATTCATATGTTTGATGGAATAAATATATGAAATATGGTTATTTATATGTCTATCATGATTTATTACTACAAGTATAAAGTAATCTGTATGAATATGTTGGTTATATTTGTGTTAACCAAATCTTGCATTGTTGGTACTAAGTAGTGAGATGAACTTCACTAGCTTACTAGTATCATAATGTCAGATAAAGGTAATTTGATTAAGTGGTGTGTTTTAAACTGAATTATCCTAGAGATAATTAACTATTTAAAAAAAATTCCAAAGTAATGTTAGTTAGACATTGTCATTTCATGTGTATGATTTACATGTTTATGTGATATCTTGTCTAAACATATTTCTTTATGGTACACCGCATGTTTTTAGAAATCATATAGAACATAGGTACTAATTTATCTCTTTGTATTCCTAAACCATCACTATATACTCATCCATAAATGGAGGCTCATTCACTAATGGGGAGTTATATGGGGGATCGATGGTCCATGGTTGGTGTGGAAAAGTGCTTGGATGATGCTCTCCCTCCCCGCAAGAGTACTTAATTGGAGATGACACTTGAGATTTCCATAGATAATAAAGTTTATGAAACTCATGATCTTTGGATCCATGTATCTTATATTTATAAATTATATTATATTAAATATTTAAACATTACTTGATGAGTTGTAATTACTTACTTATTATACCAGTCATGTCTAGAATTGTGTAGTTATTTTCTATATTTAGTTATAATGTGTTTCTTTTGATGATAGTGATAAGTGATGAATAATGTTAGATGCTTATTTTATATCTATTACACTTATATTATTTTACACTTATATGTGAGGACTTTGATGAGTTTTACAAGTGATTTCCATTTTTATTTTCTTGATTTGATAATTGATACTATGTTAATTTTATATTTAAAATTATTTTTAATTTATAACTCATATTTGAATAAGTTCCATCTGGGATGATGTCTAGCTTTAGGGGGAAGGGTGCTACTATTGAGAGTAGCTACTGAGATGGGGGTGAATCAGTATACAATAATGAACATTCAATTCCAAAACCATTCCATCATTCATCAACTTGATATATTAATATAAAAATGAAATAACATACATCCAAATCATGAACAAGAGAATACATCATAACAACACAAAATCTACATGGGAAACCCTCTTGGTGGATAAAACCCACTAAACCCTGTAAGATGGACTACAGTCTTATAATGACAAGATCCAATTTAGACTAGCTATAACTGATTAGAACTAAAATCCCTTATTTTAGTGATACTTCAATCCTAAAATGAGTTACTATACCTATATATTTGAGCTACCACAAAAAGTAGACCTTTAGCAAGTTTCACCTTGCAAGGAGACTACAACCCCCTTAGATGTTGAGCAGCCACAACAACACCTATAAATAATTTCACCTTTGAATTTATGTCTTCAACACTTGATGATGGATATCTAATTATCAATATTCACCTTCACACTTTCATCCAACATTCTCTATTGGCCAAATCACATTACATACTTGAACCAATACTCAAAGATCAATTAGGACACATTACATATCCTAACTAACCCCAGTCTTCAACTCTTATCTCACACTCAATATTTAAACCTATAATATAATTATTATGATATCATAATTATAACCTATAGGTCATAGACACCATCATAAACCTGATTTTCCCTTCAACCCATCCACTGGGCACACACAACCTTCACCTTGCCTTCACTCACCATACACACTCTCTCAAATAGCCTCTTGAGCATACTCATTCTTCCTCTTCTAGGCTTATTATAGGTCCAATGACCTATGTGATCACCTTGATCAAATAAGTATGTCTAATAATTTTCACTCTCTACTAGTACTCAATGACTTGTACCTTCTCTTTTAAAGGTTATCTTCTTCACTTAGCTCCACATTTTCACAATAGCCAGACAAGCCTTTTCCCAATCTCTCATATCTATAAACCATCACATTTGGTTTCACTATTTATATATTAATTATTAATTATAAAATCTAAAACCTTATTTTTTGGACACAACACATGCCTTCACCCTTAAGGCATCTTACATGGGTCATACTTAAGCACAACACTCTTTCAAATAATCATAAGTTATTTTTAGGTCCTATGGAGACCAATTCAGTTCTTCAACACTTCTCTAAGAAAAATAATATTAAATGACCACTTCCAAATGAATGAACCCATTCCACATGACCTCTTTGATATCCTCAAATTATCATAGTCAACTCTGATCTCTACTACATATGCTCAAACAACTCAAACACTAACTTAGTGCATAGGAACATCATGAATGAACACACAATCAACTTATTAAGCATTTTTTATATTCAATATATATTTATCACACCTCAAAAATCCACAAAAATCATCATTATAGAGTCTAAAACACTCTCTAATATCTAAGACATCATGAAACATCAAAATATCATCAACACAAGCTCAATTACCCTTATCAGGTTACTTGCAGATCATACATGAATGCACAATCAATTTTTAACCTTCATAAATTTTAATATACTCACTTTCATATCTTAAAAATTATTTTTTCATATGTGACTTGGAGTCCTCTACAAATTTACTTTTTACTGAGTGGTCAAATTTTGCATGGATTGAAAGTTATGGCTCAAAAACTAGACACTCATCTTTCCTTTGTTAAATTCAAAAATTTGAATTCAAATGGTCATAGTTAAATATAAAACACTATTATATCATCTCATGTCCTCACTTATTAGATCAATCACACATCATTTATATCTTCTAAACTTTAACACTTATTACACCAATGCCCAAACAATAAACTTTGAATAGTTTACCTCATCTCATACAATCTAGAAACTTTGACCTCATACACTCCATCTATCTCTTTGAGATTTTCCTCACTTTAGTCATGATATAGAACTATCACTTTTACCTCTTTAATTTAATGTGCACCATTTATCTCTATCTTTATGATTACCCATTCTTCCTTAGAAGAAGCTTGATTTTTGTCTCTACTCAACATTAAACATTGAACACTTGGCACCATCTCGTTGCTTCCTGACTTCTTATAGAAACACGCTCCATCAATGTTGATTAAATTTTACCTTGTGAAAAAATAAATAATTAAGGGAACCATTTCAATCTTCTTGGAATTCCAACTTTGAAAATTCATATCTTTTACCTCACTCACTTGCATGTTCTCAAATTTAGAACATATGATCTACTCACATAGGAGAATCTACGCATGTATCAATCTGCTCTCTAAACCTTTATACATATGAGATATAATACCAATAATATTATCACTCAATTTTTTTGACATAGATCCAACTATATCAACAAACTACCTGGGAGGCCAACTTTTCACATGAACATCTTTTGATGCACTTCATCGCATGATCTAAAATTAAAAATCAGCTAGAAACAAAATTGAATAAACCCATATGATAATTTTTTCCTCATACCTTCACACATGTTATATATTCCATCACAAAAAAATTTACTCATATCTTTCTTTCCTCTTACAAATTTGGCTAAGTATGGGAAAACATTGTCAAACTACTTAAGATCCTAACTTTGCACTTGCATATCTTTTGTCATGCTTAGTCGCATGACCTAAGATTTAGTGAATTATAACTAGGCATAATAATAAACAAACCCATATGATAAAATTATCCTAAAACATCCACACATGTGATAAATACCATCACCAAATTTATTACTTGGCTCTATCTTGCCTCACTCGAAATTGGCTAAGTATGGGAAAACACTATCAAACTACCTAGGAGGCCAACTTTGCACTTGCATATATTTTTTTTCACTCAGTCACATGTCATGATATTTATTGAATAATATATAGACAAAAATATGATCACAACCATATGACTAACTCCCCATAACTCATCCACACGTGTCAATGGTGATGTCAACAAACTACCTACTTAGATTTTCTATCATTGGACCCAAAATATTTAGATGAAAACTATGGACTAATAGATGAATTTCACTCATGCACACATGTTCTCAAATAATATAAGACATATTATGTAAATATTTCACATCTTCAAATCACCATACTCATCCATGAACATCTCTAACCATGCCAAAAATGAAGATCAACCAAGCATACTAGGATAAGCACATTGCACACTTTGTCATTGTCACTTAGACTATCAAGGCACTTCATCCACTCACTAGGACACCTCCATGATGTCACCATCACATCATTGAAAATTATCCAACAATCTCCCCCTTTGTTATTAATGTTAACAACCATCATATAGAAATATATAGCTTTCCTTCCTTTTCTCTCTTTAATCACTCCATAATAGGGACTTTCTCCCCCTTTGACATAATTATAAAGTGGGAAAAAACTAATCTTAAGGACCTAAAAATACTACAAATAGGATAGGACCACATTATAAATATGATACAAACTCCCCTTTACCTTGAGCTTACCTCTTCTTGCCTTGACAACTTCCTCTTGCTCCATGCTAACACTCTCTTCAACCAAGCACTGTAACCAATGAAGAAACAAAAAAAATACTAAAATCTTATGTAACTCACCAAAAAACATTTGAGTAATATTTCTAAGCCATTGCATCACTTGATCATCTTCAAATCTACATACATGATGAAGAACCACCATACAGGTTTACTAGCCTTCTCTCTTAAGCCACCTCAAGGATCATCAATAGAACTTAATGCCACTCAATAAATAGGACAAATTCTCTCTAAAAACCTAATAAATCTCCTTAAAATATACATACCTTTATCTTTTGGAAAAATTGAGCAAAAACATCACATCTTTATTACTAGGCCTGTCTAGACTCCTTGTAGCCCTACCTAAAACTTGAAAAGCCCAAAAAAATTAGTATATGCACCTTCAAATTTTGAAAATTCATATCTATATCACTATAATATTCCCCATCAAACACACCAATTTTCATTACCTAGATCACTTTATGCAACATACTTCCTTCATAAACAAACTTCCTAATTAGGCCTCCATCTTGACAAAAACATGAATAATTTGAAAATCATAAACCTTCAAATATCTATGAAGTTTTATTTTAAAACCCATTTATCCCATTAAATATATTAAAAATCCTTAGAACTCAAATCATAAGTTAAACCACTTTTCTATCAAAGCCCAAAACCTTAGAATCTCAGAACAAATAGAGTCAACAAACCACCTTCTGGTCAATTTACACCTCTAAAACTTATTATACACCTAGAGATAACCATCACACACTTTTGGACCAAGATTTGATCCATCACACATTTACAAAACTTGGCTTCTTATACCATGGCTTTTGACCTGTAATAAGATAGATAAACTTGGGAGCAAGAAAAAGGCCCATACCTTCTTTCTCATATTCAAGTACTCAGTCCCTTGATCCAAGGACCTGACTAATTAAAAATCTCCCCCTAACTCCATGATTCACCTAGATCATTACATTTTCAAAAAAATTTAAATTAATTTTCAATTAAAATCAACACTTATATAAAGACACCTCATCTTTAGAATACTATGAACTTCCATGGCATTCACAACTACTCAACAAGCCTTTAATAGGCTTATAAAGATCTTAGAATAAAATCTTATAATAAAGGCCTTCAACTTATAGAATCACCTGACATCTACCATAAATTGATATGCAAATAGATATTTGAAACTCACCTTTATACTAGAGCATCCAAACCATGATCAACAAGCTAATTCCTTCTCAAGATAAGACCATTGAGATTATTCGCAAGCTTCTTTTCTCCAAAAAAAATTTATATATATATATATATATATATATATATATATATATATATATATATATATATATATATATATATATATATATATATATATATATATATATGTATGTATGTATGTATGTATGTATGTATGTATGTATGTATGTAGAAACATACCTTATTTTCATACCATCTCATCAAAAAATATCTAATAGCCACCAAGCTTCCTCTAACTGATAAGTGTCTCCTTGACATAGTGAGACTAAAAGTCCCAAAACTCAAGAGACTCCCATATTTCCATATCTTTCTCTCACTTTAAATAATTCTTCATCATGCAATTTATTTTTAATAGATGCTTGACTTCATTCTTTGCTTTAGATTTGTCTAAATGTTGACATCATAAACTCTTGTCTTTCCTTCATTTCTTATCCTTTTTATACCTTGGAAAATAATCCATCAAGACTCTTGGATTCAACAAGGTTATTCTCCTTAGTCTTTACTACCTCAAGTCTCCATACCATAGTTTGACTCTTCTTATCTTTTTTATCCATCTTACCTACTTGATCCTTGGACTTATCATGATTTGGAACATAGCCTTCTAGAGCAACTTTCTTATCATCCTTATGACTATAATAATTGGCAAGAATTACCTTTGGTTTCCATACCTGAATTTGTCCTTTATTATACCTTCTAGGAGATATATGTCCTTTGACATACCTTGAAGACATGTTAACACCATTTGAATAGAATCTAGCAATATGTCCACTCTTATGACAACTGAAATAAATAACATCATTCATACCTTTTGATAGATTTGAATTGTGATCAATCTTTGGCCAAAAACTCATTTTATCATATCTCTATAAATGTCCATACTTGACTAGAATCCTTATATAGTGCTTATCTCTATGATTATACTTAGTACATGTATAACAATGACCATGAAATAAACTATCATACCTTGAAGCATTTCATTGTCTAACAGACTTTCTTATATTTCTTAAAGAGCTTGAATTCTTCTTGACATATTCAAGATTCTCATGCTTCTCTTCTAGCTTATCCAACTTGACTATAACAAGCTCATTCTCAATTTTCAATGAATTAATTTCAATCTTCAACTTATTCCACTCATCTTCTTTTGCTTTTAGATTTACATTTATAGTCCTTAACTGGTCCTTAAGAATATTGATCTCTCTTAATCCTCTTTGGCCTTCTTATCCATGTCTTTCAATCTATATGATTTTACTTCAATATAATTAATTTTTTCTTAATAAATTTCTTCTTCTTACTTGGACATGCCTAACAAACTTCCCTCAAGAAAATTGACTTGTGCTTCAATACCTTTTACCATATTCCTGATTTTATGATTCCTCTTCTTCTGCTCCTTTAGTTCACCAAGAGAACTCATGAGCTCAGCTTCTAGATCAATTTATTTAATTCTATCATCTTGTCTACTATTATGGCAAGCTTATTTATCAAACATGATGTCATTTTATTTGAAACATAAACTTATTTTGGTATATACTAACTAAACCTTGAGATCATTGATAACATTCTCATCCTCTTTCACATCTTTATTCAATGTACATATCTACTCTTTAGGTGTCTTGATCTCAACCCTCCACTATTGATTCTCTTTCTTCAACTACTTATCCATCTTGTGCTACTTATGGTATCCTTAAATCCATTAAGCTTTCTCAAAAATTATTGATTTGATACCAATTGTTAAGAGTAGTTTTTGAAAGGGGGGGAGTCAGTATACAACAATACCCATTCAATTCTAAAACCATTCTATAATTCATCATCTTGATATATAAACATAAACATGAAATAACATACATCCAAAGCATGAATAATAGCATACATCACAACACAAAATCTACATGGGAAACCCTCTTGGAGGATAAAACCCACTGAACCCTACAAGATGGACTATAGTCCTATAATGACAAGGTCTAATTTAGACCAACTACAATTAATCAAGGAAATACCATCCTTTATTTTAGTGATATTAAAATCCTATAAGGAGTTACAACACTTGTCTATCTAAGTTGCCACAATAACTAGACCTTTAGCAAGTTTCACCTTGTAAGGTGGTTATAACCCCCTTCGATATTAATCAACTATAACAACACCTATAAATAACTCCAACTTTGAACTAATTTATTCAACACCTAATGACAAATCTTTCATTATCACTCTTCACCTTCTAACTTTAATTTAACACTCCCTATTTTCCAAAGCACATTGTATACTTAAACCAACACACAAAGATCAATTAAGACACATTACATATCCCAACTAACCCCACTCTTGAACTCTTTGATCACACTCAATGTTCAAACCTGCAAGAGCACTTTTATGATATTAAAAATATGACCTATAGTTCATACACACCATCATCAACCTACTCTACCCTTCATCCCATCCACTAAGTACACATAACCTTCACCTTGCCTTTACTCACCATACACACTCTCTCAAACAACCTCTGGAGCATACTCACTCATTCTACCTCATTTAGGATTATTAGGTACAATGATCTATGTTATCACCTTCATCACCTTAATCAAACAATCATGTCTAATAATCTTCATTATTTTCTTGTCCTCACTAACTTGTACCTTCTCTATCAAAGGTTCTCTTCTTCACTTGGCTCCATATTCACACAATAGCCACACAAACCTTTTCTTAGTCTCTTATATCTAGAAACCATCACATTTGGTTTCACTATTTATAGATAAATCATGAATTATCAATATCACAACCTTCCTTGTTGGCCAAAACACTTGCCTTTAACCTTAAGGCATCTCACATGGGTTACACTTAAGGACAACACTCTTTTAAATAAGCCTAAGTCACTTTTAGGTCCTATGGATACCCATTCATCTCTTTGAAACTTCTCTAATAAAATTAAGAATAAAATACCACTTCCAAATGCATGGACCCATTCCACATGACCCCTTTGACATCTTCAAATGATCATAGTCAACTTTTCTCACCACTACATATGATCAAATAACCCAAACACTAACCTGGTGCACAAGAACATCATAAATGAACACACAATCAACTTCTTAAGCATTGTTCATACTTATGATAGATTTATGGCACCTAAAAAATCCACATAGAGCATCCTTATGGGGTGGAAAACACTCTCCAATAGCTAAGACATCATGAAACATTGAAACAACATCAACACAAGCACAATTACCCTTCTTAGTTTACTTACAAAGTATACACAAATACAAAGTCAATTTTGAACCTTCATAACTTTGAATTTACTCACTTTTAAATCTTTAAATTTATATTTATATATGTGACTTAGATTCATCTACAAATTTTTATTTTAACTATATGGTCAAATTTTGCACATATTGAAAGTTATGGCTCAAAAACCAGACACTAGTTTTTCCTTTGTTAAATTCAAATATTTGAATTCAGACAATCTTAATTAAACATTGAACACTATTATGTCATCTTATGTCTTTGATACTTAGATTAATCATGCACCTTCGATATCTTTTGAAATTTAACACATAGTGCACCAATGCCCAGATGTTAAACTTCAAATAGTTGACCTCATCTCATGCAATCTAGCAACTTTGACCTCATATACTCCATCAATCTCTTTAAGATTATCCTCAATTTAGTCATGCTATAAAACCATCACTTTGACCTCTTGACCTTAATATGCACCATTGATTTATGTCTATATGATCACCCACTCATTGTTAATCCTTGGAAGAATATCGATCTTTATCTCTACTTAGTATTAAATATTGAACACTTGGCACCATCTCATTATTTCTTGACTTCTTGGAGAAACACACTCCATTGATGTTGCTTGAACTTTACCTTGTGTAAAAATGACTAACTATGGGAACCATTACAATCTGCCTAGAAGTCTGACTTTACACATTCATATTTTTTACCTCACTCACTTGCATGTTCTCAAATTTGGACCATATTATCTCCTCACATAAGAGAATCCAACCATGTATAAATCTATTCCTAAAACCTTTTCACATGAGATATATAATTCCATTAATTTGATCACTCAATTTTTTCTTGCATAGAGCCAACTATGTCAATAAACTACTTGGGAGGCCAAATTTACACATGCATATCTTTTAATGCACTTTATCTCATGATATAAAAATTAGTGCAATCAACTACACATAAAACTAAACAAATCCATATGATCATTTTATCCTCATACCTTCACATGTGTGAGATATTCCATCATAAAATTGCTTACTCAACTCTTTCTTGCCTCATGCAAATTTGGCTATGGGAAAACACTGTCAAACTACTTAGGATCCCAACTTTGTAATTGCATATATTTTGTCACACTAAGTCACATGACCTAATATTTAGTGCATAATAAATAGGCATAATACTAAACAAACCCATATGATCAATTTTTCCTAAAACATCCACACATGCAATATATGTCATCACCAAACTACTTAACTTTATCTTGCCTCATGCAAAATTAGCTATGGGAAAACACTATTAAACTACTTGGAATCCCAAATTTGCACTTGCATATCTTTTATCATGCTTAGCCACATGGCATAAGATTTAGAAAATAAAATCTAGGCACAAATTTGATCACAACCATATGACCAACTCCCCTTGATTCATCCACATGTAGAAATGGTGATGTCAGCAAACTGCCTACTTAGATTTTATACCATTAGACCCAAAATTTATATATGAAAACTATGGACTACCATATGAATTCCACTCATATATATAAGTACTCAAAGCATATAATACATCTTATGGGAACTATTTCACATCCTCAAATCACCATACTCATCCCTAAACATCTTTAACCATGCCAAAACTAAAGATCAACCAAGCATACTTCAAACATACTAAGACAAACACATTGCACACTTTTTCATTATCACTTAGACTATCAAGGCACTTCATCCACTCACTAGGACACCTCCATGACATCACCATGACACCATTGAAAATTCTCTAATAGTTACATCCTAATTCCTAATTAATCAAACTTAATTGATTATCTATGGATATTTATATTTAGCAATTTGATTTGTTTATCATTTGCCTAAGATATGAGTTATATACTATTATGAGATAGTTGAATATTTCTTAGATTACATGATTACATTGTTATGAGTTAGTTGTAGTGTATATTTTTACATTATGATCAAGATGAATTGTTATTTCAATTATATTTTATGATGTATATATGTCATGGTGTTATGGACTAACTAACTACTTGTTATGAGTTTTATGTAGGAGAGACTCATCCCTTAGAGAATGACAGAGGGAAAGTGTATACACATAATATTTTAAAAAAAAATCATATACTAATGCTTTCTATCTCATAAGACCTGTCAAGTCTCAATCTCTCTGAGTGCATGCCTTAAAGGGTATCCAAGAAATGGGTGGGTAAACCAATGGTGCTTTGAAAGATTTTTGTCCCTTATTTCCACTTATTACCAATCCACCCATCTCCTAAAATCATTCCCCTAAGATTTGCCTCCTATTTTGTACACTCCTCCAGTCTTTTACCACCTTTAGTAGCTCTTTTTCTATCCTAAACCCCCTTTAAATAGTTTACATGACTATCTCAATTATGTAAACCTTATAATCTTATTTACAAAACATATTTAAGGTATAGTTCATCCTATGGATGACTTAGTTTGTGACCTAATGAGTTATTTTCAATAACAATACTAGGTCAATTGGGTCAACCCTGTCATCTAAAACTTTTGAAAAGGTTTAAGGTTAGATCCATCTATATAAAAACATTAATTTTTCCATTATTTGAAAGTAAGACAAGATTTATTATTCATTTTTTCTTATTTATAATTTTCTCTTCCACCATTCTATATAAGGATTCTTATCTTATGGTTTCTACTTGGAGAAAAATCTAGTCTTGTGGAGAAGTCTTAGATGCTTTGGTCTTTCTTATTTCTCTTTACAAACCATAATAACCTCTTTCAAAGCACCTTTGTCTAAGAGAGAGATTGAGTCTCAATGGTTTCATCTTATAGGTAAGTATCTCTAACTTTGTTCCTCTCTTTAGTAGATAAAAGTAGCATAAGTAATGGATTTTGAATAATATTTATCTTCCTCTCCATTCATTATGGTCTTACCTATACATATCTTAATTAGGATTCTATTATGCATGTTCTCTTTTATTTGTTTACTAAACCCCCACTTTGTGCCACAAGCTTTAGATATCACTAAATTAGATTTTTACTTTGTTTTTTATTACTATAGTGAATATGAAAACATATGACTTAGTTAGGGTTATTGTTTAGTTTTTCTTGATAGGAGGATTTGGAACCCTCCCTATTAATATTATTGTGGTAATATATCCCTTAATTAGGTCTAGAATATCATTATTGGTCATGACCCTGATTATCTAATACATCCCTAATTGGAAGTGTAAGTAAGATCTATCTTCTTCGAGCTAGGATTGATTTTTAGATCTGATGAATTTCTTATTGCATGCAAAGAACATCATTAGATAGGGTGACATAGATGGATTTTTTTGGGGATGATAGATGAACAACTATAACTTTGCACACACCACATTAAATAGTACATATTAGAAGCATAATATAATTGTTAATGTAAATATGTTTCTGATGATTGGTTGCATTTGAAATTATTTGATCTTGGTTAGCTTAGTTTAATGGTTATATAGAACTCATATTTTGTGATTGCATTTGTGTCATATTCCTAACCATTAATGGTTTTAGAGATCTAATTTGCATAATTAGAGTAAACTTAAATTTATTTATTAATTAGTTAATCATTAAGTTGTTATGATATTCAAGGTACTAATTTAATTATCAAATATATTGATTTTTGTAATTAGATTTAAAATAAATAATAATAATAATAATAATAATAATAATAATAATAATAATAATAATAATAATAATAATAATTAATGTTTGGGCAAATAAAATAAATGGGAATAAAACAATTTTAATAGGAAAGTATGTGAATAAAAAAAGATAAAATCATTGTTTAAAAATAAATTTAAGAAAGAAATAAAAAAAGGGAAAAAATTCCATACTTAGAAAAAGGAAATAAAACATTAAGTAGGGGCACATTTCTTAAGGGAAGAAGGCAAAAAGAAAAGATATGGAGAATAGAAGAGTAAGAGAAAGGAGAGAGGGGGCACAACATAGAAGGGAAGATATATTGGATAAGGAAATAAGACAAGAAAGCAAAGAAAGATAGCCAAGCATTATGCCAGGTAGGCAATGCAATTAATTTTTGTGTAATTCATGTTTTGTGAATGTCTTGTTACAAAGAATGGTAAATAGATACGAGTGATCTGTAGGTTTTAAAAATGGTGATCTACCTATTATATATTCATATATATATATATATATATATATATATATATATATTAAAATATTGTTTTCCAATATAGTGAATTATTGTAAACATTTATACAATAAACAAGAGTTTTATCTTAGTTCACAAAAGAATATTTAGATCCCGACACATTTAGTATGGCACTGATATAAATATTAATTACCACAAACTAGTTATAGGTAGGTGATTCTATCTAATTTTTAGATGGAGTATAATTTATTATTAGTCTTCTAATTTTGCATAAAAAAATTGGGATGGTTAGTCTATCTAAGGTTATTATTGAACTAGTTATACATAGTGATTTAGTTATTCAGGTACATGGCTATCAGATAACTTATATAGTATAATAATTATGTCAATGAGTAGTTACTCATGAAATTAGTGGTTTGACTAAAATAGTGAGTTTTGATATCACAATAGCCAATATAAGTTAAAATATTGACTTGGGACTAGGTAAAATAAGTACCAAACTATATATATAAATAGCAGACCACACAAGGTATGACATAGAAGGTAAATGTATAGAATTAATAAAATTAATGATCTTGATCTCATAGGTGTCTTCTCTAATAATAATGAGTGGATAGGATATTGATACTTAGTAAAGTTTATGGGGATGCATCCATATATGAAACCATTGATTTTTAGTATACAGTGAATGATATGGCTAATCACTTATACCTTTTCTTGTCTCTTATACTAAGTAAAAGTTAATGACACTGATTTCTAGTTTATTATTTATAAATCACTAATATAATATAAAGTTTTATGGATCTCTCTATATGGTCATATGACTTGTGACTTATGATTAATAATAATGGATCGTTAATTTCTCATATAATAATTTATGACTTATAAAGTAGTTTATAGAAATAGTTATGTTTCATTACACTAGCATATATGTAGTTATAAGTATATCAAAATCATAATATAGTATTTGATAAATCATGGAAAGCATATATGGCTCAAATGTAATCTTTAATTATCTTATAATAATATTTATGATATGCATGATATAAATTATCATATAGAGCATACGAAACAAAATACGTAGTGGGGATGTATTACTATTATATACTACATATTAATGAATTAGTTAATAATATTCTTAATGAGAATATAGGTACTCATATGCCTTAATATATTATACATGTACATTAGTTGTGTACCTATAATTATAGTTCCATTAGTGGTTCAAAACTATATCATAGATTTCTAAATAGTATAACACTACTTATGCATGTATACAACCTCCTAAAAATATAAAAAATGTTAAAACATATGGTTGTGTTTCATGTGAACTATTATAGCCCAAATTTGTACCTGATAAAATTTAATCAAACCTCTCCAAATTTGGTTAAACATGGGATTACCCCTAGACATGTGGGTTGTCTATAGCAAGGGTAAACTTCTAGTTAGAAGGGCTAGCTCCCTTAATCTATCTTCTTAGGTTCACACACTACACTAGACTAATCACTATTGGGGGTGAAAAGGTAAGAATAAATATAAAATTAACCTAAACTAATTGAGGTGATACACCAAGGATATCTCCACAAATATACTTGCATTTTCACTAAGAGAACAAACTAATAAAATTGATCTCAAGTCATGGTTCTTCTAGAATAAACGTTTCTAAATAGAGGTAGATTTACATGAATTTCCAAAGGTATGTAACTATGAGGTCTATTCTTAGACACTTCTAATCTCCTTCACACTTCAAAATAAACCTAACAAACATATACACTTCATGATACCTATTATAATCAAAGTATTAATCACACAATACATATAAGATTATAATAGAAGCAAGGAAAAATAATCATCACTTTTCATCCAAGTAAACTAATTGACATACTTAGGAAAGAATTACAGAGACTAAACTATCTTGAGAAAACTTTATTCAAAGGCAAAATAATATGTCAAAACTAGTAGGGCTTCTCCATACCAGTTATGGATAGTTTACAAGCCAAAATGGATTCAATATACAAAGCATAGGAGAGGAGAGAGAAAGAATGATGTTGAACACTCACCATGCCAAGTGTCAAGTCTTGAAAACCAATTACAACACAAGAAGATTTGGATAATGGATCATGAAGCTATTTTGAACAAGTATCAATTTGAAATATGACATCCTCCTAAAGTTGGCATAGGAATAATTCATTTTCTTTCTTAAAGAGGAATCTACTTAATAGTTTAGAGCTACCTTAGAATTCATTAACACATATACCCTAACTTGATAAAGTGGAAACATGATTTTTGAAATTCATTATACACCCCTCAACTAATGACATTCTCTTTTCCAATTGTCATTCACTTTTTTCAATCACTCACTAACCTTCTAGGCCTAGTTTTCACACTTGTCACTTAGGTGACTTACACACAATGAGATTTGTTGAAGATATGTGAGACACCTCATCAAGAATTCTTTTGCCTTTGATATTTCATATATATTTCAAGATAACTCAAATCCACACTTCTCATCTTTAACTTGGCAACTATCCTCCTTCTCACTGTTCTATCGAAGACTGTTTGTAACAATCAACTTAGCAAAGTATTATACATACATGAATATGGTGAGAATGGTATATGAGGAGTTATAAAACATCTTCACACACCTTACACTATGTTTTTCATTCATCCATTCTCTTCTACACATTAAAATCACTTTAAAACTTGAAAAATAATAGAGTTTGAATCATCTGTACAAGTGATGGTATGGAACAACTAAGTGGTACAAAGTCTAAGAGAGTTCCAAGTAGGTCCAAATTAATTTTTAGGCCAATTTATCCCTTATAAATGTTTTTATCTTCATATATTTCTCATCAAGATCTTATGAGGGTTTTAGGATGGTTTTAGGTCATTTAGGTTCTTAACAATAATTCAAAAAGGTTAATTCCTTAACCCTCAAACCAATGCCACTAGTTTTAATTTTATGACCTCCTTAAGCTATATCTAAGTGATTGACAGCCCATGCATATTTTCCATATAGATATGAGTGAAATAAGTTGGCTCTCAAGTTCTTACTATGAATTATGGAAACCCTTGATATAAATTGAGGCTAAAATGGCCAATTTGAGTTGATTTATAAAAAATAATGGGTCTTATCAATCCACCACTCTCCCATGAAGGCTCTCAACTTACTTGGGAAGATCATATGGTCATATGAATGACATTAGACACATGATGGTTCATGCCTGATTCTAGGCCTAGTAGGCATAGACTATGTTTTTGAGTATGTGACCATATATGAGTGGTCATAGTGACTTTATGACCTTATATACACATATTTAACTTCAAATAAACCCTAGACATCATTCCATAATTATCCAAGACTCTTATTCAAATTCCATTGACTTTGAATTGCTTCAGTTATAAGATAAAATAGTGAGCACCTCCCCTACTAGTTTTACCCAAATGAGACCATGAAGGTCTAATATAACTCATGATGGAACTCTATACTAAGTTTCAATCCCTGACCATACTTTTTGAGTTCTTAACACTTCAAATTCCCAAGACTATATTATAGGCATGTGACTATGTGTAAGATTTTGATAGGTCTTAAGGACCTTGAGCTATGACTATCTCTATTCATCTTTGCTTCTAGGAATCACATATAAATGTGATATTATCACTATGAGAGTGATTTATACATGTTCACCTCTATCTTATACATATATCTACATTCCAAACTTGTATCTTTCATTAGTTTAGGCTAGTCTATTTATGGGCCAATCTATAGGTGTGCATTAGAGAAGTTAAGAGATTCATGTAAGTGATGATAAATGTTTAAACATTGTATTCCACTATTTTTATTTCTCCTCAGGGCACTAGGACAATATCACACCTAAATGGGATCCCTTATACTTTGAGACCATACATCATCCCGCTATCATCAATGTACTATAGCTATGCAAGTTCCAAGTTCATTTGGGCTCAATGGCACTATATTTTTTTGAGTGTTTCTAGTAGAAACTTGACTAGGTTGAAACCTCACTCAACCATCCTTCTCCCTTGATTGAGAAACCTCCTCTTGTGTCAAGTTTTGACTTCTAGGCCTAGGCTACAAGAATGAAGCCACTAGGCTTACTTATACTTGATTGACTTCCACCATGAGATGACATTGTATAAGGTAGAATCTCTTTTAGGAAAAGTTAAGGTAAACATTCCTATTTTGAAAATTTTCCTCAACTTGATTAACTTTAATTTTTTCTTGAGGGGTCTTGACTAACTTTAGGTCTTGAATTGACTCTCCAACCAATCTCTAATTTCTTTTAATGACTTAGTCCTACTGCTACTACCTTGTGAATCTTCTCAAAACCTTGAAACTCCAAATTCATCAATACTCTATCTTAGTACTCTTAAATAATCATGTAGGTGACTGTCTACTTATATGTGAGTCAAATATTCAACTTTAATTTATTTCAAATGATTTGAGATTTCCATTGGTCCTTTGAATTGTAATTATACAATCACCATTCTCTACAAGGTTGAAAACAAGTACATTACCTTTGATTTGAATCTATTAATAAGAGAATAAACTCTGTTAGTAGAGGTTATTGAAGCATCAAAACATGCTAATTAGGAGGATATATATGAGATACTTCATGTGCATAGAATAATTATCATAAAAAGATAGGTATTTGGATGATAGAAACATAAGATGCATTAATTATTATGTGTTATTAGGCAATTTAAGAATAACTAGTATTGCATAAAGTGAAATAACGCATTTAGAATAGTTAGAGAGAATAAAAAATATAATGACAAAAATTAGTGCATAATGCATGAATGTCAAACAAAATAGACTATACAACATAATAAGAAATCATACAGGTAACCATAGCTAGATAATCTTTAATGATCTCTTCTAAAGTCAAAACCCCCTTATTCTTACAAATGAAAGTATATATAGACATTTACAATATATGAATATTCATATTCTTCTCATACTTGGCACCAAAAGTGGAGTCTCTTCATATTCTAGCCTATTTAAAGTTGTGAAGATAAGAAAAAATAGACTATACAATGACAAAATGATTGCATAACGCATGAATATCAAATAAATATCTTGCATAGATTTATAATCCAAATTATTTTACCAACACTTTCCCAAACTTAAAATGTTGTCTCATCCTTAGACAACATCATGAGATCTTCCCAAAATGCACAAGTTACAGGGAACTAAAGAAATGGTTGGAATAGTAAGAGTCACAATAATCAATGAAGGCACCTTTTCTAGTTTTCACTTCTTGTACACTACTTAGCTATCCTTTTAGGTTTTCAACTAAGTAGCATACCAACCCACCACCCTTTGTAGGTTTTCAATAGGCTAACATAACTAAGTGGATGCCCTTTATGGGTATTTAGCCAACCTGACCCCTTTTATCCTACTAAGTCTTCCCCAAACAAAATTTTATACAAAATTTTCAAAATTTGTATTATGTGTAGTACTTAACTTGAAGGTAATGGTATGGATACATATGAAGTTTGACCAGAAGGGTCCTTAGACTAGTACTATGTAGCCTTGCATTATGTGATGATCTATTAGAGATATAAAGGTGGCCTATAAGCAAGTGTATTAAAAATATGCACAATTGAGATAGTGAAAGGAGTCAGATCTATTTTGTATGCATTCCAATCTAGCATCATTTATTATATTAGATATATTAGGGTGTGAAATGGAGTATGGTAGCTGATGATATGATTAATATTTGTATCATTAGTTATGCTCAAGGTAGCCTTGGTGTTATTAACCCTTGTTTGAATCTCTCCACTTAGTTGCTCCATCTTATATATGTGTCTTTGAACTTAGAGGTTGGTGAAGGAGTTTCATAATAGCTACCTCTACAAATTTAGAAGGTTATCGTGAACATTATCCCTAGAATTCAATGATTCAAAGAGTGTTCTATCCTTCTCCTGCATAGTTGTATTGTGACTTTTGATGGTTGATTTAGTTATGGTGGCCTTTGTAAATTCCATGCTAGAATTGGCTAATGTGGTATCTAATTATTGTTTCCAATCTAGAAAGCTATATGAGACTTGTTGATCTTAAAGTGCAGCACTATTGAGTATTCTTTGGTACTCCTTCAGAAAAGTGATGAGTGTGGTAGTCTTAGCCTTGAAATCTTAGTTCAATGTTCCCATTGTTCATAGTTTCTATGTTTCACACCAATATTTTGTTAACTCAGAGACAAGTGTCTTGAGTCTACATTGGTCATACATTACTTGATCTACAATTATTTGAGTGACCAACTCAAGACAAGTATCTCAGATGAGCTTTGTATCTTCATGTATTTAGGCATTCAACTCAATGTTCTCTACCTTAGATTAGTTGACCTCTTATTTTAGAGAGGTATACATTTTTGAAATGGACTCTTAGAATGCCATAGTGCCCTCCAACTACTTCTTCAATGGTAACCTATAAACATCTAATGATACTTCCTACTAAAGTAGGAAGGCTTCTAAAGTTCTCATGGTAGTTGAAGGATCAGGTCATGGCATGGTCATAAGTGAAATTGAGAAGGTGTTGCAACAAGAACCCATAGTTGGAATGTATCATAGCTATACTCCTCCTAAAGGTAAGGCTAGTTACTTCTCACATGTTACAGCTATGGGTTTATCTTCTTCTTGTGTTGGCTTCTCTAACCCACCTAGTTGTTATTCAAACACTTATTGTTGGTATGCCTTGGCATCTTCTATAGTCTTCAATTTTTTCATAGTGTCTTCATCTTGTTTTCTCTTTGCTTCCTCTATTTCCTTTTAGTTTTACTCCTCTTCCACAACTTTTTTCCTTCCATCCTATCCTCTTGCTAATTATGTGCATGATTTTCTTACTTTTCATGTTCTTCAATCATAGTAGCCTTATCTTGTTTGGCCTTGGCATGTGCCTATACCTCTAAACCATCATATGCCTTAGCTACATGTGTTTTTTGTTCTTATGCTTGAGCCTACTATTTATGTAGGGTTTCATCTTCTTCTTTCTTCTTCCTCATAACTCCATAATATTATTGTTGTATGAGAGTGGCATCCTCTTGAGCCTTCTTTATATATGCCTCTATATCTTGGCATTACTTATCTTCTTCTACCTTAGCCTTGATAGTGAGTGCAGCCTCTTTATTCCTTTACTCTTCATCCCTCTTTTTTTGTTATGCCTCTTCTTTACTACATTAGAAAATGTTTGTTCCTTATTTGCCTCTTTGATAGCCTTTTATCATTTAACTTCTACATCATGGGCCTTTTGCTTGACCTTGGCTTCCTCAGATTAATGATGTGCTTACTTATCTTGATGTTACTGGCCCTTCTCCTTTTGGATCTTCTTTTCTTATTCTTGAACTTGATGTTTTACTACACAATCTACTTCTTCCCATAGAGCCTTTTGTTCTTCAGTTATAGGTTGATTTAGTATCAGCTCTTTGGCCTCCAAGGCTTGTTCTATGGGTGGTGAATCACGCATATGGATAGCATAAATGGACATATATGTTTTCTTTTACCCCAAAGTAACAAACCTATATTTGGGTGGCATTGAAATGGAGGAAGGAGAAGGCTACACTTCCTATGCAATGGTTGCCTTACCAAATGTGCATTATTAGAGAGTATGAGAAACCTTAGCCTCTCATTGGTTTTGGGGTCTATGAACTAGAGCCTCCTATGGAATTTTAGGTAGTATCATAAATATGTTGATGACTATAAAAGTGGTGGAAAGTTGTTTCTTGAAGAGTTTAACCATTCTTTGCATTTGTTCAGCTTCTTCATGCACATTGTCAATAATAATGGATGCAAGTCATGGTGTTAGTTCCACCCAAAGACTTAGAGGGACCTTATAATGAACTTTAACTATGCATACTACCTTCCATAAGAATAACTCCTCTTCCTTCTCATAAAAGTCACCACCCATATCTATAATCATCACCTAGTAGACCTCTTACTCGTCCATCCCCATCTGAGGTAGGGCATAAGAGATTATGATATGGGGTACCTTAGGTACATCCATCCAATTTGTTATACTCCTTATATTGTGATTTAGTAAAGGTGATGGTTGTTTTTCTATGGAGAGCTTACACTTTATTTTCTATTATTATGAGGTTATGGGTTATGTTTATGGATGTGTTAAAGGAACTAATATGCCAGGTGGTATAGTTTGAAGAGGTGTCACATGCCTAGATGCACATGTTTTTTCCTTGGTAACCTTAGCCTATGCCATGGCCAAGGTAAAAAAATATGGTAGGGTTCAAAATGGTAACCTAAGTAGTTTATGAATGTGAATTAAGATGCCTTTTAGAAGTAAAGTGACAACAACATGTTATCTCAAGTACTACATGACATTCAGTCGCACACATGGATGTGTATTAATGAGATATAAACACTCTTCCCACCATGTCTTGAAATTTCCCTCATGAGCTAAGATGTCATGATTATGTTTCCATATCAAATAATGAAATTATTGTTTTAGCCAATAGTTGGTGTTTGGGTACACCTCTTCTTTAGGGGACTTCCACTAGGTGAAATAAAGTATAAAGACCAAAAATTGGTACTGGAAGGTTTTTTTGGAAGTCATGCAGTACTTTTCAATATTTATAAGCATATCTTGTACAAAATACATAGGCTAGTTAAAATTTTCATTACAGTGGATCATGCAATGTGCAATGTCAACCACTCCTTTGGGGATTTACTTCATAGACTTGGTAGACTACTAAAATCAACATGCGATGCACTCGACCAAGATGCACACTAGTTCATCTTAGATATTTTCAATTAGGATTATTTTAGACCCCCAAAAATATATGTCTCTAACTTCTTAAAGGATAGGAGGCATTGTGGACTTGTAGGGAATAATAAAATTGCCCCATGCAAGCATGGCCATAGCTCTGGCCATTATTTTGATGTTGATGATGATGGTGGTATTGAGGTTAATGCAAATGTTTCCCTTATTGTAGTGGTCAATCAATATTTTCATAATCTCCCCCAAATCACTAAATGTGGGTATACAAAGTAAGCACTTGATGTTTGTGTTATGAAAATGATGTGGGTCTGTAAGAGTAAGTGGTTGTGAAGTATCTATTGGATCTGGTTGGAAGAGTTTTTATTTTACCACTCAAAGGTAATAAAATAGCTCTAGATTAGTATATTTTGTCTATTAAAGTGCAATATTGACACCCATTACTTCTTTCTAAGTATATGTCAAGTTTATGATGAGCTACAAATGATTCATGGTATCTAAATACTAGATTTTAGAAACTTTTTGATTTTTTCACTAGATAGTTGGCTAAACTCTAGAATTTTATCTCATAGTAATGGTTGAAAAAATGAAATGCAAAGTTGGTTTCCAACCTTATGCCTTTATAGATTTCATGCCTATTTTTTTCCATGTAAATGTTACACTGAGTTGTCCTTTTGATATCAATTTGAATAGTGATGTGTAAAATCTTATCTGATCTAGAAATAAAGGTAGTTATTAGAACATGTGTCCAAATACAACATTATATTCTTTATTTCCCATACTAGAGTACGTACTGGTGTTGTTAATTGACTGTTAAGTTGGATAATATTAGATTAATTAAACCTAGCCTATGGTATTAACTACTTGGAATGATCATTATATGGATGAGATCTTTGCTAATGTGACTAGACCATACATTCCCAAACCTAGTTGCTTTCTTTTAATTTTCCTATCATCAATAATGTTGTACCTAAATTTTTTATGTTTCACACTATACTTATTATCATGGTTATAAAAATTGGTGAAGAGATCATCTTAAAACACACACCTAAAAATAAACACACAAGAAAACATACAAAAATGTGAAATCTTAATCTACTCGGTGTTATTTAATACCCATTCATTTGGTAAAAAGAGATCAATTAAGACTATTAGCAGTAGGGCTTAAGCCTATATCCATTTACCCACCTTGGTAGAATGGTTCCCTACAAATATCTCAATACAATGGTTCATTGCTAGGATATTTCATGTATAACATAAATCCCTTTCCATCTGATCTATAATTTACCTAAAAATGATCTAAATCAACTATCATATAACAAAATTGGTTGATCTTTGTGAGATTCCTTATGTCATAGGTTCTTATCATGCCATGTTTTCTAGATTTACTTATGAATTTCATCTATCCAATAAGTTCTATATCAATACTCATCCATATGATTCAATTCAAGAAGCTTGTTTATGAGAGATTCATGATCCTCTAGTCTCATAACCATTGTAATGTGTAGATTGGGTACTAAGTATTCCATAGGCATTACTAATTCAATCCCATAGACCAACTAAAATAGAGTAAAACCTATAGCCCTCTTATATTACATTTGATAATCCCAAAGAATAATAGGAATGTGATCATCCCAATCATCCCTCTTGACATCAAAAAACTTTGTTAACATCTTACTCAGCACTGTATTAGAAGCCTCAACTTATCCATTACCTTGCAGATGGTACATAGTGTAGACATAAAAAATATACACACTATAATTTTGAATGTTGAAGTATCCCTTAACCACCTTGGGACCCTCTCAATACCAATCTAACCCTCTAAATCCTAACCAAGATCACCCATAGTCAATTTAACTTAGTTGGATTAACCTTGCCTTTTATCCCTTTTTACCCCTTGGCACTCAACCGTTGATGATTAGGTTAATTGTCAATATTCATCTTGGCCATTGACAGTCAGGGTCCACCTCCCTAACCAAAAGCATTCAAACCATTTACTTTACTTTTCTAATTATATCTTGTCTAAATCCTATTACAAGCTTTTCAATGGACAATTTTTAATTAGGTAGCCTAGTTGAACCTTGACTTCCAGCTCTTGCTTGTGCCTATAAGAAGAGAGGATCTTGAAGGTGAAATCCATCTACAATTATCATAAAGAGCTTATATATCCAAGATTTTATTTCTTGTAGGTCAATCACCATCAACAACCTAGTGATCTAGCAATCATATCAAAGATTCAATTTTTTGTGGCCTCTCCCCCAAGCTTTCAGGTAATTTTACTCTATCAGAATCAAGCTAGATTTCACCAATAGGCTAACTACTTCAACCATCCACCCAATCAACTTTTGTTAAGATAATTACTTGTTTCTTAGTATTCACTTACTTTATTTCCATTTTTCAAACAACCAGATCTTACCCTCATCTCAAAATTCATCTTTCGGATCTCATCAATTAGTAATTTATCAACCAAGATCTAGACATAATAACCATCAATGGTTATATAAATCATCGATGGTCTACCAAACCATTGATGATCACCTTAACTACCAATGGTCATCCAAACCCTTGACAGTCACTATGGTACCAAAAAACTAATTTCACCCACCTACACCCAATCAAACCTAATTTTATATGTTCTTTCTTGTTCACATAACCCTTTTTTATTTTTTGAAGCATACCCTAACCCTATAGTACTAGTATTAACTAGTTTGTCACTAATTTAATCATTTATAGCATATTTCGTAGGAAGCACTCTTGTATTAAATTTTAGTACATTTTGATTCACTAATGTAAGTACCTCTTATTATGTTTAGAAACTTAATTGTTTAAAATGTGTGGATTGATAGCCCCTAAGGAAGATCTTGCTTTTAGGATCTAGATATCACTAGGCAATCCACCCAATTATTTATTTAATAAACAAGTTTGCTTTAGTGATTTCTTATCTTCAAGTCATCCTCCCAAGCTAAAGAGGAGCTCTTCACAATCTTTTGAACTCAACATGTGCACTATCAATTAGGTTTTTCAACCATACTCATACTTAGTTTCTCTTTTCCATAATAAGCAATAAATTCACTAAAACATTCTAGCACGCTCGGTGGGACCCTTGTGTCTTAACTTGGGTTCTTATTTTCTTGAATTCTCTCTATATTATTTTCGCATTAGAAAAAAAAAAAGATCTTAAAATTACATGCATACATGAACTTCTTGGAAGTTTAGTTCATATAGCTTAACTTAAAGGCAAAGTAATCTATCGTAGCTTCACTCTTTGTTACACACACCTAAACCAAACCAATTTCATCAATTAAAAATCAAACATACTTGAGACAAGGCCTGAATAGGATTTCATCAACAATCAATAACCTTACCCTTTCTATAAGATCCTACTTAAAGGTAATTACCAAGAAGATGACCAACTTAGCTCTCTAGTTGAGTATAATCTCTAGACATCAATATATTTTGGCTAAGCACCTGACACCGTTATCACTATAGTGTGTGAAGTGAGGGGGTAGGCCCCAATACCAATCCATGTATTTATTTCAATATAAATTCTTTAATATCACCTAAACACAACCTAAAACCAACCTTAGACTTCTTCTCTAGTACCCAATCTACAAGCCAACTTCTATCACATAACTTCTTAAGGCATAAGCCAAAAGTGAGATTAATTAAAATTTTAGGGCTTAACATCTCTCTTTAATTGTGATTTGATTTATTAGATCATTTTATTGTATTCTCTTTATTTTATTAGTGAGGTTTTTTGTGTTTTCTATCTCCCCTATCTCACATGGTTCTCACTCACCAGCAATGAAGAGACCTTATAGAGCAAAACCCATCACCCAGCTAACCTGCCTCTTCCACCTCTTCATCTATGGACTATACCTCTGAACCAATAGACTCTCCTCACCCTTTAGGAAATCCTACCTTCCGTCAAAATTTTCTTCAAGGATATGCATTTTTTTTTGCTTTCTTAGACAATAATCCTATAACATTGTAACATTATCTTACAACCACATCTTATTGTATCCTAGTTTTGACCCCTTCTATAGACCCACCTTATAGCATGCCTATCCACCTCATGAGGAGTACCTCCATTTCCATGGTTATAACCCAATCGTTAACTACCCAATCTTCCTCAATAACCAACAACCCCTTTGAGACTACCATTGAAAACCAACCAACTCAAACTACTATTGCCCTTATACCTTCTACTCCTAACAACCACTCCTTTGCTATAGGAGTGCCTACCCCTAGTACACTATCCTTCCTTTATATACCTTTAACCCATTAACCACCACTCTTCTTTAAATCCTTGTGGTTTCCATACCCTCTAACTTACCACCAATCAATACAAAGGTTACCACCCTTCCATCGGTCACTAACCCAACTACCACTCCTATCCAACAAATACCCCTTGGACCAACTTTTGGATACATACCTAATATACAAGGGTATGCACCCACTATCTAACCACCTAACTCTACCTACCCTTATGCATCTTCCACTCAACCATTGACATCCACTTACCTATATGTGGAAACCTCCCAACCTTCTACCCACTATTTGTAAGTCTCGTAACCACTACAACAATATGCATCTTATAACCCTTCAGGTGCACAACTCCAAGTTGACTTAATGAATATGCTTATGGAAAAGATGACCACCTTAGAGTCATCCATATTGGGTGCTCATTACATCTTGTCATATGACCAAATTTATAATGAGCTTATCCATCCATCCATACCTATTATGCCATATCCTCCCCAATGGGAACTTCTCAAGTTCTCTAAATTTCAAATTAAAGAGGATCCCCAATAACACCTTAGGGCATTCAGGTATGGTTCTTATCTCATCACTTATGATTATTTTTATTATCATCTATACCTTCCCCATGTCTCTAGCTATCCTGACCTTAGATTGGTATAGTTCTTTACCCAAACATTCTATCTTCTCCTTCACCCAACTAGCCTAAACCTATTTGGACCACTTTTCAATCAATATCTCTAAGAAAGTGTATATCACCAACCTCTATTTTATAGTCTGAGGATGAGTCTATTACTAATTTTATGTCTCATTAGAAGATTATTATCAACCAACTATCCTTATCCCTACCTCAACTTGAACTCATAGAGATCTTTACTCAAGCATGTACCAAGCATATCTCTTCTACCCTATGTGTCTAAAGCATCTGAACCTTTAATGAAGAATTTACCATGGCATGTAAGTTGGAGAACTGAGTCATTGATGAAAGTAGGCTTAAGCACAAAAATAAGAACTCAACCTATAAAACTAATGAGGATTTTTCTTCCAAGTCAAGCAACCAGCTTGATACCAATACCAAGAACAAGGGAATCATGAATGTGGTCATCCTAAAAGCTACCCCCTCCACCTTCTATAAACCAATCTAATTCCCATAGTTCCTTAAATTAAAACCTAAGGAACCAAACCCAAAACAATTAGAATCAATTCACTCCACTTAGAGAATCTTATGCTTCTATCTTGTAGAAGTTATTGAAAGCCAAAATCATTTAACTTCCTCCTATCAAGCAACCCCAATAATTTGACTCTTCTCATCCTGCACCTAGTTGGTAAAATGAGAATTTTTTATGTGCCTTTCATAGGGTAATAATACATGATGTCATTAGGTATAACATTTTCAAGAGCCTTATCCAATCCCTCATTGATAAGGGGGATCTTACATTAGACAACCCCAATGCACCATCAAACCAAGCCCTTGATATATTTAGGAAACCTTTCCCAAACCATGATCCTACCAAGAATGAGAGAAATAACATTGAATTCTCTCATGATACCCATATAGTTAACATGGTCTTTGACATACTCATTGTTAAATAACCTGTTGACCAACCCATTTGTCTTTCACCCTCTCTACTTATTGAGATAGTGGACTTACCTTCCCTTCCTTTCAATACCAAACCTAAGGAAACACCATCCTCTCCCCATATACTTATTGAGGTAGTGGAACCAATAGACACCATTTTAACTAACATAATAGAACAATCAACCATTATTATCTCACCCTCACCTTTGCTACCAAATAGACCATTACCTCTTCAAAAATCATTCTTGAGGAAGAAACCCCCATGCCTACTCCTCCCATTGAGGAACCACCTATCTCAACCCTACATCCTTTGATTAAGGAAGAGGAGGAGGTTACCACCACTATGTTACTACTTACAAAACTATCTTTTAGGTTCACTATTTAGGGAATTAAACTAGCCAATAAACCATTTTGTAGCCTAATGCAGAAATTGGAATTTATCTCCAAACCTAACATGGATCGAGCCACCTTTTGGTATTAGTTATGCCTCCCTTACATTACTTGAATAAAACCTCTAACCCTTACTTGATCAGACCAACCCTCTACTTCCATTGACCAACCTCTTACCATATCTACCCAAACAACCAAACCCTCTAACCAACCAAGTAAAACCTCCACTAAACCACTCAACCCCCAACCACTTAAGCCAACCAAGACCCAAGTAGCCAACCCCTCTCTTATCATCCCAGCTAAGTCTTCCAAGAATCTTGGTAGCCTCCCTGTACCAAGCCTTATTCATCCATCTATGAAAGTGGACCTAACCCCTTCAAACCCACCAAATAAATGTCAAACCAAATCAACTAAGGAGGCAAAGCCACACAAATGCTAAAAGGCCAAAAATTTGCCTCCATCAACTTTTCCCTCCATTTTGGGGCCTCATCCCTCTACCTTGAGTAGGAAGACAATTACCTATACCAAAAATCCACCACCTATCTTGGTTACACCTTCACACCTACTTTCTGACATACCTCTCTTTATTACACTTGTTTTACATATGCTACCTACCTTACGATCTTCTACCTCTATCTCATAATCTTCCTTACTAAATAAAATCCATCAAAAAAGTGTACCACCTTACCCAAGGCGCCTACCACCAAACCTATTTCCAAACAACATTCTACACTAACTCTCAAAGAAAAAATTGGTAAACCTTTACCACCTTTAGTTGAGTCCTAATCAACTATTCTCCATAGGTTATTACAAACCTATTATTTAACCTTACCTCCCATCATGATTTTTGACCCCTTAGATTCAAAACTTTCTTGGTAAAATGACCACCACATGTGTTTCTATCATAAGACACTAGGCCATGATACAAAGAACTACAACGCTATCTATACCATCATCCATAAACTTTATGATGAGGATGATCTATTAACATGTGAACCTCTTATAATCCCCATACCCATCCAACCACCCACCATACCTACCCAACACTCACCCATTCCTCCACTCTCACCTCAAAGTGAAGATGAATCTTACCAATCCTCTAGCTCAACCTCTCCTTCTATCCATACCATCAACATGGTCACTATATCACAATAGAATTATAAGGGGAAGGCTAAGGTGTTCATTCATTAGACATACCCATCCATAAACTCCCAACCAACCTACACCTAACTATGTTTATCTTCAACCAAACCCAAGGTGTCTATCATAGGTGCCTCCTAATCTAACCCCTTAGAATCCATTAGGAGATTTACCCTAAAATAACTTCATCAAACCCAAGTGAATATGAACTTGTATGAGGTAATCTCTACCTCTCCCCACCACCACCAAGTGCTAATTGAATTTTTTCAATCTATTGAGGTCTAATCTGAGGACCCCTAGCTTCTATCCACCTTTATCGATGCCTTTCAAGTTTCCAGCCTTATTACGTTCAAGGATTCAAAAATACCCTCCATCCATCTTGAGGACCTAGATCCTCCTCTATTTATCACTACCTATATCAACCAAACCCACATCAAATGGGTCATTATTAATGGGGGATCTAACATTGACATCATCTCCTCTCACACCTACAGCCAACTCAACTTGTCAGATATTGTCATGTCTAAATCCTTATTCATCCTTTGTGCCTTTAATGATACCATGGCCACTACCTTGGGAATTATCATCCTTCATATCCATGTAGGACCCCACACACTCCCCAAACTATTCTATGTTGTAGAAGGTGAATGATAATATAGCATCTTATTAGGATGACCCTAGATTCTCTCTATGGATTACAATCCCTCTACCCTCCACCATTGCATTGAGTTTTAGCATGAAGGCTAGGTCATCACCATCCAAGTTGACCCAAGTCCTTTCCCAACATGAAACATGACATACCACCCCAACTAGTCCTCATACCCCCATCCAACACACCCTCAATAGCTCAAACCCAACCTTTAATTACCAAAGTGGATATCATATCCCCTTTCACTGATGAGGCATAAACTAGTTCTTCTATACCTTCACACCAAATCCCTACCATAGACCCTTTAGAATCCATGTTCCATCACCTTTCACTAGAGGACTATCACCTTCTTTCCCTTGATGTTTTCCCTACTCCTCATGAGTATGGGTAACTTGGCAACTAACTAGGATATGATCCTAATGTCATAACTATCATTCCCTTTAGAACTCCCCACTATCAAACCCATTTTGTCTATGGTAGACTTGATAAATCCCTCAGTTCTTCTACCACCTCTCTTCCACCTCATTCATTCACCATCAAATTTTCCTACCTTAGCAAACCAAGCTTCACCAAGACATACCTCCATCAGTGTGCCTAGAAAGGCTTTGGCCTTGGGTGATATGAGCATGGCCTATATGAATTGGTCACCATAGAAA